>CM035438.1:49372130-49377130 GCA_020310875.1 Ceratopteris richardii
TAACCATATCTGAAGAAAAAAGAGGGCAGGTGTGAAGCAGGTCTAGCAGCACCAACTTGATCTTCTGATTGTACCCAGCCATCACATCCAACAGTGGTATCAGAGCAAACAAGGTAATTATGGGTGATGGTTTCCCTTCCTTCATTGACAAATTGGATAGAAATAACTACCAGGCTTGGTCATTGAGAATGAAGACCTATCTACAAGGGAGAAGCTTGTATGGATACATATCAGGAGATGAGGAGTTGCCCTCATTCAAAACCAGAGGCCTACCTACAAAGGATGAACATGAGAGGCTCAACCAATGGTGTGCTAAAGATGCTTTGGCAAGGTCATATCTTCTAAACTCTATCTCTGATTTCCTTCTACCTCATGTAAGGAACTGTAAGACTTCCCAAGAGACTTGGGAAACCTTGTCAACATATTTTTCATCAAGCACAAGGGCCAGAAAGAATCAGCTATGGATTGAGTTTACAACTCTCAGGAAGCAATCAAAACAATGTGTTTCAGATTTTGTCACCAAGGTCAAAGACATTGCAGATCAACTTGCAAGTGTTGGAGAAGAAATTGAAGAAGAGCAAATAGTCAGACAAGTGATCAATGGACTAAAGGCAGATGACAAGTGGGAGAGCTTTACCACTGCAATGGACTTGTACATGGACATCCAAGCACCTGATCTAACAACTCTGATTGGACAACTATTCACACATGAAGCAAAGATCACAAAGAATGGAGAGCAATCAAAAGGTAACAATCCCTCTGCCCTATATACAGATAAGAAGTCTAAAGACAAGGGTAAAAGCAAGAAAGTTGATGAAGAAGGATCCACCTCCCAAGCAAACTATGCAGGGAGAGGTAGATCATCTAGAGGTAGGGGCAGAGGAGGTAAGTCAGGTAGGGGGAGATCCTATAATCAATCTCCATGCAATATTTGTGGCTTATCTAACCATACTACAGATGAATGCTACAAAAACTACAAGAATCAAAGAGGAAGAGGTCACCAAAGAGGAGGATACTCTCAAGGAAGAGGCAGATTCAATCAATCTCAAGGCTACCATGGCTACAACAATAGTTACAACAACAATAGCTACAATCACAATAGCAATTATCAAGGTGGATACAGGAACAGGAAGGATTACAACAATTATGCAGAGGATCAAGATGATTCCTTGTTGATTATGAACATGACATCCAAATCAGGTATCAATGATGATCATTTGTTCTATATTGATTCAGGTTGCTCCAACCATGTAGCTGGGAATGTTGCCTTACTCTCTGATTTGGAAGAACCCAAAGGCAAGCACCAAGTGCAGACAGGTGATGACACTAAACATTCAGTGGTCAAAGTAGGCAATGTCAAAACAAGTGATGGTAATCAGAATTTACTAAGTAGAGTATTGTATGTCCCAACAATCACCAAGAATCTGATGAGTGTAGGTCAGATTGTTGAAAAAGGTCTACATGTCAGGTTCACTCAACATGGTGCATATGTGGAGGATCCAAGACATGGATTCAGAAGGATAGCCAAAGGAGAGAAATCAAGTAGGTTATTTACCTTTGAACTTGAAGATACTAAGAATATTGCATTATACAACTACAAGGACCAAACCCTATCAGAATTGGAGATGTGGCACAAGAGATTGGGTCACATTGGAGAGAGGACCATAAAACAAATGAGCAGAGATCAATGTGTGCTTGGGATACCTAATGTATCCAAGCAACACATGATATACAAGTGTGGGGCTTGTCAATTTGGTAAGTCACACAGATTGCCATACACCAAAAAAGGTTTTATGCATGAAGACTACTTGGAATTGGTGCATACAGATGTTTGGGGACCAAGCAAGGAGCCATCCATATCTGGATCAAGGTACTATGTGTCCTTTATAGATGATTATAGCAGATGGACTGTCTTGTACTTCATGAAACATAAAGATGAAGTATTTAATTGTTTCAAAAGGTATCTTGCATTAGTTGAGAATCAAACAGGTAGACATTTGAAAAGGCTAAGGTCTGATGGTGGTGGAGAATACTTCTCCAATGACTTTGAAGAATTCTTGCAGGAAAGAGGCATTAAGAGGGAGATTACCACAAGGTACTCACCTGAACAAAATGGGGTAGCTGAAAGGAGGAATAGACTCATTGTGGAGACAGCTAGGTCTATGCTTAATGAGAAAAAACTACCAAATTATCTTTGGGCAGAGAGTGTATCTACTGCCACATATTTAATTAACAGGTTGCCATCAAAGACACTTGATGGAATGACACCCTATGAGGCTTGGCATGGTAAGAGACCATCTCTAGATCATTGCAAGATCTTTGGGTGTGTAGCATATGTGCATATTCCCTCACAGGTAAGGGGAAAGCTAGACCCTAAGGCTGAAAAATGTATTTTCATTGGTTATGATTTGAATCAAAAAGGATACAGGTTCTATAACCCCTCAAACAAAGGCTTCAAGGTAAGCAGAGATGTCATCTTTGATGAAAATGATTCATGGTATGATAATGAGTGCAGGAAAGTTAGCCTACCTTATGATATGGAAGAAGACTTTCCAAAGCTTATCAGGCAAGAACCAACTCAGAAGGAGGACACAAGTTCAGATGATGAAGACACCATCAACATTGAAGAATTCAAGGCTTGGAAATCCAAAGGGAAGATGAAGATGAAGCAACTTGAAGACAATCCAGAATCCTCAACTCAAGCTATGAGGAGATCTTCAAGAGAAAAGAAGAAACCTATTAGGTATGGGTATGATACTTCACTTGTAACCAAGCATTCTGTGTATCTTGCAAAGGATATCTTGAATGAAGAACCAGGTACATTTGAGGAAGCTATTACTAAACAAGAATGGAAGGAAGCAATGGATGAAGAAATGGAGGCTCTCAAAGAGAGTGATACTTGGGACTTGGTACCCAAGAAGGACTCCATGAAAGTTATAGGATCCAGATGGATCTACAAACTCAAGAAGAACTCAGATGGTACAATAAACAGGTATAAAGCTAGGTTGGTAGCCAAGGGTTTTGCACAAACCCAAGGCATTGATTATGAGGAGACATTTTCTCCTGTGGCCAAGATGCCAACTATCAGAATTATGGTGAGTGTAGTTGCATCCAAGAATTGGAACATGTACCAATTGGATGTGAAGAATGCATTCTTGAATGGATGGATATCTGAAGAGGTCTACATGTCACAACCACCTGGCTATGAAGATCCCAATAAGGTAAATCATGTTTGTAAATTGAAGAAGGCTCTGTATGGATTGAAGCAGGCACCTAGAGCATGGAATTACAGGTTGACAACCTATCTCTTGGATCAAGGATTTGTGATGAGTAAAGCAGATACTTCATTGTTTATAAAGAAGAACAATTCAGAGGTAATATACTTGTGTGTCTATGTTGATGACATCATTATTACAGGTAATGATGTGAATGGGATAAAACACATCAAAAGTCAAATGATGAAGGAATTCAAGATCAATGATCTTGGATTATTGAAGTACTTCCTAGGACTTGAATTGGTCTACACAAATTCAGGTATCTTTATTACTCAGAAGAAGTACATTCAGGACATGGTCAAAAAGTTTAATTTGCAAGAAGCTAAAGTCTCAAACATTCCTATGGAAGTCAACCACAAACTCAGTGCACATGAAGGAGAAGAACTCAAGGATATTACAGGTTACCAAAGTTTGGTAGGTAGTCTTAATTATGCTACCTTAACCAGGATTGATATATCATATGGTGTTAGTGTACTTAGTCAATTTATGCATAAGCCAAGAGTACCACATTTGGAGGCAGCCAAGAAGATAGTAAAGTACCTAAAGGGAACACTAAATCATGGTTTGTATTTTCCATATTCATCAGACATTGATATCAAAGTATACTCAGATGCAGATTGGGCAGGTTGCAAGGATGACAGGAGGAGTACATCTGGTTACATATGCTTTGCAGGTGATAAACCAATTTCTTGGTCATCCAAGAAACAACCCACAGTAGCCCTATCATCTACTGAGGCAGAGTACAGAGGGCTAGCCAATGCCACTCAAGAAGCCATATGGTTGAAGCTACTATATTCAGAATTGGGCCTATACACAAGGCCACCTATCATATTTGGTGATAACACAAGTTCACTTCACCTAGCAGCTAATCCTGTGTATCATGCTAGGACAAAACACATAGAGGTCCATTACCACTATGTGAGGGAGAAATTACTTAGTAAGGAAATCCAATTATCATATGTGTCTACTAATACACAATGTGCAGATTTGCTTACAAAAGCTCTGGATGGAAGCAAGCTATGCAGGTTTAAATCCATGATTGGATTACAGGATATCATTGAAGATTAAAGATGAAGACTCAAGCAAGTGTTTGGCTTGAGGGGGAGCTGTTGGTGCAAACAAGCCTTAACACTTGGCTTTGTCTTGTGCCTTGAAGACTCAACATAAAGCTTGGACAATTGGAACCTTGGAAAGCTAAAGTTTGGACTCTTGAAGAATGTATTCATATGACCCTTGAACCATAGGAACTATTGTCTAATTGATTATTACCTTTATCCAATGTAAAAATCAATATGACTTAACTCACTTTATGTAATCATACCTACCTTCAAAAGTCGTGGAATTTGAAAGGTATGAATGGAGAGAATATCTCCATGTGATTAGATGAGAGATTTGAGGGAGCCTACATTTTGAATTTGAAATTCAAACTCTCTTCAAACTCTTATAAAAGCCAATGAAAAAGTCACGGGCAATGTTGCTCACTTCCCGAGGTAATTCCAAGCAATACATTGAGTGTGTGAGAGCTACTATTGAGCCTACACCCCTGAGTACCATTGGGCATTACTCTACATGCCAATGGGAATGTACATTTGATAGATTCAATACATATACTCATAGTTCTTAACTCTGTTTTTTCTCTGAGTCATCTACCTCAAAGTCTGTCAACTTCAACAGGGCATATCTCAAGATCTACTGAACCAAATTGGATGCTTTAAAGCTCATTGG
>CM035438.1:49409026-49439026 GCA_020310875.1 Ceratopteris richardii
CACACCTTTATCATTTACGGTG
Source organism: Ceratopteris richardii (assembly GCA_020310875.1). Taxonomy (NCBI): domain Eukaryota; kingdom Viridiplantae; phylum Streptophyta; class Polypodiopsida; order Polypodiales; family Pteridaceae; genus Ceratopteris; species Ceratopteris richardii. The sequence continues at coordinate 49,409,049 of CM035438.1, forward strand.
TTGCTTTGAAAAGTGTCGGGAATATGGATTATGTTTGAATCCTACCAAATCGGTTTTTGCGGTCTCCTGTGGAAGGCTGCTTGATCATATCATCTCTAAACAAGGAATACAGGTAGATCCTGATAAAGTAGCAGCCGTGTTGGAGGCACCGGTCCCAAAGACATCGAAAGAAGTTATGCAGTTCCTTGGCCAGATCCGGTGGCATGGCAGACATTTACAGTGGTTGGCTCATCTAGCGACACCACTTAACCGACTTATGACCAACACTCCGCGGAAGTATGAATGAACTAATGAGTGTCAAATGGCATTTGATCGTTTGAAGGTTCTCTTGACACAGGCTCCGATCCTGCAACTGCCTGATTGGGAACGTCCCTTCCATGTCTTTGTGGATGCGTCAGACATCGCAATCGGTAGTGTGCTAATGCAACAAACCGATAAATATGCGAGTCGCCGATTAGCTCCTACAGAGAGAAATTACTCTATGACAGAACGAGAGTGTCTTGGTTTGGTATACTCTGTTAAGAAATTTCGACATTACTTGTTGGGATGCAGATTCACTTTCCATGATCATGCCGCAATAGTGTATTTGGTTCGCCAACACCACTTAGGTGGTAGACTTGCTAGATGGGTTTTACTACTACAAGAGTTTGATTATGAAGTTATTCACCGACCAGGTACGGCCCATGTCTTGGTGGACTTTTTATCTCGACTGGATTCCTGTGAGTCTCCGGTAGGTGTGGATGATACGACGCCGGCTATTTATGTAACCGACGCAGCTCCCGAAGACTCTACAAAACTTCCTGTTATCCCTACATACTATGATACATTAATGACTTTTCTTACTGATGGTTGTCTCCCTCCTAATACTCCCACTACTCTGCGCCGTAAAATTGCAGTCTACAGTCCAGGATTCTGATTGATTGTGGGAGTAACTCCTGAGGTGTACTCGATCATTTTTTTTCTTCTTTTTCGCTTGTTACTTGCTTTCTTTCCCTACTCCTCGTGTTTCGGTTGACTATCTGACCATAATCCTTCCATTTTGCTGATGTAATCATGATTAATAGCCACCTCTATGTCATTGCTTCTGTTCATGCATGCATGCCGCAATTATGAAGGATATCTTTCCAATATTGTGTTATGATTAGGGTTCTTGCCACCTAATGTTTCCTGTGCTCTTACTTAATCTTGTTCTTTCCATTGATAATCACTATTGTGTTTGTGTGTTTGCGAGCTCTGTGTACTCTGTGTTTTCGTGTATCCTTGTGCACGACTCACTCCGGAGGTGAGTGAGTACTTGTGCACTCGGGGATTGTTGACCTTCGCTGAATTGCCTTGGCATTCAGTGGAGTGTCACCCCTTTCACGTGCAGATTATTTCTACCATTGCCGCCACGCCTGCTACGGAGCAGTGTTGGTCGATTACATGTTTAAACCCTCGAGTAGTAATCACTCTAGCCACGTTTGCTGAGGGATTCCGACTCCCTCAAGAAGGATTGGAGAATGGTCCACTCCTTCCTCTTGCCACCATGAAGGACCTGTTTCCCCGACACTCATCTAATGAGTTTGTCATCCTTTGCCGACCCGAACCAGAGCATATTGCTCTGCAATTCTTGGTCGCCGCACTCAATTTGCAAAAATGCTTCTTGTGAATTTCACGGCATTTTTCTTTAGGCACATTCACCGTGAATGCATAGTGGTTACAAAGCAAATCATGAAGAATGACATTCCTCGTACACGCTTACCCCATATCCTAACCTTCCTCTTTCGGGTGATACAAGCCACGCAACCTCCTCCAAACGCTCCTTTTCTGTTACACAAAGAATCTACACAAATGGTTGAAGACGATGATGATGACGACCTCCTTCAGTTTTTTCACCACAAACACAAACACGTTAGTTCATCCAAAAGCTAGGATCAGGGCTCCAATGTAGGTCACGAAGCGGAAGTCTTCACGACACCGCCACCTCTCTCGAGGTAGAATCCTCCGTTCCATCTTCTCCTCTCAAGCAGTCGCAACAAGATGCACGCATGGAAGATGTCGAGGAAGTCTCTTCACAGGAAGAATCTCATCAACCGGATGCTAAGGGGGTCAAGGAGGTCACGGAAGCTGATAAGGTTATGGACTGCCAATCTCTTGGATCATCAACTACTGATGTCCAAGTAGATGCAGGCACGGTCCAAGCAAATGCAGTCACGCATCTGACTGAACATGCCGAGAAAGTTCCTGACGCTGCTGTGAACGAAATTCAGACTGAGACCGGAATAGTTTCGGCATCAATCGCTCTTATTCCTCTTCCTTCTCCCCCTATCATTCCTGATGCTGCTGAAATTCTTTTTGGTGGCCCTTCAAATATTGTTCGCGAGGCCTCAACCCTTCCATTATCCTCTCTAGATTACTCTTCACCATCCTCCCCTCATCTGCACTCTGCCTCATCGTCACAACCTCCTTCTTCTCTTCCACCCCCGGCAGTCATGTTCACGGAATTGGAGTCTATGGGTCACCTCATTATACAATTTTCCCAGCAATTACCCGTCCTGATGAAGCTAGTGACTTAGAGCATTCAACAGGAGTTGTAGAGTAAAGTGGATTTTCTCGAAGCAGAAATTGCTCCACTCCAAGAAGAAACCATTGCGGTCAAAGCCGAGAATCATGCACTCCAGCTTCAGCTCCAGCAACTTCAAGCACAATTAGTAGAAAGGGACAATATGATTGCCCAACAGCATAGCACGCTTGCAGAATTACAAGAAAAGACTATCCTTCTTGCTAATCGTGAGGAAGAGATTTCTCAATTGAAGCAGGTGGTACAAGATAAAGAAGATGTTGTTGTGCTTGGCAATTTACTAGAAGAAACACGTGCGGACCTTGAGCTAGTGACACGGAAAGGACAAGAAATGGCCGACTTGGCTATGCAGAACACTGAAGAACTCAAGAGAGTATCCGCTGAACTTTTTCAAAAGAGCCATGACTTGGAAGTACAGACGGGCCGGACGATTCAGATAAAGAAGGAGATGGAAGGTATTATGAAAGAGAGAGATGCCTATTATAAATCTATCCAATATCAAGCTCAGGAGCTGGAACAACGTGAGAAGCAATTAGGCGTTCAGGCTGATCGGCTTTCGAGAATTGATGTAGAGATCGCCGAAATAAAGTTGAGGAGAGATGCGGCCATAGCCAACGGCTTTTATCTACAGGAATCATTTTTGTAGACGCAGACAGAATTGCTGATGATTCAAGTAGTTGCTGCTAGTTCAGTTCGAATAGATGCACAACTGGTCGAGCCAGACATTTTGAAGAGTATGCTAGACTCATTAAAGCAGAAAATCACTCACACTTTTAAACTAGCCAGAACCTTGTGCATACAAGGCATTATTGATGAGCCTTAGTTGTATTCCTCCTTTTTGGGTTCGAGTCCACCGTGCGTGCCAGTGTTAGGCCGTCGGATTGGAATATGTAATTTTATTTTTCATACTCGCATGCACCGAAAAGGCGTAGCGAACATATGTAACTTTCTATTCATTAATGAAAAGGCAAGCACGACGTTCAGCGAGAGACGGGAATCGCCAGACTGTCTGTCTAGGCGACCGTGCTGGAACAGTTGTATTGCAGATTCGCCCAAATTGTGAGTATTGTATCTTGTTCTTAAGGTTCTAGTGATTAATTATTAAACGCAGTAATGCTATGTTAATATTAATAAGCCTATGTGAATTCGTAGTTGTTAATTCGCGTGATAAGCATACTGCATCGTGATAATCTTCGAATTGGAAGACCGTTAACTACTTAGTTGAATGTTGAACTGGGAAAATTAAACAAAGGGCCTCTGCACTGTCAGACCCCTATCCATCCCCAAGAACCCAGAAATGAGATTAAAAGTGGCTTAACTGAAAGCACTTTTAACATTATGGTGAAGTTAACATCATTTACTATAGATGAGCAGAAGTTCTTCTGCAAACCAAAATGTGTACTCAGAAGGTTAAGTTCAAGTATGAAGATATGTCAAGTTGATGAAGTCTAGTATTCAATTTTTGTACACAAATGCAAGTGTAGGTGGTAAAGATATAGGAAGTCACCAGGCTATGTGATTTTTGAGAAATTTTGACATAGGAAAGCCACGGAAAAGTAACGGTAAACCACCAGAAAGTCATCGGAATGAAACAGTAAGTCACCAGAGAGTCAAGAAAAATGCACTAGAATGAAGCGAAAACAAATTCTATTTTTGGTCAAGGTTGAGTTTTAGTATTGGTGAGATATTTGTGATTATAAAGCTATTCCAATATCACATTAGTTAGCTTCTTGTGGTTTTCTCATACATTGACAAGAGGTATCAGAGGACAAGAAAAATAACCACTATCATAGAAGAGACTACAACAATTGCTTAGAGGATCAATCACATGAAGGTTCATTACTACTAATGAATTTAAGGAACAAAGAATGTAAAGAAGATGAGCATTTTTGTTGGAGACCTTTTTAATCTCCAAAGGTCTGATCTATACTGATCTAAGAACACTTCTATATCAGTTATGGATCAAACTTTACACAAATATTGTCTTCTTTTATCAAAACTTTCACTAACACTTCTCTGAGTAAAGAAATTTCTTCTTCAGAAAGTCTGCTTCAAAAATGGACTTCATTATCTGCACATATCTTCAGATTTCTTCAAATCAATGATACATATATCTCCACACTACCTTTTTGCAATCATATCAACCATTAGTTCTTCAAAAGAATCATTTAAACTTTAATTTGATCCTTAAGATCAAAAGTATGTCAAAACCTATCTTTTTGAACAAGCGACTTTGACATAGGTAACTTCTAAGGTTGATTTCTCACAGCATAGATCCCATTTTGCTAAATGCTTTTAGCCATAGCTTCCTTACCTTCTAACTTAGATTTTGAATGCTCACTCATCAAAAACTTTACACTGTGCACTGAGATCTGCAAAACATTGACACGAAAAAATGTGTGACTCTGAGAGATCATCTGCAGACTTTACATACACATGTTCCTATTGATCATACTCATAGTAGGAAAGGAATTAGATCATAAAACTTTGAACATAGCTTCATTAGCTTTCAGGTTAGATGTGTACAAAAGGGTTTCTGATCCACATGATCAGACTGAGAGAAATCTACAAAATACTCGTCGCTATTTTATGAGGATGACTCTCTTTACATCTATCTCTATGACACTTGTCTTCTAATGTCTCTCATGTGTTTCTTTTCATCATTGACTTATATACATATAGTTTTAGACTTATCCCATGTCTACTACATTACTCCTCATCATCCTAAGGGTTATCTATACTCAATTTACAAGAATTTCCAACTGTAATGTACATATGTATACAAGCATTGCTTCTGAGATCTCTTCACTTTCTCAAGTGTCTTCTTTCACTTCAATCTGATCATAAGCTTGCTTAAAGCTCTTTGTAATAATCAATTTGTGATTGGTTTGTTCCAGTAGCTCCCCCTCAATCACTAATTGTGATTATTCCATTCTTCTTCACTCCTGCCATCTCCTTGAATCTTTGTAGCTTAGGTCCATCCAAGCTTTTTGTTAACATATCTCCAACTTGTTCTTTTGTTGGAGTATACATCACTTCAATCTCTTTATCAAGTACCTTTTCTCTCAAGAAATGATACTAAACCTCTATATGCTTAGTCCTGGCATGAAAAACAAGGTTAGCTGCCAAATACAATGAACTCATATTGTCTCCAAAAATAATTGGAGTACTCTGATCAGCTCCAAAACTTTTCAACAAGGTTTTTAACCATATTACTTCTTTTGCAGCCTCTACCATTCCTTTATACTCAGCTTTTGTAGATGACAAAGCAACTGTATGTTGCTTCTTTGAGCACCAAGAAACTAGTTTATCTCCAATATAACAGAGATACCCATGAGTAGACCTTCTATCATCTGAATCACCTGCCCAATCTGCATCACTAAACACTTTGATTCTTGTATCAGACGTAAATCCATAATACAGACTTTCACTTAGGGTTTCTTTGATATATCTGAGTACCCTTTGAGCTGCAATCCAATGAGTCTTCTTTGGACAATGCATGAATTGTGATAAGACACCTACTGCATATGATAGATCTGGCCTTGTCAAGGTAGCATAGATTAAACTACCTACCAAACTCTGATATTTCTTCATGTCATTAAACTCTTCACCTCCATACCTGCTCAATTTATGATTTACCTCCAATGGTGTACTTGAAGGCTTGCAATCCTCCATGTTGAATTTGACCAGAAGATTCTTCAAGTACCTCTCTTGTGTAACATATACTCCATGTTGAGTATAAACAATCTACATTCCTAAGAAATAAGATAAGTTTCCCAAATCACTTATCTTAAACTCTTTCTCTATCTTTTTCTTAAGCTCATTGATTCCTTGAGCATTTGTACCTGTGACAATAATATCATCAATATAAATACACATGTATATGTATCCATTTTCACTTGCCTTCACTAGCAAGCTACTATCTGCCTTTGATGCTTGAAATCCACATTCATTCAAGAACTTAACAAGCCTATAATTCCATGCTCTTGGATCCTGCTTCAACCCATACAAAGCTTTCTTAAGCTTACACACATAATCTAATCCAATTGAATCCATGAAGCCTTCTGGTTGCTCCATGTACACTTCATCTGCAATGTATCCATTCGGAAATGCATTCTTCACATCTAATTGTGATAACTTCCATCCTTTACAAGCAGCAATAGCAATCAATGATCTAATTGTAGACATCTTAGCAACTGGACTAAAGGTTTCATCATAATCTACCCCATAAGTTTGGGCATAACCTTTGACCACAAGTCTAGCCTTGTATCTAGACACCTTACAATCTGCAAATCTTTTTGTTTTATACACCCACTTACATCCAATGACTTTCTGATTCTTTGGTCTTGGCACCAATTCCCATGTTTCATTTTCAAGTAGAGCTTCATACTCTTCTTGAATTTCCTTCTCCCATTTCTGCTTTCCTTTAGCTTCTTCATATGTGATTGGATCCACTTCTGTCTTCAAAATGTAAGCATAATCTTTTGTTGTTAGAAAAGATGTATCATAGCTATACCTGATAGGCTCTTTTCTTTCCCTTGAGGATCTTCTGACCTTTGCACTTCTTGAAGTCTCAGCCACATTTGATTCTGGATCAAATCTTGGCCCATCTTCAACATTATCCTGCAATTTACTTTTATAGTCAACATCATCAATATCTTCTTCATACATATTTACTTTTGCCTTCCCTTTCCTTTGTATTTCTTCAACACCTGCATAATCATTTGTTGACCCTGTATACCATGTGCTTTGCTCATCAAATGTAACATCTTTGGTAACAAGAAATTGCTTTGTGGATGGACTCCACAATCTGTAACCCATCTGTCTATCGTCATACCCAATAAACACATACTTCTCTGCTTTGGGTTCTAGCTTATGTCTCAATTGTGAAGGAACATAAGCATATGCTAAACATCCAAATACTTTACAATGATCAAGAGTAGGTCTCTTACCCCACCATTCCTCAAAAGGAGTTCTTCCATCCCAAGCTTTACAAGGTAATCTATTCACAAGGTATGTTGCAGTGTTGATAGCTTCTGCCAAAAAGTAATTTGGGCAATTATTTTCCTTCATCATTGCTCTTGCAAATTCTACAAGAGATCTATTTCTTCTTTCTGCAATTCCATTCTGTTGAGGAGAGTACCTGCAAGCTAATTCTCTCTTTATACGTGCATTCCACAAATAATCACCAAACTCTTTAGAAAAATACTCTCCCCCTCTATCTGATCTCAACCTCTTGAGCTTTTGTCCTGTAATCCTTTCTGCATAAGGATGAAAATGCTTGAATGTCTTGAAGACTTCTGATTTGTCCTTGATTACATATAAAGTAATCCATCTGGTTGCATCATCAACAAACAACACATAATATCGGGATCCATTTATGCTATATTCCCTTGAAGAACCCCACACATCTGTATGAATAAATTCAAGCATATTTGAATACTTGTACCCTGATTTATTATATGAACTTTTGTGTGCTTTACCTAATTGATAAGCTTCACACTTTTACACCATGTGTTGCCCTTCAACTTTTGGCAAACCAAGCACCACATCATTCCTTGACATTTCCTTTATGGCTCTCTCATTGAAATGACCTAGCCTTGTATGCCATAGGTCTAACTCAGACATCTTTTGACTTCCATAAGTAAATAAGGCATGTCCCACATTACCTTGGGCTTTGAGAGTAAACAACATTCCTTCCTTTTTACCTGCAATAATGTTTCTATATCCCTAATTTGGATCTTGCACATAAACACCATCATTTGTGAATCTGAATTCATATCCCTTCTCCACAATTTGCCCCACACTTATCAAATTTTTAGGAATAGTAGGAACATAAAGTACCTTGCTCAAGAGTGTACTTCCATTCTTTCTTTTCACTGATCCAATGCTTTCCGCCTTATGCTTAGTATTGTTACCTGTTTGAACTGTATGTCCATTCACCTTTACTTCCATATCAGTCATCAGTGATATATTGCCACTCAGATGATTGCTACATCCTGAGTCAATATAAAACACCCTTTGGTCTTCTCCTACTACTTCATGAGTTGCATTATAGATGAGAGTCATGTCATCCTTTTGATCTGATGCATAATTATAATAATTGTTGTTGTAGGACTGAGATTGAAAACTTCTTCCACCTCCTCTAGCATATGATGTCCTACCACCTCTTCCTCTGAAGTTGCCTCTTTGGTTTCTGCCTCCTCTACCTCTTTGATTAAAACTCTGATTATTATTTCCTCCAATTTGATTGTTATACCAACAATCATTTGCCAAATGATTGGTTCTACCACAAATCCAACAAGCTTTAGTATTATCTTTGTTCTTACCTCCTCTTCCTTTACCTCTGAAATTCATCTTTCCTTTTGTAAAGTTAGCTTGACTTGAGGTCCCTTCATCATCAGTTGACTGCTTCCCTTTGCCATTCTTTTTCTTGTCCTTGGAGTACATAGCTTGGCTTGCACTCCTATCATTGTCTCCCTTAATGTCCTGCTCAAAAGTTAGCATGTGTCCTAGCAATTGATAAAGATCAGGAGTAAAGTGATCAAGTGAAAATTCTATGGACAATATGAAAGGCTTCCACTTCTCATCTCCTCTTAGACCTATACGTATTTTCCTTAACAACTTATCCTCTTCAATGTCTTCATCTACTGCTCCCAAGCTATCTACAATATCCTTCATCCTTGCCACATAATCAGAAATTGATTGTGAACTCTTCTTCTTGAAAGTTGTGAATTCTGCCCGTAATGAGGACTTCCTTGACTTGGTTGTGTTTTGGAAATGCTCTTCCAAGGCATTCCACACATCTGTGCACTTTCTAAACCTTTGATTTGAGGTAGAAGATAATCATTTATAGCCATGTAAATGATACTCGTAGCTTGAGCATCCTTTCTCATCCAGGTCTTCAAATCTGCAAGATCTTCCCTAGTTGGAATACTAGGATCTGCAAAATCAGGCTTTTCTTCTTCTCTTGTAATGAATGCCATTAAATCTTTGCTCATGAGGTGTGCCTCCATCCTCATGGACCAAGTTGGATAGTTCTCCCTATCTAGCTTATCAATATGCAAGCTTTCTCCCATCTTTGATCTTCTGTGTGTGCAATCACTATGATTTATGATAATAGAATGTACCTTGGATATTAAGCTTTAATCCTTCTTGATCCTTTCAACTCGTACTTGAGTCTCATTCAGGTTTTCTTTAAACTTTGATCCTGTGCTCCTTCAATTTGAAAAAACTTCAATGTATGCAACACTCAAAACTTCCAATACTCTTTACTTCACTTGTATTGCACCTTCAGCTCTGATACCACTGTTGGAGACTTTTTAATCTCCAAAGGTCTAAGAACACTTCTATATCAGTTATGGATCAAACTTTACACAAATATTGTCTTCTTTTATCAAAACTTTCACTAACACCTCTTAGATCTATACTGATCTAAGAACACCTCTATATCAATTATGGATCAAACTTTACACAAATATTGTCTTCTTTTATCAAAACTTTCACTAACACTTCTCTAAGTAAAGAAACTTCTTCTTCAGAGAGTCTGCTTCAGAAATGGACTTCATTATCTGCACATATCTTCAGATTCCTTTAAATCAATGATACACATATCTCCACACTACCTTCGCGCAATCATATCAACCATTAGTTCTTCAAAAGAATGTCAAAACCTGTCTCTCTAAACAAGCGACTTTGACATAGGTAACTTCTAAGGTTGATTCCTCACAGCATAGATGTTGTTTTGCTAAATGCTTTTAGCCATAGCTTCCTTACCTTCTAACTTAGATTTTGAATCTCACTCATCAAAAACTTTACATTGTGCACTGAGATCTAAGCAAAACATTGACACGGAAAAATGTGCGACTCTGAGAGATCATCTGCAGACTTTACATACACATGTTCCTATTGATCATACTCATAGTAGGAAAGGAATTAGATCATAAAACTTTGAACATAGCTTCATTAGCTTACACATTAGATGTGTACAAAAGGATTTCTGATCCACATGATCAGACTAAGAGAAATCTACAAAATACTCGTTGCTATTTTCTGAAGATGACTCTCTTTACATCTATCTCTATGACACTTGTCTTCTAATGACTCTCTCATGTGTTTCTTTTCATCATTGAGTTATATACATATAGTTTTAGACTTATCCCACAACTATTACATTACTCCTCATCATCCTAAGGATTATCTATACTCAAGTTACAAGAATTTCCAATTGTAATGTACATATGTATAGAGGCTTTACTTCTGAGATCTCTTCACTTTCTCAAGTGTCCTCTTTCACTTCAATCTGATCATAAGCTTGCTTCAAGCTCTTTGTAATCATCAATTTGTGATTGGTTTCTTCCAACAATTTTTTCTACATGGACTCTCACTTTGCAAACCACGTTGTAGGCAATGTTACCAAGATTCTAGATGGACCTAAGTCATGGAGATTCAAAGACATGGCAAGATTAAAGAAGAAGAGCATAATCAAAATTACTGATTCAGGGGGAGAAGTTGGTACAAAGTAACAACAAATTGATGCTTATGAAGACCTAATGATGATGAACACATATATGTATAAAGAAAAATAGATATGTGTTGCAGAAAAAGAAAAAGAAGGACCATAACAGCCATGGAAAAAAAGCTTGAGATATGAATGTGCATATATTCACTTCAAAGGATCCTAATTAGTATACCATAGTTAGCAATAAGTTAGGGAATTAGACAATCAAGTGAATAAAAATGTATTAGTCATGACCCACTTACGAATTCTTGGCTATATAAGTCATAAACACATTGGACAGTAAGAGAGTTCATTCTCAAAGTGAAGATAGATAGATAGATAGATAGATACATACACACACACATATATATATATATATATATATATATATATATATATATATATATATATATATATATATATATATATATATATATATATATATATATATATATATATATATATATATATATATATATATATATATATATAGATAGATAGATAGATAGATAGATAGATAGATAGATAGATAGATAGATAGATAGATAGATAGATAGATAGATAGATAGATAGATAGATAGATAGATAAATAGATAGATAGATAGATAGATGGATGGATGGATGGATGGAGGGATAGATAGATAGATAGATAGATAGATAGATAGATAGATAGATAGATAGATAGATAGATAGATAGATAGATAGATAGATAGATAGATAGATAGATAGATAGATAGATAGATAGATAGATAGATAGATGGATGGATGGATGCATGGATGGATGGATGGATAGATAGATAGATGGATAGATAGATACATAGATAAATAGATAGATAGATAGATAGATAGATAGATAGATAGATAGATAGATAGATAGATAGATAGATAGATAGATAGATAGATAGATAGATAGATAGATAGATAGATAGATAGATAGATACATACATACATACATACGTAGATACATAGATGCATAGATAGATAGCTAGATGGATATACATAGATAGATAGATAGATAGATAGATAGATCGATAGATAGATAGATAGATAGATAGATCGATAGATAGATAGATAGATAGATAGATAGATAGATAGATAGATAGATAGATAGATAGATAGATAGATAGATAGATAGATAGATAGATAGATAGATAGATAGATAGATAGATAGATAGATAGATAGATAGATAGATAGATAGATAGATAGATAGATAGATAGAGAGATAGATAGATACAGATAAAAAAATAGATATAAAGATAGATAGATAGATAGAACAAACTCAACATCGTGCCTTATATTCGAAGCGTGTTCTAAAATATCTTCCACTTCTATATTCCCAAAAGTGCAATGAAAATATCAATATGCTTATCTATCCTCAAATAAACAAGATTAATATCGCTTGCTAATGCCTTTTACCTGATGAAGTGATAATGTACCTTAATATGTTTTGTTCTAGCATGAAAAAAAAGTTTTTGTTTTATGTGGACTGCATTCAAAGCATTTAAATGTGGTTTCCTAGGAACCTCCATAAATTGACTTTGAGGACATACATTGTAGCTAAGATCGGGTCTGTAATTGTGAGATATATGAAGTGTCTCACAATTTTTATGTACATAGTAGCATTTTCCAATGCTTTACCGAATGTAGTATGCAACTTCAAATTCAAATAATGGCATAGAAATCGGCTTACAATCAGCCATACCATACTTTTGGAGCATACTTAAGGGATATTACCTTTGTGACATCCACATACGTATTTATCTATATATAAACTCAATGCCGAAAAAATAGCATAGCACACCAAGATCTTTAATGATTTCTTTATTACCAACACCTACAATCAAGTCATCAAAACAAATAACCACAATTGGGATGCCATCATCACCCTTCCTTGCATATAAAGAGTGATTTGCATCAGACATAGAAGATCTAGAGGTGGTTAAATAATCTAGAATCCTTACATGCCAGGCATGAAGGGCTTGCTTAAGACCATACAAAGACTTTTCAACCTCAAAACATGTTTTGGATGCTTTGAAGACTCATATCCTTATGGCTTGTCCATGTACTTCTTATTGCAATACACCATGTAAGAAGGTGTTCTTCACATCCATCTGATGTAAAAACTTTCCCTTTGCCTTAACTAATGCATTAAGTGGTATGAACGTAGGCATTTTAGCTACAAACCTAGAAGTTTCCTCATAATCAATGCCAAATGGTTGCACATATCCTTTTTCTACCAGTTGTGTGTTATACTTGCTTATACTACCATCAACATTGTGCTTTACCTTGTAAACCAACTTGTGCAGCCTATGGGTTGCTTTCCCTGTGGAAATGGAACCAGCTTCCATGCTTCATTTCAATAAACTACAACCATGTCCTTATCCATAGCTTTCTCCCATTCTACATTTCCAATTGCATCTTCTAAACAAGAGAATTCAACATATTATGTTACCTTGGTCATGTAGGCACAATGATGAGCTATATAACTATCGTACATCAATCCCTACACTAAATTTCACATCTTTCTATATTATCCTACTCTTGGGTCATGTCTTCTTGTTGTATCATCTACACATGCATTTCTTACTCCTAGAGTCTACAGAGAGGGAAACCCAAGTTCCTCATCAAGACTTTTTCCTAAACCGCTTGATTCTCCATCATTGTCTTCAAAACCTCTACATGTTTTGTTACCAATAAAAACCTTTTCTTTACCTTTCTTGGATCTAGTTGATGAATTTGGTGGACTAAAATTTTCATGCAATCTTCCACTCCATGGTTTTGACTTGGAACTATTGCTTGGCAACATATTAGGTCCGCTGAGAACTTGAGAAATTGCACTTGCATTTTCAACATTTCGCTTTTCCATATAGAGTGATAAGGTTGGCAGGAGTCTAATCTCTCTAGCTAGTAGTGGTCCTTATGATCTTGCTTCATTACACAAACTTGTGAGGTAGAATTATATCACACATTAGGCATATGGAATTTTAAGAAAAGCTAGATGCTTCATACTATTCCTACGAAGATGAATGCTTTGACAATTAAAAGTCTTCTAGGGTTGCAAAGAAACTATTGCTAGGAAGATGAATCCTATGACATTTAAAAATCTTCAAGGGTTGAGAAGCTAGCTGTTACAAACTATAGCCACTAAGATGAATAATGAGACAATTAAAAGCCTTATAAGGGTGGAATTTCATCACACATTAGGTACATGCAATTTTTAGGAAAGCTAGATGTTACAAACTATTGGTAGGAAGATGAATCCTATGCCAATTAAACGTCCTCTAGTGTGCTTTGGAGCATTAAGGCAGTCCCACATGAATGGATTTTGTTTCAAACTCTTAGAAAGATGTTCCACCGCGTCAATGGGACATGTTTCATCAAAATGCTTATAACAATGAGCATATGTTGTTAACAAAAGATTCAACGATCCATGGAGAACATTGGATGAATAAGTACGCAAACCTTTGGATGTATAAAGCCACCAAATCAGAGGATGAGATGAGAAATAATATTGAAACTCAAATTACTATGAGTGTAAATTAGAAAGATCTTTGGAAAATCCCACCTATATACCGGTGATATTCCCACACGAGGGCTTTGAATCTTCTAATTTGTCACATACCTTAGCCACTTTATATGTTTCTCCAAAAAACAATTCCTCGAAAAAATGTTTCGATAGAGAAGCTCATGATATGTTCATGTTTAAATTCATATATTTCGTAGAAGAACAAGAATAAAGAAAATCTTGGGCTTAAGAAATTAAGAAGAGGACAAAGGGTCTCAATCGATCAACTTTATTCGTAAGCACCCATATGATTTGAAGAAGGATAATTTCCAAAGTAGAACTTTATAATTCTAAAGGGATCCATATAACCTTTACATACATAGAATATATATATCAAATTTTTGCAAAAGAAAGGAAAGTTTCAAAAAGGAACAAAAAAAAGATGAGGGTGAACCTCTACTTGAAAACCCCACGAACTTCAGAAACATATTTTTAAGAGGAAATGAAAACCTAGATAGAGATCCCTATGCTAGACATAGTTCCTAGGCCAAACCTATGAAAACAAGGAGAGTACAAAGAGAAAAGTGGTTGTCTCAATGCAAAATTAAAGGGTTTTTGAACTCAAGTGGCAATTGATTTTACCAGATAGAAGATATTAATTTTGTGAACATCTTACACGAATATCAAGATATATTGGCTATAAATATTTGAAAGGATTTTATTTGAACATTTGTTAACATAAGATTTCTATGAGGAGTGGCCAAGTCGCTAAAGGAAAATGATCTACACATATAATGAAATCTACTCCAAAATTATCAAAGAAGAGGTTGACAAGTTTTTGGAAGGAGTGTCTATGTATAAAGTTAAAAACAAAAACAGTGAGGTCTATAGTTTTGTAGATGGATTTTTGAGATGTTATCAAGTATCCATTAGCCTAGAAGACAAAAAAAAAAACAAATTTAATATAGAATTGGAAATTGATGCTTTTAGGGAAATGTCACTTAAGGTCATCAATGTGTTGGACAACTTTTAATATGTTATGTGCCACATGTTTAAAGAATTTCTTTGAGAATGTCTTGAAATTTATGTGGATGATCTCTATGCTCATTGTGAAGACTGAAACCAAAACATTCTATACCTTAGATTATCCTTAAGTGCAAAATGTTAAAAATATGATTAAACCTAAAAAACGTGCCTTCAAGTATTTATAAAACATGATATTTCTAAGAATCAGATCTCTAGAAATGAAGAAAAAATTTAATTCAATGCTCAGCTTCATAGCCATAAATGTTTTAAGAGGTATAAGAAATCATGGGACTTTGTGGATAATGTCATGGTTCTATAAACATGGATGAAGTGACTGCCAAACCTTCTTATGATGTGTTAAATCTCTCAGATCAAATAGAGGACTAGGCGAAATCCTCAAAGAATTCAAAAGAAGATTAGCAATAACTCTTATATGTAAAGTCCCTGATCAGAACAAACCATTCGGAAGATATGTTGATGCTTCAAACTATGCCATATGACCTATCCTAGCTAGCTTGATAGATCATGGAAAATTTTATTTCTCTAGGACATACATAAGATGGCCATTAAAAATATTGCACAAAATTATGCTTCCATAGAACAAAAAAAAGCTCTATTTCTCTAGCACATACATAAGCAGGAATTAAAAATATAGAACAAAATTATACTACCATAGAACAGAAATATGACCGTTATCTGTTAGTGAGAAAGTTTAAATTTTATGTGGGCCATCAAGTTCTTCTGAGGTCGAGGTCAAAAAAGGGAAGATTCACATAAGAGAGTATATTTTTCTGGAATGGTGAACCACTAAGTGGAGTATTATTTTTTTTTATGTTGATGTGTTGCTAAAATGGGTAGGAGCCTTACACAACTATTTTACTATTGTGTGGAAGAGAATGAGCATTCCAAACTAATAAAATGGGCTCATAAGAGTGTACTAGGGTTTCATTACTTAAAGATTCAAAAACTTGGAAACTCCCAAGAGTAACATATTTTGGGACACATTCTAGATAGTTTTGAAGGGAAGGACAAATTCATCAACCTGCTTCATGTATTTTCATTTCTCGTTTAGTATATTAAAGTTTTTGGTCCAAACAAATATGGATCATATTTCATTTCTTTCTTTATAACTGAATTACAGAAATCGTGGACAGCCGTGTACACTAAATTGTGGTAAGCTCATATTCTTAAATATTTAAAATTCCCATATTCTTAAATATTTAAAATTTTATTAATAGATATTTTTTTTATCCATGTGTGTTTCAGAGTTGCTTGACTAATGCCTTTGAGGTGGGGGTGAGAGTTCAACCCCTAAGCTCAGCCCGTACCTCTACACCTTCATTGAAGGAATGGCCGCCACACAACAATGTTGATTTCCATCTTCCACCTCCAAGCACCGATTGTAGGCATTATGTGGGTGAGTGAAACGGCATCGCTAACCTTGGGACCATCTCTTCCCAAGCTCTACCCTAATGGCCCTTTGGACTCTGTAATCCTCATTGTGATGAGCGTGGTATCCCTCTTTTGTAGGATGTGGATACTACACCTACCTTCACTTATATTTTCAATGAATTAAACTTCATTAAAGAAAATTCTTTCTTAAAGAGAAGAATGTTGCAAAAAACTTGGAAAGATATTCAAGGGAATATATAAGCACCTCATCCCCAAGGCCAAGGGTCCACTTCAATCTAGCAAACTACCACGAATTATAAATAGAAGCTTTAGCATGGATAATTCTCTTCGAGCACTCATTTGTGAGAATTTTATAGGAGACTTTTTGGATTCTTCTGTTAGCTAGTCCTTGGATTCTTCTTGGATTTTATACATGTGTGTTTCTCTAGTCCTTCGTTTCTTCTCTTAGCTTTCAACCCATCAAACAAAACATACGGTGAACTACTTTCTAAGTAGAAGTGAGTCCTGCTATCTTCATGTTCCATTCTAGCTTTTGAGTCTCATAGTTTGGTTAAAATCTGCAAGTACAAAATGGACCATGCAGCGCACAGCACCTCCATAGCCTACAAAGTTGAGCTACAGTGTACGTTGTGTAGATTGAGCCTCCATAGCCTACAAAGCAGAGCTATCATGTTCACTGTGTAGCTACCTGGCAAACGAGATTGTGTGGACAAGGACAAATGTGCACATGTGACGAAAATGCAGTGAACACGCTTGTCCTCAAGTAAGTCATCAAAAGGGCCTCTCTTTTCTCCCTCACACGAGAGACACTCACTGTAAGTTTGCTTTTTGCTTATTGTCTTTTTCCCTGGTTGGTCATGTGCATATACTTCCTTCATCTTTTGAAGCAAATATTGTCGTCTTCTGTTACCACATGAGAAAAAAAGTTGTTCCCATTCCAACACTATCATGTAACAAAGTACATGTACCTTGTTTGAATGGTGGTTTGTTTCTCTAGCACGGTTCTTCCTCTTTGATTCGCTTTGTTGAAAAACAAGAATAACAGTTGAATGATGTCATAGTACTTGAAATGGGTCCATGTGCTTGGACATGCATAGCTTATGCAACTCCTTTTCCCTTGAATCAAGACTTGAATTCCCTCAGCACTTCTTTCTTTCAAAGAATGAACTTCGCATATGTATCTTGGCTTCAGTTTTTTGAGCTGTACAAGCTCTAAAGTGCATCAACACCTCCTAAATTTTGGAGTGCTTGTTTGTTCCAAAGGCCATGGAAAGAACAACGTGTATGGAAAATCCTTTGGGGTAGTCAAATCGGGTTCCCTTCATGCAGACCGATTGTTCTCTCAATAATCTATGTAAAGCCTTGTTCATGGATTGGCAATCCTATGCAAAGCTTACACGACTGAAAAAAACAATTTTCTTAGAATTCATTAATATAAGGACATCTACACACACACACACACACACACACACACACACATATATATATATATATATATATATATATATATATATATATATATATATATATATATATATATATATATATATATATATATATATATATATATATATATATGTGTGTGTGTGTGTGTGTGTATCTGTGTGTAACCTCCTCAATCAATTACATAGGGAATAGTTACTAGAGAGCGTTTTTTCTTTTTCAGGGCGCAAGAGATCCATGAATAATTCATCCTTATCTCATATTTTTTGACACCCGTGAACAATTTTTACAGGTTTCGGACCTGACACTATGATCTATCCATAAGTCTAAGCATGGTCCTTATCAATTAAAACAATAGAAACATTTTTTCTGCAAAAGAAGTTACCGTACACCCACCATACTTATTTCTTAGCCATCCTTCTCTTTGTATTAAAAAGATCAATGAATGTCTGACTGAAAACATAGGGTATACCTCTCCTATGGATGTCTGTATAAGCCTATAACATTATCACGATATGTTGTGAGGGCGTTTTTAAAGGGTTTTATTTGTATGCTGATATATTCCAAGATAGCTCTAGTATGTTGATCTATGTCCATTCCTTCAAGTCTACTACATGCAAACAGATTTTAGTAATTCTGCCTATCTTACCATTCATCTCTGATTTCATAACTATATTCATTGTAATTCCAGTTTCCGAACACAAAATCTAAATTTCAAAAAGATACAGAAAGTTCTATACTATTCAATGTACAAGATCATGTCCATTGTTTGTCCTGTGTGTCATTTTAATACCTATGAGATATCCCGTTTAAGTATTTCCGAAATCTCTATCAAAATATGTGATAGGAAATGAAGACCTACAAAAAAAACCCTTTTTAATACCTATGAGAAATCCCGTTTACAGATTTCCGAAATTCCTTTCAAAATATGTAATAGGAAATGAAGACGTACAAAAAATTGTTTTCTTACAGGATCATTACTCACTTTTGAAGCCAACATGAGTCCCTATTGTTAGGAGTCGTACTTGACTATTTCAGGACCATTTATTGTTTTTCTAGGATTTTCCCTATTTCTGAATATCAAATCAAGTAATTTGCCTTCGACTGATTTAAGAAGTAAACTTAGCTTGTGAACTATCCGATAAGATCTTGAAGCCTTGAGCCTAAGTAGATGGATAAGTGGTTGGCCTTGATTGACAACAAAAACTAGTTTTTGTTTTACAGACAACGAAACTATGAGATTGGCTCAAAGTAAGTGAAATTTTACTTCACCAGATATGCACATAAAAAATGCTTCCTTTAAAGTTTTTATTATATATAAAATTTCGGTGAAGCTAATATTAAAAGAAGAAACACAAAAGAAGATTCACAGATACAAGGATGACTTAACATCCTTTCGTCCCCTTCATGAGGTAAGATGAATCCCTAATATTTTTGCAAAACCAGATTTAAATTATAAACAAGGAGAAATAAGGAGAAGTTTAGGGACAATTACAAAGATGATTGATAACCTTTGCTTCCCTTTCCTGGGGGATCCAATTGCATCTTAGCTTGTTGGTTTCTATAACGAACACTGTGTGGTGCTTAAAAGGGGGAGTGGGGGGAGGGGGACTTCTTACAATCATGGATCCTCCTACCTAGACACCGGAGGGAATTCTCAATTGACCACTCTTTTCGAAATATTCTAAAGTTGACAGCATATCTTTCCTTCGAGATCTTCCATAGTGCTTCACCCCTACTGGAATCCCATAGAGTAGACGAGCACCATATCACATCCCCAAGAAGATTTTTCCTTCGAATTAAGTTGATTTGACAATAAAACGAGATGGAAAGGCATTGCCAAGTTGGCATGTTCTTAGAATACGAGGAGAAAACTTGTCCCAAGTTTTTCCTACCACTCATGCACCATTTGCACCAAGGCATAGAACCGCAAATTCTACTTAATCTTACATTGATTCATATGCAAGTTCCACAAGTCCTTGAACTTGATCTTCCATTTGATCCACGTCTATTGCACACACCAATTCTTTCTAAGAGTGTGATGAAAATCAAGATTTGTTTAGATCCCTAGCATATCTTCCATCTTGCAACTTGGGTGGCGGGGGTTCTTGGCCAATGATGAGGAGGGAATCAGATTCATGCCCAAAGTCGATTATATGTCTTAATAGAAACCAATCTTCAAAGTCAACTATACGATTCTGATCAATGTCTTCAAACGTGTTCCACTTTCTTCTTTCTTGGTGTTAGCTGTGCTTCCATAATCAAAAAGCTTTACTTGAGAGTGTCTTAGATCTTTGTAGGTTCTTAGAGTCCACTATCATGGTATCCATGATTGGGAATCAACTAGAATCATTTTGTCAAATCCCAACAGCCCACTTGAATCATCATTGATTGTGCTAGAAGGTTTAATTTGGTTCCATCCTTTCCACAAGGATCACACAAGATAACAGAGCTTAGGGAAAAGATGGCACAAGGATTACACAAGATGAGACACCACTTGAATCATCACTGTTAGTACCAAACGTTTTTATTTGGTTCCATCCTTTCCACAAGGATCACAGAAGATGATAGCCCTTGGAGACAATGGAAAATTGGGATAACAAGAGAGTAATTAAATCGAGCATTTCCATCTAGGGATCTATGTGAGAGCAAAATCTCTAAAATCATCTTGGCCGAACAAGTTTCAATACTATTCCAAGATCCAATAATCCATTTAGAGACAATCTTTATGGCCATGTCTTCCACATCCACAATTCATAGACTATTGATATATTTTGGTATTGATGTGTGTGATCACACTAGGACCTCCGGGGTACTTTTTTACCTCTTTAGGAGGTTTCTTTTCCAGTTTGTATATATGCCTATAACCCTAATGGGACACTTATCTTTGTACATTTACTCGGTAAAATCATTATTGTGTGTTGTGCTCCAAGCTTCTTCATCTTCTTCATTATGCTCTTCAAGTGCTTCCATAGACCTCAAACTCCAACAATTCATACTAGAGTAGGACACTGCTTCATCTAGGGCATCATTGAAACCCTTATGATCAGAGTCTTAGAATTGTATGAAAATTGGTGAGCATACTCAAGGAGATGAGTCCAAAAAATTTTGCTCTATGGTGTCAAAATTTTGATTTGAAATCATTTCAACCTCTGAATGCACTATCATAGTGCTTGTGTAGGAAATTTAAATAAAGGCATTAATTTTCCATGTCTCCCAAAAGTTTAGCACAACTAGATAGGGTAGTTCTATTCAAATTTTTGAGATACAATCATTTTTCTACATCTAGGTATTTTAGTCAGATGCCATGGCTGAAAGCAATGATGTATGTTGTATGTTGGCTATTGAGGAAAAGTTGGATGGAACTAATTACTAATTACAAGAATATATGATGCACCATGTATTGGTGGTATAAGGAATATGGAATATTGTATAGGGTGTTGACAAAAGACCTACTACACCTAGATATACAATTATTTAAGGTATTGCAAATGGCATTGAAGATGATGAGCTTCAAATTCTTGTTTGTATTAGAGTTCCTGCTACACATACTATGGAGCAACTTTGATAGGATTATAGAGGTGCTCAGATACATGCATTGATATCTTTGTCCATCAAAGGTGCCATTATCCCTCATATTCACTCGTGCAAAACATGAAAGCATGCTTGGGCTACACTTATCACTTTATACCAAGCAAGAAATGATGCTCCTATTGCTTAGCTACAAAAACAGCTAGAGAGTGAGCATATGAATGAACGGGATTCTATGGATAATTTTTTGACAATGATCAGAGGGTTGAAAGAGCAATTTATTTCTATAGATGGTCTCGTTAGACGGTTCATTTTTGTAGACTATTCTTAATCTTCTTCGTGATTCATATCAGATTTTTGTTCTTCTACTCTTCTGGGTTATAAAAGGAAATCCAAATGCCTTAAAACTTGAGGACTTCAACTCTATTTTATTAAAGGAAGATCAGTCTATGCAAAAGAGGTCCATTATGCATGTTGCAGATTAAACATTCTTAGCTAGTCAAAAGGGCAAATGTAAATGCAGCTCATCTACTAGCTAGTCCATTAATGCATGTCCATGGCTTTGCGACATTAGCCTAAACCCATAATTTATATGTATTCAAGAGACTAAAATTGATGGAGCAAAAATCTAGAAATGGCTCAGACATGTCTCCTCGACCCATGTTTGGATTTCAACATCACACTAGCGGGGGCCCGGTGGGACGACAATCGGTATTAATCGATTCTGGTTTGAAAAGCTGGAGAACTCCATTGAAGATGAGCACCATCGATGGATTGTTGTTTCTTTTGGTGCACCCTTTTGTTTTACTTTAGTTTCTATGTATGCCCCTAATGGAGAGTTGGAGAGACTGATCACTTGGGCCTCCTTGGACTCGCTCCCCCACAACGTGCTTATTTGTGGGGACTTCAACATGGTGGAGGACCCTATGGATAGATGGAAGGGCAAGGGCAGGGTCATCGATAGTCGGGAGAAAGAAACGTGGGACAAAACCAAACTGCACTTGGATTTGGTCGAATTCAAAGATTCAAATGGCTTTTCTTGGTCAAATCTCCAAGCAGGCGAGGACTTGAGGAAAGCCAGACTCGATAGATGCTACATTTCTCAGAGCTTTACTCGTCAGTGGGGCCACCCTTCCCTCTCGCAACGCACTGACCTCACCATCTCTAATCACTACCCGATCGTTATCACTTTCCAACCTTTCACCAAAATCCATAAGGCTCCTTGGCTCCATGCCAGCACGACCTGCTTCTCTCTCCCCTCCATCCATCAAGAAATTGCGGATGTGTGGAGGGAGGCGTTCGCCTTCGGCTCATCCCCAGCCAAGTGCTGAAGACGTGCGGTCGATAAGTCACGACATATCATGATTAGATCCAAGAAGATGCTTAAGACTGTGTGGCGGGCTCGTAGAGAAGCTCTATACCATAAACTCTGGAGACTCGAGGAGGAAGTGAACAAAGGAAAATCTCAACCTCAGAAAGGTCTACAAAAAATCGGAGCGCTGTTGAGATATGAGGAAGAAGTACAAAGGAAAAATTTGCAAAGGAGTGGTGGGCTGGCAAAGCTGACAAACCCAACAAAACAAAGAATCAATCCCCCTATTGCTAGACTCAAATGGCAATGTATGCAATACGGAAGAAGATAATTTTGGGATCATTGAAGGGCACTTCACAAGACTCCTGGGGACCTCGAACCTCCTCTCCCACCATAGACGGGACTGCATGGCAGCCATATCTAGGGTTTCCCCCCACAGGATACAACTCAACCTTTGTTCTCTGCTTGATGCCCAAATCTCAGAAGCAAAAATCGTTGAAGTCATTGATGCCCTCCCTTGTAGTAAAAGCTCGGGCCCTGACGGGCTCACTAATGAGTTCTTTAAATCCTTCAAGTTGGTGGTCACCACCCCTCTTCATCTGGTTTGGCAAGAGGCGCTCAAGTATGGCGCGCTTCCGACTTGTCTCAACAATGGCATTATCAAGTTAATACACAAAAAAGGGGAAAAGAATAGAATAGAGAACTGGCGTCCTATTACGATGCTCCAAATGGGATATAAGATCATTGCCAAAGTCATAGCCAATAGAATCTCTAGCCATTTGAGAGCGTGGTTAAGCGAGGACCAAAAAGGTTTCATCAAAGGCAGGTCAATTCCAGAAACCATTATAGATATCTCGGAAGGTCTTGACTTTGCAAATGAGTCAAAACAAGATGTGGTCTTCCTCAAGATCGACTTTGATAAAGCCTACGATAGGCTGGAATGGGACTATATTCTGCATACGCTTAAAGATCTTGGATGTAGTCAGAAATTCAACAAAATGATCGCAACCCTTCTAGGAAACGCATCGACCCAAATTAACATTAACGACAAACTTTCGAAGGTGATCAAACTTAGAAGATCAATCAGAAAAGGGTGCCCTTTGGCTCTCCTTCTCCTTGCCATTGCCACGGAAGGGCTTAGTAGGCTGGTGGAGCATCAGGTGGAAGCTGGTAATATCAAAGGCCACCATTTACCTCATGACCATGGCCACATCACCATGACACTTTTTGCCGATGATATGAACACGTTTGTCCACAATGATAGTGCCAGCCTAGAGACATTCAAGAGGTGTCTGGAAACTTTTTGCGAAGCCTCTAGATCCATAATAAACCACTCTAAGACTGCCTTCAGAGCTATTGTCGAGTCCCAGCCTGATCTTCTGATTGATCATGGCTGTCAAATCATTCCGCAGGGCCAAATTTTTTGGCTTCTTGGGATTCCATTGGGGTTTGGTGTCTCTATGGAGTAGCATTGGAAAACAAGCTTAACTATTGGAGAGATATGCAAATCAATCTCGCTGGTCGTGCTATGGTTATCAACACATTCCTCATTTCATCGACCATTTACTTCCTTTCTTGTTGGAGACCGAAAGAACAAGATCTGTCCAAATAAGATAGTATATGCAGAAACTTCCTTTGGACGGGAGACCATAATAGGAGGGGGGTGCCTAAAATCAAGTGGTCCATCTGCACCAGCCAAAGAGATAGTGGGGGCCTTGGCATTCTGGACATTTGGTGCATGGATAACAAACTTGCAGCAAAATGGATGATTAAGGCTTGGTGCAATGGGGAGGCCTCATGGGTCAAGTTGATCTTCAGAAACAAGAATGAGTTGGCTCTCATGGGATTCCCAAATTGGAAGAATCTTGACATCTTGACCTTGTTGTTTTCTCCGATCCTCGTCTTCACGAAAGGCTTGAATCTTGTGTCCTCCCTATGGAAGAGTTGGAATAAAGTTAAAAAGCTACACAAGAATAAGTGAAGACTGGAAGTGGGCGGCTGGTATCAGACAAAACGACTCTATCCGGTTTCCGATCCATGGCATCCGGAGCGTGGAATCTTGGAACATTCAAAATGCCAAGAAGCTATGGAACAAAGGCTTCAAAAAATGGAAACATCTCTGGAAACAAGACACCAACCGGTGGATCAACTTTGAGGATATTGACCCTAGCATCAACATTTTGTATGAAGAATGGAACACTTTGCAAAGTAGATGTCTCGCCTCGGACCGCTATAACGTTCGCCTTCTCATGGGGCATGACATGTCGAACTCACTTGCACTACAACTTATCACGGGCATACCGACGTTGCCCATACCGACGCTCACGCCTCGGCATCGATATGACCGTTGAAAATGCTTGAAAAACCACAGATGCAATACCGACGGTCATTTAATCGTCGGTATACAAGAGTCGGTATGAGCGCCGATATAGGCATCGGTACTTTACTGTAGATTAGTGACGCTTATACCGACGCTTATACCGACGCTCATACCGACGCTTATACCGAGGCAACGTTTTAACCGGGCCCGAGAGCAAAAATTTGACATTTGCTTGCATTTTGAACCGAAGTTTGCTACTGTCGAGTTTGCACATGTGACTACATTCTATGCCTATTGTGTACACACATCTCTCTCTTTCTCAATCTTTCTCTCTCTCTCTCTCTCTCTCTCTCTCTCTCTCTCTCTTTCTCTACATCTCTGTTTCTCTAGGTCTGAAATTTTTGTAAGAATTGCACATACTGTAGCACCCTTTCTCTTTCTTTGTGTTTTCCCTTTTCTAATTTCTCTTCTCTTTTGTTTTGCAGGAGCTTTTTGGCATCAAAGCTTTGGAATTTGATGAAGGGCAACATTAAGTGGACCTTGAGGACAAGGCTCCAAACAATTACATCGATGTAAGTGATTGCTTTGTTTTCGATTGATGTAGAGTGAGATAGAGGGAGAGATGAAAGGAAGAGAGAGATATAGAGAAACATAGAGAGAGAGAGAGAAAGAAAGAGAGAGAGAGATGAAAGAGAAAGATAGAGAGAGAGAGTGAAAGAGAGAGATGAAAGAGAGAGAGATGAAATAGAAAGAGAATGAGATAGAGAGACAGATGCATACATACATACACACACATGCATACACATACTCACATACATATTACATACACACATGCATATTACATACACACTCACATACATATTACTTACACACATGCATATACATACACATACATATTACATAATCACATGCATACACACATATATATACATACATGCATATTACATACAAACATGCATATTACATACACACATGCATATTAGATACACACATGCATATACATACACACACAGATTCATTCTCATACTCACATACATACATACATGTATACACACATATACATACACACATGTACACACACACACACACATGTATACATACACACATGCATATGCATACATACATACACACATATTTTCATGTACACATACATACATACATAAACACATACATATTACATACACACTCACATATGTATGCACACACATATATGCATACACACATGCATATGGATACATACATACACACACATATGCATGTACACACACATACATACATACATACACACATGCATATTACACACACACACACACACATATAAATACACACTCACATATGTATACACACACATATGTGCTTACACACATGCATATGCATACATACATACACACACATTTGCATGTAAACATACACATACATACACACACACATGCATATTACATACACATGCACATATATATACACATTCACATATGTATACACACACATGCATACATGAACATACACATACACATCTTGGTAAATGATGTGTGTACTCTTTCAATGTCTCTCTTTCTCTATGTCTTCTATTTTTAAATTTCTTTTTTCTTTTGTTTTGTAGGAGGTTTTGCCATCGATTCTTTGGAATTCGACGAGATAGGACGTCGATTGGGCTTTGATAAGAGCGATCAAAAGAATTACATCAATGTAAGTGCTTGTTTTGTTCTTTTTTATAACTAGAGAGAGAGAGAGATGAAAGAGAGAGAGAATAAGAGAGAGAGAATAAGAGAGAGATAGAAAGAGGGAGAGAGAGATAAAAGAGAGAGATAAAAGAGAGAGAGAGGGAGATATAGATAGATAGAAAGAGAGAGACATAGAGATACATACATACACACCATACATATTACATACACATATGCATATGCATATGCATACATACACACACACACATACATGTTTTAGGGTTAGGGTTTAGGATTAGGGTTTTTGACGTTTACACATATATGCACATAATACATACACACATGCACACATATACACATGCATACATACATACACATACACAAACATCATATATACATACACACATATGCATGTTTTAGGCTTTTACATATATCTTTTTTAATTTCTCTTTTCTTTTGTTTTGCAGGAGCTTTTTGGCATCCATTCTTTGGAATTTTACAAGAGACGACATCGATTGGGCTTTGAAGAGAGCGATAAAAAGAATTACATCGATGTAAGTGATTGTTTTGTTCTTTATTATAAATAGAGAGAGCGGGAAAGAGATGGAGAGAGAAAGAGAGAGAGATAGATGAAAGAGAGAGAATGAGAGAGAGAGAGAGATAATGAGAGAGAGAGAGAAAGAGAGAGAGAGAGAGAGAGAGACAGAGAGAGAGAGAGAGAGAGAGAGAGAGAGAGATGAAAGAGAGAGAATGAAAGAGAGAGATGAAAGAGAGAGATAATAAGAGAGAGAGAGAGAAAAAGAGAAAGAGAGAGAGAGGGAGAGAGAGATGAAAGAGAGAGAGAGAGATAAAGAGAGAGATATAGATATATAGAAAGAGAGAGACATAGAGATACATACACACACGTGCATACATATTTCATACACATATGCATGTGCATACATACACACAGACATACATGTTTTAGGGTTAGGGTTTTAGGATTAGGGCTTTTGATGTTTACACATATATAGACATAATACATACACACATGCACACATATACACATGAATACATACATACACATACACACACACCATATATACATACACACATATGCATGTTTTAGGGTTAGGGTTTTCAGATTAGGGTTTTGTGCTTTTACATATATACACACATCCATACACACATATACACATATAGACACATAATACATATACATACACACACACATACACATACACACACACACAAAGACACACACACACACATACATACATACATACATACATACACACACACATAGATATATACACACATGCATACATACATACACACATGTGACATATACATACACGCATATGCATGTTTTAGGGTTAGGGTTTTAAGATTAGGGATTCTGGCTTTTACTTATATACACACATGCATACACATATACATGTTTTAGGTCTAGGTCTTCAGGATTAGGGTTTTAGGGTTTTTACATAGATACACATATGCATACACACACATACATACATACATACATACATACACATATATATATATATATATATATATATATATATATATATATATATATATATATATATATATATATATATATATATATATATATATATATATATATATATATATATATATATATATATATATATATATTCACATACACATATTTATACACAAAAATACGCACATACACATGTTTTAGGTCTACGTCATTAGGATAAGGGTTCTAGGGTTTTTAAAAATTCATACAAATATTTACACATATACAAATATACACACATAATACATATACACATACACATGTATATACATAGGCATACACACATATACATGTGTTCTGGTTGTTGTTTATAAATATCATGTCAATGTGTCTCATTTCTTTGTACATGGGTCATGATTTATTTTTCCCATGTCTCTTGTATTTGACAGTATGAGTTTGCTTTATCAAATCATGTTTCTGTTGCTTGTCATACATGTTGCATGTACGTGGGTTTTTCTTGGGCAGAGTGTATTGTCTTTTGCTACACAACAGGATTGGAATGTTGTTGTAGCAAGAGACAACATACTCTGCCAAAAAAAAATTTGCAGATATGGTCGTTGGTATAGGCAACGGTATAAGTGTCGATATCCCCAGGCAGATACCGATGCTTATACTGACTATTTTTCCCAAGGGCATACCATGGCTTATACCGTCGCTTATACCGTCACTTATACCGTCGCTTATACTGACGCTTATATCGATGCTTATACCGATGCTTATACCGATGCTTATACTAACGCTTATACTGAGGCTTATACCGATGCTTATACCGATGCTTATACTGGCGCTTTGGTTTCGACGCCTACACTGACGTTGGGGCAAAATTGTGCCCGTTCATTTTCCTCGGTACAAGCCTCGGTATACCCCCGACATATTGTAGTGTTGGTCTCAAATCGCACAATGGGAATAGCCTATCAAAAATCCCCAACATCAAAGAAACTATTGATTATCAGGTTAACCTCAACAAGAAGTGGTGCTAGTCATGGACACGGCTTTGGTGGGACATGAAGTTCATGGCTATCTGGCACCCCCTCATCGAAATCAAAAAGTCTGTCCTCTTATGGAAAATTCTTCATCATGGAATCTGGACCAACCTTAAGGCTAGCAAATTTTGTGGGATACCGCCCTGTTGCAAACGCTGCTTCCGGTCTATCGAAGATGTTTCTCACATCTTCTTT
>CM035438.1:49444026-49501526 GCA_020310875.1 Ceratopteris richardii
GCCTAGGCACAGCCGATAACTCTTCTCCTTCTGACTTCGACGTTGAGGCATCAATTATAAGTGCTATGTGGGTGAGTGAAACCATGTCTCTAGCCTTCATGCCCATCAAACGAGTCACCTTGTCCATCTCTTCCGAAGCTCTACCCTAATGGCGCTTTGGGCTCTGTAATCTTGATCATGATGAGCGTCTTATCCCTATTTTGTAGGATGTGAGGTCCCGGGATACTAAACCTACCTTCACTTATAATTCCAATTAGTTCAACCATATCTAGGAGAGTAGGCTTCATGCAGAACTTCCTTAAAGAAAAGTCTTTTTTAAAGAGAATAATGTTGCAACAAACTGGGGAAGGTATGCAAACTAACATCAACTATAACTACAAAGATCTTTCAAACGGATAACTCCCTTGGAGCACTCATTTGTGAGAATTTTATACATGTGTGTTTGTCTAGTCCTCGGATTCTTCTGTTAGATATCAACCCATCAAACAAAACATACAGTGAACTACTTTCCAAGTAAAAATGAGGCGTGATGTCCTCATGTTCCATTCTAGCTTTTGAGTCTAATTGTTTGGTTAAAATTTGCAAGTACAAAATGGACCATACAGCTCACAGCACCTCCATAGCTGACAAAGCGGAGCTACCGTGTACGCTGTGTAGATTGAACCTCCATAGCCTACAAAGCAGAGTACATGAAAAAAAAAGTTGCTTCCATTCCAACAATATCATGTAGCTAGATTCCTCTGCCTCCATCATGGTGGTTTGTTTCTCTAGCACGGCTCTTCCTCTTCGATTCCCTTTGTTCAAAAACAAGAATAACTTGACATGGGTCCGTGTGCTTGGACATGCATAGCTTACGGAACACCTTTTCTTTTGACTCAAGACGTGAATTCCCTCAGCACTTCTTTCTTCCAAATAATGAACTTTGCATGTGTATCTTGGCTACAGTTTTTTGAGCACTACAAGCTCTAAAGTACATCAACAAAGGCTTTTTCAGTGTTTGTTTGTTCCAAAGGCCATGGAAACAACGTGTATGAAATATCCGATTTTGTTCCCTTCATGCAAACCCATTTGTTCTCTCAATCCAGCTAAGATGATGAACGTAGGACAAGTCTCAATAATCTATGCAAAGCCTTGTTCATGGATTGGAAAACTTATGCAAAGCATACAGGACTGAAAAAAATAATTTTCTTAAAATTATTTAATACAAGGACACACACACGCATACATACACACACACATATATATATATATATATATATATATATATATATATATATATATATATATATATATATATATATATATATATATATATATATAATATATATATATATATATATATATATATATATATATATATATATATATATATATATATATATATATATATATATATATATATATATATATATATATATATATATATGTGTGTGTGTGTGTGTGTGTGTGACCTCCTAAATCAATTACATAGTGAATAGTTAGTAGAGAACTTGTTTTTTCATGGCGCAAAGGATCCATAAATAACTCATCCTTATCTCATATTTTCTTGAGATCCGTGAACAATCTTTACAGGTCTCGGACCTGACACTATGATCTATCTATAAGAGCAACCATGCTCCTTATCAGTTAAAACAATAGAAACTTTTTTCTAGAGAAGAGCTCACCCCAAGCCAACCCTACTTATTTCTTGTATTAAAAAGATCAATAAATGTCTGTCTCAAACATAGGGTATACCTTTCCTATGGATGTCTGTATAACCCTATTACATTATCACCATATGTTGTGAGGGCGTTTTTCAAGAGTTTTGATTTGTATGCTGATATATTCCAAGATAGCTGTAGTATGTTGATCTATTTCCTTGTCTTCAAGTCTACTACATTAAAACATATAGCCAGTCATATTTCAATAATTCTCTCTATGCCCACGGGACCCCCCAAATCCCACAAAGCAGGGGAGAGTAGGCTAATGCCGAACTTCCTTTATATTAAAAAAAAAATAATTCTCTCTATGATATAGAGCTTCTCTACGAGCAAAGGAAGTGAACAAAGGAAAATCTCAAGCCCAGAAAGGACTTTGAAAAATCAGAGCGTTGCTGAGATACGAGGAAGAGATACAAAGGAAAAATTTGCAAATTTTCTTCAAGGAGTGGTGGGCTGGCAAAGCCGACAAACCCACCAAAGAGATGTGCCGTATCCTCAAAAGGAAACACAACAGAGAATCGATCCCCTTATTGCTAGACGCAAATGGCAATGTATGCAATACGGAAGAAGATAATTTTGGGATCATTGAAGGGCACTTCACGAGACTCCTGGGGACCTCAAACCCCCTCTCCCACCATAGAAGGGACTTTATGGCAGCCATATCTAGGGTTTCCCCCCACAGGATACCACTCAACCTTCACTCTCTGCTTCATGCCTCTATCTCTGAAGCCGAAATCATTGAGGTCATTGATGCCCTCCCTTCAGGTAAAAGCCCGGGACCCGACGGGCTCACTAATGAGTTCTTTAAATCCTTCAAGTTGGTGGTTGCCACCCCTCTTCGTTTGGTTTGGCAAGAGGCACTCAAGTTTGGAGCGCTTCCTTCTTGTCTCAACAATGGCATTATCAAGTTAGTACACAAAAAACAGGAAAAGAACAGAATAGAGAATTGGCGTCCCATTACAATGCTCCAAACAGGATACAAGATCATCGCCAAAGTCATTGCCAACAGAATCTCTTGCCACTTGAGAGCGTGGTTAAGCGAGGACCAAAAAGGTTTCATCAAAGGCAGGTCAATTTTGGAAACCATTATAGATATCTGGGAAGGTCTTGAATTTGCAAATGAGTCTAAACAAGAAGTAGTATTCCTCAAGATCGACTTTGATAAAGCCTATGACAGGCTAGAATGGGACTATATTCTACAGTCGCTACAAGATCTTGGATGTGGTCAGAAATTCACCAAGATGATCGCGACCCTTCTCGGAAACGCATCGACCCAAATTAACATTAATGGAAAACTTTCAAAGGTGATCAAACTTAGAAGATCTATCAGAAAAGGGTGCCCATTGGCTCCCCTTCTCTTTGCCATTGCCACGGAAGGGCTTAACAGGCTGGTGGAGCATCAGGTGGAAGCTGGTAACATTAAAGGCCTTCGTTTGCCGCATGACCACAGTCAGATCACCATGAGACTTTTTGCCGATGATATGAACGCTTTTGTTCACAATGATAGTACCAGCCTGGAGACGTTCTGGAAGTGTCTTGCTACTTTTTGTGAAGCCTCTGGATCCATAATCAACCACTCTAAGACCGCCTTTAGAGCTATTGGTGGGTCACAGCCCGACCTTCTCATTGATCATGGCTGTCAAATCATTCCACAGGGCCAAATTTTTCAGCTTCTTGGGATTCCCTTGGGGTTTGGCGTCTCTATGGAACAGCGGTGGAATTGGGTGCTTGCCAAACTCGAAAAGAAGCTTAACTATTGGAGAGGTATGCAAATCAATCTTGCTGGTCGTGTTATGGTTATCAACACGTTCCTCTTATCATCTACCATTTATTTCCTTTCTTGTTGGAGACCGAAAGAGCAAGATCTGTCCAAACTGGATAGTATTTGTAGAAACTTCCTTTGGACGGGCGACCACAATAGGAGGGGGGTGCCTAAAATCAAATGGTCTATCTGCACCAGCCATAGAGATAGTGGGGGACTTGGTATCTTGGACATTGGGTGCATGGCTAACAAACTGTCGGCCAAATCGATGATTAAGGCTTGGTGCAACGGGGAGGCCTCGTGGGCCAAGTTGATCTTCAGAAACAAGAATGAGCTGGCGCTCATGGGTTTCTCAAATTGGAAGAATCTTAATATCTTGACCTTGCTGTTTTCCCCGATCCCCGTCTTCCCGAAAGGCTCTAATCTGGTGTGCTCCCTTTGGAAGAGTTGGAATAAAGTCAAAAGCTTCACAAGAATAAGTGAAGACTGGAAGTGGGCTGCCGGTATCAGACAAAACGACTCTATCTGGTTTCCGATCCATGGCATCTAGAGTGTGGAATCTTGGAACATTCAAAATGCCAAGAAGCTATGGAACAAAGGCTTCAAAAAATGGAAACATCTCTGGAAACAAGACACCAACCGCTGGATCAACTTTGAGGATATGGACCCTAGCATCAACATTTCGCATGAAGAATGGAACACTTTGCAAAGCAGATGTCTCGCCTGGGACCGACACAAAGTTCGCCTTCTCATGGGACACGACATGTCGAGCTCGCTTGGTCTCAAATGGCACAATGGGAATAGCCTATCAAAAATCCCGAACATCAAAGAAACGATCGACTATCAAGTTAACCTCAAAAAAAAGTGGTGCCTGTCATGGACGCGGCTTCGGTGGGACATGAAGTTCATGGCTATCTGGCACCCCCTCATAGAAATCAAAAAGTCTGTCCTCTTATGGCAAATTCTTCATCATGGAATCTGGACCAACCTTAAGGCTAGCAAAATTTGTGGGATCCCTCCCTAGTGCAAATGCTGCTACCGGTCTATCGAAGATGTTTCACACATCTTCTTTACCTGCCCCAACTCCAACAGACTCTGGCAGGTGGTTGGAAAGAGAATTAGACTTCAAAAACGTCTCAGTTGGCAGCAAGCCCTGCTGGGAGAAGCGATCGGCTGCTCCGCGACTCTCTGGAACGCCATCAGAGGGGAGGTCCTATGGAAAATCTGGCGGGAAAGATGTGCTTTCAACTTCGGTGACTCCCCCAAGGAGTGGTCAATTGAGAAATCACTGTTCCTCCTTGGCAAAAGGATTATCAACTGTAAAAAATCCCCCCCCCTTTAGGCATCATCAAGTACTCCTTTTGATCGATAACAAGCTTTAACCCAAGTGGGCCCCACATGAGGGTGATGAGAGGGTAATTAACCTTCTTTGTAATGTCATCTAAGCTCTGTAAAAGCTTCCCCTGCTTTGTGGGATTTGGGGGGTCCCGTGGGCACTAGTCCCCTTCTCTTGTACTTTTCTTTATTTAATTCAAGTCCGGGAGAGTAGGCTAATGCTGAACTTCCTTTATATTAAAAAAAATAATTCTCTCTATCTGACCATTCATATATGGTTTCATAACTATATTCATTCTAATTTTAGACTCCGAACACCAAAAGCTAAATTTCAAAAAGAATACCTCAAATTCTCTATACATTAGACTAAAAGAAATAGAAAATTATATACTATTCAATTTACAATTAGGCAGTACACAAGATCATTTCCATTGTATGTCCTGTGTGTCCTTTTTAATACGTATCAGTAATCCGGTCTAAATATTTCCGAAATTTCGATCAAAATATCTAGTAGGAAATGAAGCCCTACAAAACAACCCTTCTTAATACCTATGAGAAATCCCGTTTAAATATTTCCGAAATTCCTTTCAACATATGTAATAGGAAATGAACACCTACAAAAATTTCTTTTCGTACAGGATCATTACTCACTTTTGAAGCAAACATGCTGTTCAAACCATACTTTTATCATCAATTTCTTATTGTAAGGACTCATAGTTGACAATGTCACGATCATTAATTGTTGCTCCTTGCTCTTCTCTTCTTTGGCAACAATTTCCTTGTTCCTTTGGTTTTTGGCCTCTTTCTCAATATCAAATCAAGTAGCTTCGCTTTGATTGATTTAAGAAGTAAATTTAGCTTGTGAATTATCTGACAAGATCTTCAAGCCTTGAGCCTAAGCACATGGATAAGTAGGTTAAATACCAAATTGGAGTCTCCTTCTTTGTACATAGGTTGACCTTGATAAAAAAAACCTCTTTGTCTTACAAAACTCAAAACTATGAAATTGGCACAAAACAAGTAAAACTTCATCAAACATGCAGATTGCAAAAATACTTCTTTTTTAAGTTTTTATTAATAAAATTGCACTTAAGCTAATATTAAAAGATGAAACACAAAACATGATTCACAAATACAAGGATGACTTAATATAATTCCGTCCCCTTCATGAGGTAAGATGAATCCCCGATATTTTTGCAAAACAACTTTAAGTTATAAACAAGGAGAAATAACAAGAAATTTAGGGAGAATTACAAAGATGATTGATAAACATTGAATCCCTTTCGTGGGGGATCCACTTGCTTTTTAGCTTGTTGTTTTCTATAACGAACATCATGTGAAGGGGAATGGGGGAGGAGGGCTTCTTACAATCATGGATCCTCTTACCTAGACACCGGAGGGAATTCTCAATTGAACATGCTTTGGGAAATTTTATGAGGTTGAAAACATAACTTTCCTTCTATAATTTCCATAGTGCTTCACCCCTAATGGAATTCCATGGAGTAGATGAGCACCAAATCACTTCCCAAGAAGATCTTGCTTCACGTTGAGTTGATTTGAGAAATAAAAGGAGTTTGGTAAGGCATTGCCAAGTTGGGATGTTGTTAAAATACGAAGAGAAAAGTTGTCTCAAGTTTTTCCTACCACTCATGCACCATTTGCACCAAGGGATAGAACCACAAATTTTAGTTTATCTTACATTGATTCATATGCAAGTGCCACAAGTCCTTGAACTTGAATTCCCATTTGATCCACGTCTAGTGCACAAACCAATTATTCCTAAGAGTGTGATGAAATTAATCGGAGGTTTGTTTTGATCCCCTATGTATCTTCCATCTTGTTTCCGCTCTCCCATCGTCGATCCTCTGATCCATGCAAAGGGAGGTTTCTAGGCCAATCATGAGGAGGGAATTAGATTCATGTCCAAAATTGAATCTTTATCTTAATATTAACCAATCTCTGAAGTGAACTCTATGATTCTTATCAATGTCTTCAAACTTGATCCACATTCTTCTTTCTTAGTGCTAGAGGTGCTTCCACATTCAAAAAAATTTATTGGAGAGTTTCTTACGTCTTTGGAGGTTCTTAGAGTCCACTATCACGGTACCCATGATTGGGAATCTGATAGAATCACTCTGACAAATCCCAAAAACCTACTTCGAATCATCACATGCCAAGAGGTTTTATCTGGTTCCATCCTTTCCACAAGGATCACACAAAATGAGAACCCTTGGGGACAATGCAAAATTGGGATAACAAGAGAGTAATGAAATCGAGCCTTTCCATCTAGTGATGGGTGTGAGAGAAAAGTTCTAAAAATAAGCTTTAGCACAACAAGTTTCAATAGTATTCAAAGATCTAATAATCCATTTATAGACAATCTTGTTGGCCATGTCTTCCACATCAAAATTCTGAGATTTTTTATATATTTTAGCATTGATGCGTTGTCGTCAGGATTCGAATTCAAAGATTGATAGTCAAGTAGGAAACACTATTTTAAAGCTTCGTTGAAGGTAAATACAAAGGTAATATCCAATAAACGGAAAAAGGTCTTTGAAGGGATACTCGGGTGATATCTATGTTTAACTGTAAGTCTTATTATAAAGAGACAAGGTATGATTGATTTGCATTGGATGCGTTTGTTGAGAATATGTATCGGTACTTTTTATATGTGAATGTGCACGTGCATCTAAATATATATGTGTGTGTGCATCCATAATTGTGTGTTAGCACATGTGAACCTCTTAGTGTGAACCCTTACTATATAAGCAAAAGAAGTAAAATATAAAACTAAGAAATACAAAACCAAAGGAAAACTTTCTATAAATCTTTCACTACGTGTATTTGCATAAGGAATGGAATGTGAGGATCGTGGCTGGAAGAGCGGGAGGTCGGAGGCTTCAATGAAAAATTCACACATGATCTACAAGCTTGGAGGTATTGACGAACGTGTCATGGAACGTTTCGAGAAGAAGGGTGGCAGAGATGAACAAGAGGTCGTTCAAGTACACGTGGGGGTGGTAGACGTGAAAGGGGGGAGAGCATGGAATTACCATCGTCATTGCCTCTGGAAGTTTGAGACCAGGAAGTACTACTGAACCGTCATTGATGCACGAGGACACAAGGATTTTCATGAAGAACATGATTACTGGAACTTCACAGGCTGACTGCGCTGTTCTTATCATCGATTCTACGACTGGAGGATCTGACTCACGTTGGTGCAGCAATCATCGGACGCTGACGGAAATTCTGTGGGGAAATTGAAGAAAGACTTCTGTCGATGTGCATACTGAAGCTTCTAATATCCATTTATTCTCTTGCTGTTCTATCTACGCTTGATTTTCAGAAGGCTGCCAGCGACTCTCTGTTGACTGCATATGTGAAAGGGAGAAGCTGAGAAAGAAGAAGAGTTCTTATGATCACCCGCTATTTATTGTACCGAGGAAGACAACGTTTATCTGTAATAATTTTGGTATCCACCTGATGTCGCCTGTTGAAGAAAGTTTACTGCTACAAGAGGAGGTTAGAAATATATTGCTCTGACAGGTTAACAAAATATTTCTTTCGCACTTCTATTTCGGTATGACGGATCCAGCTATCTTTTTTTTCCCTTAGAATAGTTACATTAAATGCGTAAAGAATGAAAAAGTTCACCGTTTTTCTTTCATTAGTTAGTGTGCATAGAAACTATATTGAGACAAATCTACTGCATAACAAAAATTCAATCCTATTTCCGCTTCGGAACTGAGTAGATGTATTTTCTTTTTTACTACCAGAGCTATTTAGTATATACGCTGCACTAAATGACTGTTTAAACGTTGCCTGTTGAAAATGAGCACTGATGTTAGACTTAATCGTGTGTCATTAATTTCAGTTAATCATTGATAAATAGGATCGCTAAGACGCTGAGAATTGATCTATGACTGTGAGAAAGAATCTTCCAATAATAAAGTACATGTCTCCTAGTGCTGACTCTATGGTATGTAGGTCCATACTTATGCAGATGATCTTAGTGTTGATCGACTCTGTTCGATGAATTTCAGGACCAATACGAGTAAAATATTTCTTTATGCTATAAGAGCATGTGTTTGCAATATGTCTGCTTTCCACCTATGAATAACCCTTGGGCTTCATCCTCACCTTCACCGCCGCTACCTTAGAGAAAGCTTCTATTGGCCATTCACTTGCATGCGTGTTCTTCTCTCCCCTTCACAACCATTACGTTCTCCACAAATTCTAATCAGTAGACCTCTCTCTCAATCTGGTGGGCTGTGAGAGCCCTTTGCAAGCATATCCTTCACTTCGTGTTCTCTTATATAAAAACATATCTTTCTGTTTGCTGAGGTTTGCTTCTCTTTCTCCGCATAGATCCTTCGAAGGCACTTTGAAGGCTTTACTGTGTTTTTCCTGTACTATCGTTATATACGCTTTGAGCATATTTCCGCGTGGATCTGTTCATCAAATCTTAGATCCTTTAATGAGTAACGTCCTTCCTGTAATGAGTGAGGTCCCTCGGAAAATGCGATAACAGGGGAGTTTCAGTTGAAATCACCTCATTTATCTCCAACGCTCACCGCAATAACGTTCTCCTCTTCAGCTACTTGTTGATGCTCATGATCCCTGTAAAGAAAAACTCTTGCAGAATTTCCCCGCTTCATGAACATAAATATGCATGAATTTCTTTACGTACTGTATCGAATGTAATAGGAAATAATTTAATGTCTCAATTTGAATGTGCTCGAACAATGAAAAATGTGTCTAATGTAGTTGCTATGCGTACAAAATACTAAAATATATATCCTCAAAATAATGGATAAAGGAATTAGTTATTGCGCTATATTTTTACTATACAGTGATGGAAATGAACGCCTGGAGTAAGGATCCGTTGGCTACATATATAAAGTGGAAGATAGCTTGAATTTATGTGCATCAAACATGGACAGTTTTCAGTTAGCCAACTGAAGAAGTTGCTTAATCGTGCAATTTTAGCAAACTTAAGATTGAATAGAGCTGAGCATTGCATCTAGTTGGTTGCTGTGAGTGATCTTTCAGAAACAAAAACTGACTTCGTAGCATTCATATATTCCTATGGTCCTCTAAGAACATGATATGTGATTCGTGTTAATAGTTAAAGCACAACATATAAACAAACAAACATGCTACGATGTATTATGAGACCTGGGTATGACACACTCCAAGCTGCTATGACTAGTCCTTTCAATAAAAATTATGTACGCTATTGGTTTTTATTTAACTGCTGAAAAAGATTCTTAGAAGTTCATAAAAGAGGAAATTCTTACAAGTTGGATTGATCGATCACTTTGCTTTAGGTAGATCAGTCGTCCACTTTGCAGTTGTGATATCCAACTTAACTCTCTTCAAATCCATACCATTTTAAGTGTTTGTTTCTTTCAAATTGGCTTCTACAATCCTAAAGAGTTCTGAATCAATACGTTGCCATTAAGTTATTTTTGAATGGTACGATTGCCCTTGACTCCGGGCATCTAAATGCGATCCATGAAATGAGACCTTATTTCCAACTTGATACTTCTTAAAAATCCATAAGAAATTAACCTCTTATTTCCTCCTCCTTTTCATAAACTACGCGACATACCTGGTGAACCCGACGTGAAAGGAGGAGAGTGTAGAGATCCTGATCCTAGTTTAAAGAGTGGTGCGGTTGAGTGAGCTCATTGTGCTTGATCATTTATGGGCGACGCAACGATGGATGTTATAACCCAACTCCTGCGCTTTCAGCAGGACGAGAAAAGACGGAGTGCCATTCAGGCATTCCATGAGCGAGTAATCAGAAGAAGTGGATATTTCAGTGGAAAAAATGTTACTCGTTTTTGTAAGGAATATGAATTGGAGGCATGATACCTTGGTACGGGTCTAACACCATTAAGTGACCAAGAATTAATAGACAATTTTGTATACGTTTCAGAATTGCATTTGCGTGACCGACTAGTTGTGGATGCACCTCGACTAGTTGTAGAAGGGCAAATAAGATGGTCACAATACAAGATGATACTCACAAGGATGTTTGCACTGGATGACGAAGATAAAGTGACTAGATCCACATTTTTAAAGTGGATACATAAACCAAAAGATCAATCCATTTTAGATATAAAAAGGGAGTTTGATCAGCAATTTGCGGACTTATCTGATTATGATAGGAGGGCTATAGATCAAGAAAAGGTATCCTTGTTTCTCCGGGCTATAGATTCGAAAGCCCGAGAAGAAATTTTTCCACAATTACAACAGATAGGAACTGAGTCTGGTCTTACCGAAGACTGGGGTAATGTGGACAAAGTTGTTAGAGGATACGTTGAAAAGCAAAGAACTTTGTCTAAGTTCATGCAGAGCTGGCATGATGATATGCAAGAAGAACAAGCTCAGGCTGTTCAACAACCTGTACAGAACCCTCAGGTAAACCTACCAACACCAAAGGATGTTGTGCCCACTAATACAATGGAAGATATGTTTAAAAAATTTAGTGACCTTACAATTCAAAGTATGAAGCAGATGATTGAATCTCAATCTTTACAAGCACCGGCACCTAAAAACCCAAAAGCTCCTTAAATTAAAAGATGTATTTGGTGTGACTCTTTGGAGCATAACAGATACTCGTGTGAGAGCTTCAAAGAAGCATTGGCAAAGAATTTGGTATTCCTTAAGAAAAAGATGATATATGACTCTAAGACTGGAGAAAAGGTAAACATTAATTTTGGTCGGGGAGGAATGAGAATATTCTTCCCTGGCACATGTGAAAACGTTGCTTCAACATCGCATACGTATGCATGTCAGGTAATTGACGAAAATAATGATATAGAACCGTGGTCTAAAGTGATAAAGTCCTTAGATCGCGGGAAGATGCATCATGAAATTTTAAAACCAGCCAGTAATGAAATCTGAGGGGTAAGTGGATGGGATGATCCTGTAGATACTCTCTCGGTTGTTACATATCTATGCTCTTCGGTAGAGCATGAAGCAGTAGTGGAAGAGAAACGAAGGAGAACCAATGAGGGTGAAGAGGAGAAAAGAAGAACTAGGCGTCAAGTAGAAGCTTCACATGAACAACCTCAAATACCAAACCAAAATCAACCAACACAAACAAACCAACCCACTCAAATAGATCCACCATCACAACCGACAATAATCCAACCAAATAAAATTCCGACTCAAGTTCAAATTCCTACTTCTGCTGAGATGCCAGTCCCTACCCACGATAATATTCCTCCTCAAGATCAAGAAATGCAACCTGTGAGAAAAGGACAAGGAAGAGTGAGAAATCCCTCATATATGCTAAAATCGCACATAGAGCAAGCCACAAATCTTAAACAAGTTCTCGAGAAAAGAGTGCTCGATAGTGTAATCGAATTTACACTCGGTGAGTTATTGGGAATAGCAAAAAGAGAATTTCTAGAAGTAATAATTGACCTCTTAAGAAGAAAACGGCAACCAATAGCTGACATGCAAGAGATTGAAATAATGGATGAAGAGACTCCTGTTCATACTGTGCAAGCACAAGTACAAGAGCTAAAAAATGTACTTGAACCAATTGAGACTAATGTTCAACCATGCGTGCATGAGGAAATATCCTTGGAGCGGAATCCTTCAGAAATAACTCCTTCGAGTTATTATACTAAAGATCATTGGGCTCGAGCCACAACTGAGACGTTGGTGAGATTAGAGAAAATTAGCACTCCAGTTGTCGCTCTTATTGATCACGGATCTGAAGTTAACTTGATGTCCAAAGATCTCTATATGAAGGGGAAATGGCCAATAGACATGCAGCCTGGTTGGAGAATTAAGGCTGCGAACTCGATGCCAGGTGAGTTGTTTGGTGCATGCCCGCAGGTTCTAGTTACAATTGGAGATGTTAGTGATTATCAAAATTTTTTCGTGCAAGATCATTCTAGTTACTCATTGATTTTAGGGCAGCCATATATTACTGCCTTAAGAATGGAAACAAGAGTCTTGGAAGATGGATCGGCCTATGCGCGAATCCGTAGTAAGGATGGGAAAAAGGCAGTACAATTCATGATGGTATGTGTAGATCATATCAGGAATAGAACTTCTCTTCGGACAAGACCTATTCCTGAAGAATTCGAGGATCAAAGTTTTTAAAGGAAGCTTTCATAAGTCGGGACTATGAAAGCTTGAAAAGTGAAAAGATCCCGAATGTAAATATGTTTATATCAAGTTTTATAGCACTTTCTTCGACAAATTCATTTCAGTTTCGTGTTTTTTCTGAGTTAGAAAAGTGGGAAAAACAATACATAGCAGAACTTCAAAGAAACTTTCATGGATGTAGAGTGCTTAACTTCGACGAGGAAATCTCCGGAGTCTTTGATGAGATATCCTTTGCAGACACATTGTTTGATCTGCAAGAGTTAATTCAAGGAAAAAGGAGTGATTATGTGATTCAAACACACTCTATTTCCATGTATAAGGAAATAGCAAAGTTTGAGCAAGATGAAATAGGTAAAGAAGTCTTCGTTGAAACAAAATACAAAACAATTGATAAAAAGATAAAGCCAGTCGCAGTTCCGCTTCCTGAAGATAGTAATAAACTTATGGATGATGTAAAATCTCAGCCACCTCTCAGAGATAAAAGAAAAATAGGCCATAAATTCACTAAAGAAACACTCAAGCAAATTCAATTGGGGAAAGATGGTTTCCTCAGTGAAAAAGAGAAGATTGTATTCTCTCGGATGTTATTTAAGCATGGAAAAGCTTTTTCTTTCAATGCCCAAGAAATTGGATGTGTAGATCCATCTGTGGTGGCACCTATGATAATTTTCACGATACCACATGTACCTTGGAATCTCAGACCAATTCCGGTACCAAAAGCTCATATTTCAAAGCTATTTGATCTGCTGAATGACAAGATTAGGATGGGGATTCTTGAGCCATCAAGTGCTCCTTATTCTAACCGTTGGTTTACTGTACCAAAGAAGAATGGGTCATTAAGATTTATCCAAGATCTACAGCCAGTGAATAAAGTGACAATTAGAAATATGGGAACTGGGCCTATTGTAGATGAATATGCAGAAGCCTTTGCAGGAAGATCTATTTATTCAATGGGAGATTTACACTCTGGATATGATCAATTCCAGCTAGCTCTCGAAAGCCGTGATTTGACGACTATGAGGACGCCACTTGGGCTTGTGCGCATGTGCACTTTGCCGCAAGGTGCCACGAACTCGGTGGCACATATGATGAATGGTATGCATAAAATTCTTAGGGATTTTATTCCACATCTGACTATGCCATTCATTGATGATGTCCCTATTAAAGGCTGTGAAGAAAGAGATAGAGACGAGACTCTTGATGAGGATGGATGTAGGAATTTTGTTAAAAAGCACATAACTGATTGTGAATCCATTCTCAGTCGGCTGGAAGAGGTTCATTTGACATTGTCTGCTGAAAAATCAGTATTTGGAGTGCAAGAGGTTTTAATTGTAGGAAGTTTATGTGGACCTAAAGGAAGGAAGCCATGTCCAAAGAAAGTAGATGCCATTCAACACATGAAAGAGGTCTGCTCCTCGATCACTGAAGTGAGGAGATTTCTTGGGGCATGTGTTTTCTATGTTGTATGGATTCCCCATTTTGCCCATATTGCTGACCCACTTTATCAATTGCTTAGGAAAGGGCAAAGATTTCAATGGAAAGATATCCATACTCAAGCTGTGAGAAAATTAAAGAAAGCACTTGCAGAAGCTCCATTGCTTAGAAAGGCTGATTATACTGATAATAAAGAAATTTATATCACCATAGATACGAGTCCGACAGGTATAGGTTGGGCGATTGGCCAAGAGGATGATGAAGGAAAAATATATGCAATTTGTTTCGGAGCTAAAGTTCTAAATGTTCGCCAGAGAGCTTTGGGGAATAGTGACTGCGCTAAAGAATGATAAGGAATATCTGATTGGGGCAAATGTGGTAGTGGAAACAGACTGTTTACCATTGTTGGGAATGATCGTGAGTTGTTCCACTACAGACATTGC
The DNA here is from genome assembly GCA_020310875.1 of Ceratopteris richardii. NCBI lineage: Eukaryota > Viridiplantae > Streptophyta > Polypodiopsida > Polypodiales > Pteridaceae > Ceratopteris > Ceratopteris richardii. The sequence continues at coordinate 49,458,837 of CM035438.1, forward strand.
CATGTTAAGATGGATAGCATACATTAAGCCACTAAACCCTGAGTTTGTTCATATAGCTGGAAGGAATAATGTGGTGGCTGATATGCTATCACGAGCTATATATGAAAATCAAGATTCGATGACTTCTAATGATGAAGAGATAGGTCTGGACTTTTATGCTTCACATGTACATAATTTAAGCCTAAATGAAGCATCTACTGGACTAAATAGAAAAGAGCCTAAGCGTCAAAATGAAAGGCTTGGGATTTGTACTGAGTCTTCAAAAGAAGTTCAAAATAGCTTAGGAAGAGGGAAAGATAATAGATGGATAGAAGAAGAACCTTACAAGATTCAAATAGGAATAACAGAAAGATTTAATGAAGACGAATATGAAAATGAGTGGAAGGAAATCGGGAGATATTTAAGTATGAAGTGTCCTGATCTTAGTTGGAGCAAAGAAAAATTTCGTACCATTCGAAGAAAGTCAAGCAATTATTTCCTGAAAGATGGATTACTCTGGAAGCGAAGGATTGGAATAGGTAAGATGCCCCAGCGAGTTGTAGGTTGTGAAGAATCGAGAGGAAGGATTATGCGTGAAATGCATAGCTCACTATGGGCCGGTCATAAAGGCGTTCAAGGAACTTATGAAAAGATAAGGGAAAGATACTGGTGGCCTAGGATGTATGTGGATACCCAAAATTACGTAGCCACTTGTAAACCTTGCCAGATGTACTCCAATGTTAGACACAGAGATGAATTACATCCAACATATCCTCTTAATATTCACTATAAGTGGGTTGTTGATTTAGTTACAATGCCATTAGGGGTGCATCAGATGAGGTATATTGTATTAGCAAGAGAAGACCTAACAAATCATGTTGAAGGAAGAGCTCTAAGGACGAAAACTACAAGCAATGTATGCAAGATTCTATTAGAAGATGTGTTTAGTAGATTTGGTTATGTGGAGAAAATAGTTGCCGATAAAGGTGAGCTTGATGCTCAGGAAGCCAAAGACTTCTTTAAAAAATATGGAATTCGATTATCGCTCACCACTGCTTACAATCCTGAAGCTAATGGAAAAATTGAGCGTGGTCACCCACCAATTATTAAAGCTTTGGCTAAGGCTTGTGAGGGGAAAATAAAGAATTGGCCAAATTACCTTCCCTTTGCCCTTTGGGCAGATAGGATGACATACACTAGAACTACTGGATATATGCCAGCAGAACTGATGTATTGTCAAAAACCTATTTTGCCGACGGAGTCACATGCTTTAGCGTGGACTTCCTTGCCTTGGGAAGACGAGGTGTCAAGAGAAGATCTTCTAGCAGTGCGGATTCTTCAACAAGAGAGAGGAAGAAATCTGGTAGAAGAAGCTGCATTTAAGCTTAGAGCTTCTAGAGAGAAAAATAAAGTTGCATTTGACAAGTCCCACAGGTTAAGGCCTAAAAGGTTGAAGGAAGGAGACTGGGTACTTGTCTATGATAGCTCATTGAATACTCAATATGAAGCTCGAAGAAAACTGGTTAAGCGATGGTTTGGTCCCTATGTGGTATGTAAAGTTTTCGATAATGGAACATACTCACTTAGAGAATTAGATGGGACCAAGTTGAAGGATTTAATCGCTGGAAAGAGAGTTAAGCTCTTTAAAAGAAGAGAGAATGAGAGCTATGAGACGATAATAAATGAAGACGAAGAAGAGGAAAGTGAAGAGGAAGGAAGTGGAGATGATAAAGATGAAGACATCAATAAGGAAAATGATTAAAATAAATTATATCATAAGATGATGTATATATATATATATATAAAAAACATGTATATATATATGTATGTATATAATAAAACCATGTAGACAAATAACAAGATATGAATCCGTCTAGATGTAATAAATAAGTAAAGCAGCAAATAAATTGAATGTATGTGTTTTACTTATTCATGACCTTCTATTAATATTAAATTTTTGTTCCTTGCAGGGTACTGACAGAGATTTGTGATCAGGTTATTAATAGGAAGTCTTTTAGGTTTGATTGGACTGTTTAACTATCTTAGGATCTGGAATGGACAGTGAAGATTCCAATGATACATCCATTCCTGAGGGTAGCATTCCTGAAAGATTTAGAGAGACGTCAAGGAGTGTGCCTAAAAGGAGAACCTTAGATAGTTCTTTCATTTCAACTTACTTGCTCCCTACACCTGAAAATGAAGAAAGAATTCCTATAGAAGAGTTTGTTAAAGATCGTATCACTAGGGAGACCTTGATCTCATCATCAAATGAAAGAAGTGTGCTCAGGTATCGAAGGGCACGAACATATGGAGAAGATGATACTTCGGATGACCGTGAGTCATATATGGAAGTGGACCCAACAGCACTTCTTGTATATAGTCGTGACTTAGCAGAATATGCAGAACTCTTACAACAGCTTGCCTTGTTCCGAAGGGAACGTGAGGGGGGTGAGACGTCTTAAAGATAGATTAAAATGTTGTATTAAAGCTATGTGTAAATAATGTTTATCTTGACTCACGTTAGTTTTTTTTTTTTTTTTTTTTTTTAAAGAATAAAGTCAGGAAAGATCCTCGGAGATCAGCAAGAAAACGAATACCAATGTATATAAATAAAGCCAGGTAATATTTTCCTTTTTGAATAACTATTTTTATATAAATTCGTGTGAAATAAGCCTCTGATTTATGCAGGATGACCAAGTTCAAGTTTTTTCTAAAGAAAGAATGATTAAAGGCGACAAGCTCGCGCGGCTTCTGATCTTATACTGGTGAGATGTTATTGTTTCAGTTTCTTTTCCTCTCATGTATATATGTGTATGTATGTATATATATATCCATATGAAAAGACTACATGGGTTGGGCATATAACATGTAAATAAATGCATAATTAAAAAAAATTAAGTAGAACAAAAATCTTGTGCCACTAATTAGATTACATGTAATGTATAAGGACCAGAACTATATGAGTAAGATTAGAAGATGGACTAGAACTTTCGAGAGCAAGATCTAGGAAGGTGAAGGGAAGACCTAGACTAAGTATCTGTATATAGTAGTGTTTACGAGCACTTGATGAGTGAGACACTTCGACTTCTACTCTTGATCTCTCATCTGACCTAATCTTCAGACAGATTATATCTTGAGAAAAGAATTCTTATACCAGCCAGCTATCTATGTGTACGTGTATGTGTTGTTGGGTGCTGCGATGAGCTAGTAGGCGGGTGGAACTACCTTGGTCGGGTGATCACGGCCACGAGCTGACGCTAGTTGTGTCGTATGGCCTAACCTACATGTTGTTACGCGCTCATGCGGGTTGATAGGCGGGTGGAGTCACTCTGACCGGGTGGTCAGAGCCACGAGCTGACGTTGATTTCGTATGAGGCTGACATTGTGAATCGTGTGCTATGTCGGGTCGGTAGATGGGTGGTCTAAACCTAGCCGGGTGGTCAGGTCCACGAGTCGCATCCGATTTTGACATAGGCCGAAAAGTGTGGAAAAATAAATAAATAAAAATAAAAGCAAAGATATAAAGGTTGAGCTGGGATAAAGAATTAAAATAAAGAAAAATAAAACAAAAATAAGAGAAAAATAAGAAAAGGGTCTGAAGGGGGTTCAGATGATAGAAGATCAATAGGGAAGCCAGAAGCGAGTTTCATAAATCGAGTTAGTGAAGACTGGTATATGCAAATGCTTCGGATAGGCTACTAGATCTGACCGGGTCAAGTTAACGAGAGAGCTAAGAAGTTTTCGATTTACTCATATGATTTCTAGTCTAAGTGCATGTGTAATCTGATATGTTGTATGAAATGTTTTTGTCTACCCTCTTCTCTTAATGTATGCCAAGTTCAATGTGTTTTCAGATTTCATGCATCAAGTTAAAATTTTCTTTAAGTCTTGTTTATATGCTATGACTAGTTGATACTCGTTTGTGCTTGTTGGTATGTATGCAGGTTGATTGGCGCATCCGGAGGATTCACAGGTTCAGAGGGGGTGGATGTCGTCAGGATTCGAATTCAAAGATTGATAGTCAACTAGGAAACACTATTTTAAAGCTTCGTTGAAGGTAAATACAAAGGTAATATCCAATAAACGGAAAAAGGTCTTTGAAGGGATACTCGGGTGATATCTATGTTTAACTGTAAGTCTTATTATAAAGAGACAAGGTATGATTGATTTGCATTGGATGCGTTTGTTGAGAATATGTATCGGTACTTTTTATATGTGAATGTGCACGTGCATCTAAATATATATGTGTGTGTGCATCCATAATTGTGTGTTAGCACATGTGAACCTCTTAGTGTGAACCCTTACTATATAAGCAAAAGAAGTAAAATATAAAACTAAGAAATACAAAACCAAAGGAAAACTTTCTATAAATCTTTCACTACGTGCATTTGCATAAGGAATGGAATGTGAGGATCGTGGCTGGAAGAGCGGGAGGTCGGAGGCTTCAATGAAAAATTCACACATGATCTACAAGCTTGGAGGCATTGACGAACGTGTCATGGAACGTTTCGAGAAGAAGGGCGGCAGAGATGAACAAGAGGTCGTTCAAGTACGCGTGGGGGTGGTAGACGTGAAAGGGGGGAGAGCGTGGAATTACCATCGTCATTGCCTCTGGAAGTTTGAGACCAGGAAGTACTACTGAACCGTCATTGATGCACGAGGACACAGGGATTTTCATGAAGAACATGATTACTGGAACTTCACAGGCTGACTGCGCTGTTCTTATCATCGATTCTACGACTGGAGGATCTGACTCACGTTGGTGCATCAATCATTGGACGCTGACGGAAATTCTGTGGGGAAATTGAAGAGAGACTTCTGTCGATGTGCATACTGAAGCTTCTAATATCCATTTATTCTCTTGCTGTTCTATCTACGCTTGATTTTCAGAAGGCTGCCAGCGACTCTCTGTTGACTGCATATGTGAAAGGGAGAAGCTGAGAAAGAAGAAGAGTTCTTATGATCACCCGCTATTTATTGTACCGAGGAAGACAACGTTAATCTGTAATAATTTTGGTATCCACCTGTTGTCGCCTGTTGAAGAAAGTTTACTGCTACAAGAGGAGGTTAGAAATATATTGCTCCGACAGGTTAACAAAATATTTCTTTCGCACTTCTATTTCGGTATGACGGATCCAGCTATCTTTTTTTTCCCTTAGAATAGTTACATTAAATGCGTAAAGAATGAAAAAGTTCACCGTTTTTCTTTCATTAGTTAGTCTGCATAGAAACTATATTGAAACAAATCTACTACATAACAAAAATTCAATCCTATTTCCGCTTCGGAACTGAGTAGATGTATTTTCTTTTTTACTAACAGAGCTATTTAGTATATACGCTGCACTAAATGACTGTTTAAACGTTGCCTGTTGAAAATGAGCACTGATGTTAGACTTAATCGTGTGTCATTAATTTCAGTTAATCATTGATAAATAGGATCGCTAAGACGCTGAGAATTGATCTATGACTCTGAGAAAGAATCTTCCAATAATAAAGTACATGTCTCCTAATGCTGACTCTATGGTATGTAGGTTCATACTTATGCAGATGATCTTAGTGTTGATCGACTCTGTTCGATGAATTTCAGGACCAATACGAGTAAAATATTTCTTTATGCTATAAGAGCATGTGTTTGCAATATGTCTGCTTTCCACCTATGAATAACCCTTGGGCTTCGTCCTCACCTTCACCGCCGCTACCTTAGAGAAAGGTTCTGTTGGCCATTCACTTGCATGCGTGTTCTTCTCTCCCCTTCACAACCATTACGTTCTCCACAAATTCTAATCAGTAGACCTCTCTCTCAATCTGGTGGGCTGCGAGAGCCCTTTGCAAGCATATCCTTCACTTCGTGTTCTCTTATATAAAAACATCTCTTTCTGTTTGCTGAGGTTTGCTTCTCTTTCTCCGCATAGATCCTCCGAAGGTACTTTGAAGGCTTTACTGTGTTTTTCCTGTACTATCGTTATATACGCTTTGAGCATATTTCCGCGTGGATGTGTTCATCAAATCTTAGATCCTTTAATGAGTAAGGTCCTTCTTGTAATGAGTGAGGTCCCTCGGAAAATGCGATAACAGGGGAGTTTCAGTTGAAATCACCTCATTTATCTCCAACGCTCACCGCAATAACGTTCTCCTCTTCAGCTACTTGTTGATGCTCATGATCCCTGTAAAGAAAAACTCTTGCAGAATTTCCCCGCTTCATGAACATAAATATGCATGAATTTCTTTACGTATTGTATCGCTGTAATAGGAAATGATTTAATGTCTCAATTTGAATGTGCTCGAACAATGAAAAATGTGTTTAATTTAGTTGCTATGCGTACAAAATACTAAAATATATATCCTCAAAATAATGGATAAAGGAATTAGTTATTGCGCTATATTTTTACTATACAGTGATGGAAATGAACGCCTGGAGTAAGGATCCGTTGGCTACATATATAAAGTGGAAGATAGCTTGAATTTATGTGCATCAAACATGGACAGTTTTCAGTTAGCCAACGAAAGAAGTTGCTTAATCGCGCAATTTTAGCAAACTTAAGATTGAACAGAGCTGAGCATTGCATCTAGTTGGTTGCTGTGAGTGATCTTTCAGAAACAAAAACTGACTTCGTAGCATTCATATATTCCTATGGTCCTCTAATAACATGATATGTGATTCGTGTTAATAGTTAAAGCACAACATACAAACAAACAAACATGCTACGATGTATTATGAAACCTCGGTATGACACACTCCAAGCTGCTATGACTAGTCCTTTCAATAAAAATTATGTACGCTATTGGTTTTTATTTAACTGCTGAAAAAGATTCTTAGAAGTTCATAAAAGAGGAAATTCTTACAAGTTGGATTGATCGATCACTTTGCTTTAGGTAGATCAGTCGTCCACTTTGCAGTTGTGATATCCAACTTAACTCTCTTCAAATCCATACCATTTTAAGTGTTTGTTTCTTTCAAATTGGCTTCTACAATCCTAAAGAGTTCTGAATCAATACGTTGCCATTAAGTTATTTTGGAATGGTACGATTGCCCTTGACTCCGGGCATCTAAATGCGATCCATGAAATGAGACCTTATTTCCAACTTGATACTTCTTAAAAATCCATAAGAAATTAACCTCTTATTTCCTCCTCCTTTTCATAAACTACGCGACAGCGTGTGAACACACTAGGACCTTTGGGGCACTTTTTTCCCTCTTTAGGAGGGATTTTTCCCCTAATTATATATATGCCTATAACCCTAATGGGTAACTTATCTTTGTACATTTACTTGGTAATACATTCAGTATTTTGTGTTGTGCTCCGAAATTCTTCTTCTTCATCTCTGTTGTGCTTTTTGAGTGCTTCCATAGACCTCAAACTCCAACAACTGGTACCATAGCATGGCACTACTTGATCTAGGGCATGGTCAAAATCCCTATGATCAGAGTCTCAAAATCCAATGAAAATTGGTGAACATACTCAAGGTGATAGGAGTTCAAAACAACTTTGCTATATGGTGCTGAAATTTTGATTTGAGTTGGTTTCAACCTCCGAATGCACTATCGTAGTGCTTGTGTAGGAAATTTTGTCCTTTTGTGACAAACATATATATAGGATTTAATTTTCTTATACAAGCACCTCGAAGTTTTCTGTAGGTTTAGCATAGCTCAATAGGGTAGTTCTATTCAACCTTTTGAGATACAATCATTTTTCTGCATCAGGGTATTTTAGTTAGTGGCCATGGCTGAAAGGAATGATGTATTTCATAACTTGGTTGTTGAGAAAAATTTGCATGGTAATAATTATCCATTCTGGGAATATATGATGCACCATGTATTGCTCACACAAAGACTATTGAGTATTGTGCAGGGTGTTGAAAAATGACCATTACACCTAGAAATACAATTATTGAAGGTAATTCAAATGGCATTGAAGATGACAATCTTCAAATTCCTATTTTTGTTGCAGTTCCTACTACACATACTATGAAGCAATTTTGATGGGATTTTGGAGATGCTCAAGAACATTTATTGATAGCTTTTTCTATCAAACATACCATTATCCGTCATATTCACTCATGGAAAACATGAAAGGATGCTTGGGCTCCACTTATCACTTTATAGCAGGCAAGAAATGATGCTCGTGTTGCGTACCTCAAAAAATAGTTGGAGAGTGAGCATATGAATGAAGGAGATTATATGGATAGTTTTTTGACATTGATCAAAGATTTGAAACAACACTTGATCTTTGTAGATGGTCTTGTTAGATAGTTCATTTTTGCATAATATGCTTAATGATCTTCCTAATTCATATCAATTTTATTTTCTACTTTTCCGTGGATGATGAAAGGCAATCCAAATGCCTTAACATTTGAGGAATTAGTCTTTATTTTATGATAGGAAGTTGAGTCTAGGCAAAACATGTCAATTATGCATGTTACAGATCAATCATTCCTAGCTAGTCAAAAGGACAAAGGTTAATGGAGCTCATCCACTAGTAAGCAGAAGTCTGGTAATTTTTCACGCTAAAAAAGGGAGGACAAAGACAAGAAGAAAATAGAAAAGTATAAATAGTTCTGAAATATTGTAAAGGAAATCAACATATCATAAGGAGCTATCCAAAACTAGTTGCAAAAGAGGCAAAGAAATAAGAAGTTGGAATGGTTGTCATACAAGCCTCTACACCTAAAACAAAGTCTACTAATCTTATGTAGAATGAAGAATGGGCATTTACTAATATTTGTAGATATGACCCATCTTCTCATCAACAATGTATGTTTCTAGTAGACTCAGATGTTTGGTACTTGGACAATGGGGCAACCAAACATATGATCTTGTAGCATAGTTTCTTCAATTCACTTGAGCTTGCCCCTACACGGTGTTGAGATATCAAGCTCAACATGTGATAATTCAGGATGACATGTGTTACTCTTTCATTTCTCTATGCATAGTGGTCATGCCAGTATATGTGAGGGATACTTCATTGAGCTTTACCAGATTTATCTACTGAGAGTGATGGCACACTTGTGTCTTGCCAACTCACTTATTCGTTGATATTAGGATTTTCCTTATGTATTGTTCTCTATAAATTGCTCTTGTTGTAATGTTGTTTTTAGGTCATTCTTGTACATTCCTTTTATGTAATAGTAGAAGAAGAAGAAGAAGAAGATCATTCTTCCTTGTCTCAAGGTTTTGTTGGTGCAAGAGCCAAGCCTACACACTTTGCTAGGCATGAGAGGACTTCATATGAAATTGGTTAAAGACCCATGAGAACCATTGCTAATGATTCTTTACCCTTTACCATTTGTAGAAGTCAAATTGACTTGAGGGAATATTTGTAAAATCCATTAAACTCATGGAGTTAGATGGATAGGAAAGATATGAGTTTCCTTGAGATAATATCTCCTAGATTAGTGGATCACGTTTTAGTGAGAGCCAAACTTGAATTCAAATTCAAATTTTGAATGAAGCATCTATAGCAGATGAATGAAAAATCTCGCCGTTAGATCACTCCTATTCCGAGACATTAGTTGATCATATTGTGAGAGAGTGAGGCTCAGCCCATAGCCTACACTTCTCACCATCATTGAGCATTGATTATCATGCTGATGATCATGTACAACATTGTCATATAATACAATATATAATTGGATACATCTGTTGATCTCTCTGTCATAATCACTCAAGACAGTCATTTTGTATTGCTCATATCTAAGTCATTTCTCCACCATTTCCAATGTTCTATGGCTTGTTGGAATCATCTCTAATTCTACTACATGTGAAAAATTTTGAAGACATTCCATTCAGTGGATTGGAAGAAAAGCGCGGCGAAGTGATCACTGGTCATTCTCTGTAGAGGTCCTAAATGTTACGAGGAAGGAGATAAGGAAGAGAGCTCACACAAACACTCTCACTCTCAAGGAGAAGCACACACACAGATTGAGGCAAGGAAGAATGATGTTCTTCTTCTTCTTCTATTACATAAAAGGAATGTACAAGAATGACCTAAAAAACAAGAATACAACTAGTACAATATATAAAGACCACTACAGAAGGAAAAACCTAATGTCCGCGAATGAGTGAGCTGGCAAGAAACAAATGTGCCATCACACTCGGTAGATAAATTTAATAAAGGTCAATGAAGTATCCCTGACATATACCGGCGTGACCACTATACATGTCAGAGAAACGAAAAACTGTTATGTGTCATCCTGGATCATCACATGTTGAGCTTGATATCTCAACACTCCCCCTCAAGCTCAACGCCATATCCTGTAATCCAAGCATCTTCCGAAACTTCTTCAACTTCTCAGCTCCAAGTGCTTTGGTGAAAATATCAGCAACCTGCTCATCTATTCTCACATAAACAAGATCAATATCACCTGCTAATACCTTCTCTCTGATGAAGTGATAATGTACCTCGATATGCTTTGTTCTAGCATGGAAAACAGGGTTTCATGCTAACTGTATGCTGCTAAGATTATCACAATAGATAGTGATAGGCTTTTGCACTTCCACACCTAAATCTGCAAGTAATATCTCCAGCCATGATGCCTCACATGCTGCCATTGCAGCACCTCTATACTCAGCCTCTGTACTCGACAAAGCAATAGTGGGTTGCTTCTTACTGCTCCATGTAATAGCTGCACCTCCAAGTGAGAAAAGAAAGCCACTAGTAGATCTTCTATCTGGAGTACTACCAGCCCAATCTGCATGGGTGTATCCATGAACCTGCAAATCTACACCAGCTTGATAAAACAATGCATAATCCAAAGTAGCACTCACATAACGTAGAGTGCACCTCAGAGCATCCAAATGTGGCTTCTTGGGAACCTGCATAAACTGACTTTCAAGTCCAACAGTGTAACTTAGATGAGGCCTTGTAATTGTGAGATATATAAGACTTCCCACAATTTTCCTGTACATAGTAGCATTTTCCAATGCTTCACCTGATGTAGCATCCAATTTCAAATTCTGATCTAATGGCATAGAAATTGGCTTACAATCAGCCATACCATACTTTTGCAGCATATTCAAGGCATATTGCCTTTGCGACATCCATATACCTGTTTTTGTATGTATAAACTCAATGCCCAAGAAATAGCGCAGCACACCAAGATCTTTCATGTCGAATTCCTGCATAAGAAGTTTCTTTACCTCTTTGATGCTTTCTTCATTATCACCACCTACAATCAGGTCATCAACATAAATAGCCACAATAGTGATGCCATCATCAGCCTTCCTTGCATATAGTGAGTGAGCTGCATCACACATAGAGAACCCAATGCTAGTTAAGTAATCAGCAATCCTTGCATGCCATGCACGCGGAGCCTGCTTCAGCCCATATAAAGCCTTTTGCAACCTGCAAACATATTCTGGATGCTTTGAATCTTCATATCCTTGTGGTTGGTCCATATATACTTCTTCCTGTAACTCACCATGTAGGAAAGCATTCTTCACATCCATCTGATGCAAAGTCCATCCTTTTGCTGTAGCTAATGCAACAAGTGTCCTAACAGTAGACATTTTAGCTACAGGGCTTAATGTTTCCTCATAATCAATGCCATATGTCTATGCATATCCTTTAGCTACCAGTCGTGCTTTATACCTGCTTATGCTACCATCAGCATTATGCTTTACCTTGTAAACCCATTTACAGCCTATGGGTTTCTTTCCTTGCGGCAATGGAACCAACTTCCATGTATCATTTCCATAAAGTGCAGCCATCTCCTCATCCATAGCTTTTTCCCTATCTGCATTACCAATTGCATCTTCAAAACAAGAAGGTTCAGCATCTTGTATTACCTTTGTCATGTAGGCACAATGGCGAGCCATGTAACTATCATATGTGAATCGTTGCACTGAATTATGCATCCTCCCAGATCTTCTTGGTCGTGGGTCACTTCTTCTTGTATCATCTGCATGTGCCCTTCTTACTCCTGGAGTCTTCACAGAGGGCAATCCAAGTTCCTCATCAATACTCTTTTCTGAACCACTTGAATCTCCATCAACATCTTCAAAACCTGCACTTGTTTTACTACCAGAAAAAGCTTTTCTTTACCTTTCTTGGATGTATTTGATGAATTTGCTGGACTGAAATTTACATGCAATCTTCCACTCCATGGATTTGAGTTGGAATTATTGCTTGGTGATGCATCCGGTCCGCTCAAAACTTGAGATTCTGCACTAGATTTTTCAGCATTTTCTTTGCCATTTGGTTCAAAACTCAATCCTTCTTTGGTATCTGCATAGAAGCTTGACATTTCATCAAATACCACATGTTTGCTCACCTTTGCCTGTTGTGTGAGTGGGTTATAACATTTGTACCCCTTTTGCTCAAGGGAATATCCAATGAAGACACATTTTTTTTGCTTTTGGATCAAGCTTCGTCCTCAACTCATCTGGAACATGTACATATGCAATACAACCAAAAACTTTCAGATGTGATAAGTTTGGCTTTTTACCTATAAACTTCTCTTCAGGTGTAACTTAATGTACAACAGGAGTCGGAGTTCTGTTCATGATGTATATAGCAGTATGCACAGCTTCTGCCCAATAACAATGAGGCATATTCTTCTCAGCCATCAAGGCTCTTGGTATTTCTGCAATATGTCTATTTTTGCGTTTAGCAACACCATTCTGTTGTGGTGTGTACCTGCATGAAAACTAACACGGAATTCCATGATTTTTTAGAAAATTACTGAACTCATTTGACATGTATTCACCTCCTCCATCAGATCTTAATGTTTGAATGTACTTCCCTGTCTGCTTTTCCACCATAGCTTTAAAATTCTAGAAGTGAGTGAACACCTCGCTCTTCTCTTTCATGAAATATACCCATACTTTGCGTGTATGATCATCAATGAAGGTAACCTAAAACCTGCAACCGCCCATAGATGTGGTCTTTGCTGGACCCCAAACATCTGTATGTACTACTTCTAGTACATTCTCACTAACATGCTTGTCATGTGGAAATGATGCTCTTGACTGTTTACCAAATTGACATGCTGCACATACCTTTTGCATTTGCAACTTTGAAATTTGGTAGTCCATGGACAATCTCCTTTGAGTGCATCATTTTCAACCTTTGCAGATTTGCATGTCCAATCCGTTTGTGCCATATCTCTATATCTGCAATAACTCCTGCACCTTTTGCAAACATGGCTGCATTCATTTCAGGAATCTTCACATTTAAGGTGAACATCCTACCCACTTTGTTTCCTTTGATAACCAATCGTCCATCCTGCTTGTACTCTTCTACATATAATGCATCAGCATTGAACCTGACTTGTAATCCCTGGTCAACCATTTGTCCAACAGAAACCAGATTCTTTGTTATATTTGGAACATGCAACACATCAGCAAGATGTTTTACCTTCCCATCCTCCATAGAAAATGCTATGTTTCCTGTATGCTCAATAGGATGCGATGTACCATCACCCGTTTCAACATATCCAAGAACTGGCATTTTTTGCAAACTACTAAACCATTCTGCATGACTGGTCATGTGATTTGAAGCACCTGAATCAACATACCAGACATTACCATTCGATTTTGAAACACCAGCAGACATCGTATTCATCATGTGATGTTGAACCATAAACAGCTTCTCAGAATCATCTGCACTTGTGGATGCATAGTTGTTTTGCTGCCTTCTGTTATTTTGATTCTTTAACCTCCAATCACGTTCAAAGTGTCCAGGTTTACCACAATTCTAGCATCCTTTACTATCATTACCTGAATCATTTCTTTGGAAATTTCTGCGACCTCTTTGGCTCCCCCTTCCTCGAAACTGTCCTCTTCCTCTTGCATGATTCTGTTGTTGACCTTGGTCTTGGTTATTGTTTCCTCTTCCACTTCCAAAACCTCTAACTCTGCCTCTTCCTCTGCCAGAGTAGAATACCTGCTCAGAACTGGGCTTTCCTTGGGAGTTTGAGTCCTCACCAAGATTCTTTTCTTCAATAATCAGCATAGATACCATATCAGCAAAATTCGGAATATTTTCCCTCTTCTGTATGGAAGTTCTGAACTGCTTATATGCAGCTCCTAAACCACGAAGGCACACTTCCACCTTATCATCATCATCTACATTCACGCCAATAGATGCAAGTGACTCACATATGCCTTTGATTTTAAGAGTGTAGTCACTTACCAACATGCTTTTCTTTTCCAATGTATGCAACTCGTTCTTGAGTTGCAATTTTCGTGCCTTTGTATTAGTCTCATACAAAGTGACCAAGCTGTTCCAAGCCTCTTTTGGAGTCTTGGCATCCTGTATGTGTCCAATCATGCTATCCTGTATGCTTACAGATAGCCAATACATTACCTTTTGTGCTCCTTGATTCCATTCCTCATATGCTCTTAACTGTTCTGCAGTCCGATTCTTTTCTGGTAACTACGGAGAATTTTCATTCTCTCCTTCGATGTACTTCCAGTAGCCTTTTCCCATCAGGAAATTCGTCATTCTGAATCTCCAAGCATGGAAGTTGTTCTTGTCTAGCTTATCGCTCATAAGCTGACTCATTCCATCTGCGTTTGCCATTTCTGCAACAATTCACAACACCGCAAAACACTACAAGCAGCACTTCTGCTTGAACACTATCGCACTATGACGTGACAGTTCGATCTTAGAAAAACACAGTTTTCGTGTATCAACAGTACACGAAATCGCTTGAAATTCTGGATCTGGAATATATGAGTGTCGCCGAACACAACGCAAATTATAGTTTCTGAAACTGACCTGGTTTTTCTGTGGGCCCCACCTTGCGGGCTCGAAACAGAGGTCGAGATGGCTCCGAAACTTTGATTTGACAAAAACAAGTGACCCTAAAAGGATAACTCTCGAAAATATTCTGAGGTCTTCTACCTTCACGGCAATTTTCGTAGCAAACGGAGGCCGTTTGTGAAATCGCATTTTCTCCACGCCTTGCCTCGTAGTCTTCACCTTCGCCTTCTCCACGAGCTCTCTACAGCCACGCTGGCTCTGATACCATGTTACGAGGAAGGAGATAAGGAAGAGAGCTCACACACACACTCTCACTCTCAAGGAGAAGCACACACACAGATTGAGGCAAGGAAGAATGATCTTCTTCTTCTTCTTCTATTACATAAAAGGAATGTACAAGAATGACCTAAAAAACAAGAATACAACCAGTGCAATATATAAAGACCAGTACATAAGGAAAAACCTAATGTCCGCGAATGAGTGAGCTGGCAAGAAACAAATGTGCCATCACTCTCGGTAGATAAATCTAATAAATCTCAATGAAGTATCCCTGACATATACCGGCGTGACCACTATACATGTTAGAGAAACAAAAAACTGGTATGTGTCATCCTGGATCATCACATGTTGAGCTTGATATCTCAACACTAAAAAATCGAGGGTAAAGCTACACTTGCTAAATTGATTGCTCGGTGTATAGTCAATCATTTTAAGTGATTGCACTTGGAATCATTAGCTCTTTAAGCTATTTTAATATCACCAAAAGTAATTTTTCTAATTTCTACTATAGTGGAAGCACTGAGCTTAACAAGCAGCAGGTGTGTGAACCAAAATAGAAAGATTTTCATTGGATTGTGAAGTGGGAAGTAGTCTATTTTGAGTTAGTCATTACTTACATCATTTCCAAAGTACATAGAAACTTATTTAGTGTCATTGGAAAGCTAAGAGGGCCTAGAACTCAACTCTGAAGTGGAAGAGGGCTAGTACAAAGCTGGAATTTGCAGTACCTACTCATTTCTTGGAGTGTCCATCCATCTTTCCAAATAATGGTATCAGAGCAGAGCTGAGGTAAAATGGAAGATGGTTTCCTTCTTTCATTGACATTTTGGAAAGGAACAACTATCAACCATGGTCCTTGAGGATGAAGAAACTCTTGCAAGGAAGGAGTCTCTATGGATACATCTCGGGAGATGAGGAGATGCCCATTTTCAGAAGCAAAGGACAACCCCTCAAGCCAAACATTTTGGCTTAAGTCTTCATCTTCAATCTTCAAGGATATCTTGCAATCCAATCATAGATTTGAATCTGCAAAGTTTGGTTCCATCCAAAGCTTTAGTCAGCAAATCTGCACATTGCATATTGGTTGACACATAGGTCAACTGAATATCCTTGCTTAGCAACTTTTCTCTCACATAATGATAATGAACTTCTATGTGTTTTGTCCTGGCATGATAGATAGGATTAGCTGCAAGGTGAAGAGAACTTGTATTATCTCCAAAGATATTTGGAGGCCTAGTACATAATCCCAATTCTCTATACAAAAGCTTAATCCAAATTGCTTCTTGTGTGGAATTAGCTAGTCCTCTCTACTCTGCCTGTGTGGAAGACAAAGCAACAGTAGGTTGCTTCTTTGCAGACCATAAAATTGGTTTGTCACCTGCAAAAGAAATATATCCAGAAGTGCTTCTCCTATCATCCTTGCATCCTACCCAATCTGCATCTGAATAAACTTTTATGTCAATATCTGAAGTGAAAGGAAAATACAAACCATGGTTCTGTGTACCCTTGAGATACTTCAAGATTCTCTTGGCCGCCTCTAAGTGAGGTATCCTTGGCTTGTGCATAAATTGACTTAGCACTCTAACTCCATATGCAATATCAATTCTTGTAAGAGTAGCATAGTTCAAGCTACCCACCATACTCTGATAACCTGTAATGTCCATGACTTCATCACCTTCATGGGCACTTAGCTTTAGGTTCACCTCCATTGGAGTGCTTGCTACTTTAGCATCCTGCAAGTGAAACTTCTTCAACATAGCTTGTACATACTTTTTCTGAGTAATGTATATCCCTGAATTAGTGTAAACTAATTCAAGCCCTAGAAAATACTTCAATAAACCAAGATCATTGATCTTGAACTCCTTCATCATCTGGCTTTTTATGTACTTGATTCCATTGACATCATTACCTGTAATGATGATGTCATCAACATAAACACAGAGATAGATTACCTTTGAATTACTTCTCTTAATGAACAGAGAAGTGTCAGCCTTGCTCATGACAAAACCTTGGTCTTGGAGGTATGTTGGTAACGTGTAATTCCATGCACTAGGTGCCTGCTTCAATCCATATAAAGCCTTCTTTAATTTGCAAACATAAGTTACCTTCTTAGGGTCTTCATAGCCAGGAGGTTGTGACATATAAACTTCTTCTGAGATCCATCCATTCAAGAAAGCATTCTTGACATCCAATTGGTACATGTTCCAATTCTTTGATGCAGCCACACTTACCAACACTCTGATTGTTGGCATCTTGGGTACTAACTCCCATGTATCACTCTCCTTGAGTGCTTCAATCTCCTCATCCATAGCTTCTTTCCATTCTCATTCGGTGATTACTTCTTCATATGAACGTGGTTCTTCATTTGACAAATCTTTGGCAAGAAAAACTGAATGTTTAGTAACAAGGGATGTATCATACCCATATGTGATAGGTTTCTTGCTTTCTCTCTGAGATCTTCTGATTGATTGAGTTGAAGATTCAGGTATGTCTTCAAGCTTCTTCATCTTCATTTTGCCCTTGGACTTCCATGCTTTGAATTCTTCAAGGTTGATAGTGTCTTCATCATCTCAACTTGAGTCTTCATTCTGAGTAGGTTCCTCCTTTGCAAGTTTTGGAAATTCTTCTTCCAAATCATAGGGTAGTTTGACCTTCCTGCATTCAGTCTCATAACAAGAATCATTTTCATCAAAGATCACATCTCTTCTTACCATAAATCCCTTGTTGGTAGGATTATAAAACCTGTAACCTTTTTTATTTAAATCATACCCAATGAAAATGTATTTTTCAGCCTTTGGGTCTAGCTTAACTCTAATCTGAGAAGGAATGTGCACATATGCTACAGATCCAAATATTTTGCAGTGATCCAATGATGGTCTCTTACCATGCCATGCTTCATAGGGTGTCATACCATCAAGTGACTTAGATGGTAACCTGTTTATGAGGTAAGTGGCAGTAGAAACACTCTCTGCCCATAGATAGTTGGGTAATTTCTTCTCATTAAGCATAGATCTAGCTGTCTCAACAATTAACCTATTTCTTCTCTCAGCTACCCCATTCTATTCAGGAGAATACCTTGTGGTTATCTCTCTTTTCATGCCTTTGTCCTGCCAGAAGTCTTCAAATTCATTGGAGAAGTACTCACCTCCTCCACCTGACCTTAGCCTCTTCAAATTCCTTCCTGTCTGGTTATCAACTAATGCAAGATATTTCTTAAAACAATTAAATACCTCATCCTTGTGCTTCATGAAGTATAATACAGTCCATCTGCTATAATCATCAATGAAAGACACATAGTACCTTGAACCTGAGACTGAGGGGTCTTTGCTAGGTCCCCATACATCTGTGTGTACCAGCTCTAGGTAGTCTTCATGTATATATCCTTTCCTTGAGAAGGGTAACCTATGAGACTTACCAAATTGATAACCACCACTCTTGTAAATCATATGTTGCTTGGATACATTAGGTATCCCAAGCACACATTTGTCCCTTCACATTTGTTTCAAGGTTCTTTCTCCTATGTGCCCTAATCTTTTGTGCCAAATCTCAAGCTCTGAAAGTATTTTATCTTTATAACTGTATAGTGCAATATTCTTTGTGTCCTCTAGCTCAAAAGTGAAAAGTCTACCTCATTTTTCTCCTTTAGCTATCCTTTTGAATCCATGTCTTGGGTCCTCAACAAGTTCTGATTACCATCACAAGTCTTCACATTTCCAACTTTAACCATAGAATGCTTTGTATCATCACCTGTTTGGACTTGGTGTTTACCTTTTGGTTCCTCAAGATCAGAGAGTAGTGCCACATTACCAGCCACATGATTTGAACACCCTGAATCAATATAAAATAAGTGATCATCATTTGTACCTGTCTTTGAAGTCATGTTCATGATTAGAAGAGAGTCATCCTGCTCTTCTATGTAGTTGTTGTAGTCCCTTCTAGTTTTGAATCCTCCTTGGTAGTTGCCATTGTAATTGTTGTTGTAGTTGTTGTTGTAATTGTTGTTGTGGCCTTGGTGATTGTTGAACCTTCCTCTTGACTGTGAGTATCCACCTCTTTGGTAGCCTCTTCCTCTCTGATTTTTGTAATTCCTGAAACACTCATCTATGGTATGATTTGATAAACCACAATTGTCACATGGTGATGAATTATAGGGTCTCCCCCTACCTTGCTTACCTCCTCTGCCCCTTCCTCTTGAAGATCTACCTCTCCCTGCATAGTTGGCTTGGGAGGTAGAGGCTTCATCTTCCATCTTCTTACTCTTGCCTTTATCCTTAGATTTCTTATCAGTGTATAGGGCAAAAGAGTTGTTACCTTTGGATGTATCTCCACTCTTGGTGAGCTTTGCTTCATGTGTAAATAGTTGACCCGTGAGAGTTGTAAGATCTGGAGTGTGCATGTCCATGTAGAGATCCATTGCACTGGTGAATCTTTCCCACTTGTCATCAGCCTTGATTCCATTGATTACCTGCCTCACAATTTGTTCTTCTTCAATCTCTTCTCCTATGCTTGCTAACTGATCTGCAACATCTTTGATCTTGGTCACAAATTCTAAAACAGCTTGTTTAGAATGCTTCCTTAGTGTTGTGAATTCAATCCACAATTGTTTTTTCCTAGCCCTTGTATTGGAGGAAAAATATGATGAGAAAGTTTCCCAAGTCTCTTGGGAAGTCTTGCAATTTCTGATATGTGGCAGAAGAAAATCAGATATAGAGTTGAGTAAATAAGACCTTGCCAATGCATCCTTTGCACACCATGTGTTGAGCTTTTCTTGTTCTTCCTTGGTTGGCAATCCTCTTGCTTTGAATGAGGGCAATTCCTCATCTCCTGAGATGTATCCATAGAGACTCCTTCCTTCTATGTAGGTCTTCATTCTTAGAGACCAAGCTTGATAGTTGTTCCTGTCCAATTTATCAATGAATGAAGGAAAACCATCTCCCATTTTACCTTATTTGCTCTGATACCACTGTTGGGAAAGATGGATGGATGATCCAAGAGACTGAGTAGGTACTGCTAAACTTGCTTTCTACCAACCCTCTTTTGCTTCAGACTTGGTTAGTATACTTCATTAGCATTCCAATGACACCAAGAAATAGCCTATCTCCTTTGGAAATGATGTGTGCGATGATTGAATCAAAACAGATAACTTTGAAAATCACAAATTCAAGAAAACCTTCTGTTTTGGTCTTGACACCTACTGGATGTTTTGCTGAGTGTGACCAGCACAGTAGCAACTGATAAAATTCCTTCTAGGGGTATTTAATTAGCTTAGTAAGCTACCATTTGCAAGTGGAATCATGTAAAAAGATAAATTATGCTAAGAGAAATCAATTTAGCAAGATTAGCTATACCCCCAACTTTTTAGGACTGTAGCAGAAATAGACCAGTGAGAACCTCGACGCAGGTTTATCTGAATTAGCTGAATAGAATGTCTTAAAATTTTGCCAGCATGTAGTAGGCTTGATGCTGAATCCAAAAAGCTTTAAATCACTGGATTTGGTGGAGTATTGACCGAGATATGCCCTTGACAAGTTGACAGACTTTTGAGTAGACTAGCAGAGAACACAAATATGAATGATGTAAATGTATCTATAAATTAACACTTGTGTACAATCCCATTGGCATGAATAGCATTGCCTAATGGTGTAGAGGGGTGTAGGCTATGGTATAGTCCTCACACACACTCAATTATAGTAGAATGAAGCTCGGGAGTGAAGTGATCTTCCCGCAACTTTTTCATATCCATTTTTATAGGAAATGACTAAAAAGTTGAATTCAAATTCAAACTTTTGGCTCCCTATTATCAAGCTCCTAAATGCTTGGAGATATTCTCTCAATCAAGTGAGTTATGTTTTCCACGAATCACTCAGGTAGGTGATTACAAAAGATTCTAAGTCAATATGACTTTTACAATGAGATAAAGTGGTAATTAACCACTAGCATATGTTCCTATGGTTCTTCATGTATGCAGAGTCTTCATGATACCTTCCAAGCCAAATGTGTAGGCTTGTGATTTACACCAACAGCTCCCCCTCAAGCCAAACATTTTGGCTTAAGTCTTCATCTTCAATCTTCAAGTATATCCTGCAATCCGATCGTAGATTTGAACCTACATAGTTTGGTTCCATCCAAAGCTTTAGTCAGCAAATCTGCACATTGCATATTGGTTGACACATAGGTCAGCTGAATATCCTTGCTTAGCAACTTTTCTCTCACATACTGATAATGAACTTCTATGTGTTTTGTCCTGGCATGATAGATAGGATTAGCTGCAAGGTGAAGAGAACTTGTATTATCTCCAAAGATAATTGGAGTCCTAGTATATAATCCCAATTCTCTATACAAAAGCTTAATCCAAATTGCTTCTTGTGTGGCATTAGCTAGTCCTCTCTACTCTGCCTCTATGGAAGACAAAGCAAAAGTAGGTTGCTTCTTTGCAAACCATGAAATTGGTTCGTCACTTGCAAAAGAAATTTATCCAGAAGTGCTTCTCCTATCATCCTTGCATCCTGACAAATCTGCATCTGAATAAACTTTTATGTCAATATCTGAAGTGAAAGGAAAATACAAACCATAGTTCTGTGTACCCTTGAGATACTTCAAGATTCTCTTGGAAGCCTCTAAGTGAGGTATCCTTGGCTTGTGCATAAATTGACTTAGCACACTAACTCCATATGCAATATCAATTCTTGTAAGAGTAGCATAGCTCAAGCTACCCACCATACTCTGATAACTTGTAATGTCCTTGACTTCATCACCTTCATGGGCACTTAGCTTTAGGTTCACCTCCATTGGAGTGCTTGCTACTTTAGCATCCTGCAAGTGAAACTTCTTCAACATATCTTGTACATACTTTTTCTGAGTAATGTATATCCCTGAATTAGTGTAAACTAATTTAAGCCCTAGAAAATACTTCAATAAACCAAGATCATTGATCTTGAACTCCTTCATCATCTGGCTTTTGATGTACCTGATTCCATTGACATCATTACCTGTAATCATGATATCATCAACATAAACACAGAGATAGATTACCTTTGAATTACTTCTCTTAATGAACAGAGAAGTGTCAGCCTTGCTCATGAAAAAACCTTGGTCTTGGAGGTATATTGTTAACGTGTAATTCCATGCCCTAGGTGCCTGCTTCAATCCATATAAAGCCTTCTTTAATTTGCAAACATAAGTTACCTTCTTAGGGTCTTCATAGCCAGGAGGTTGTGACATATAAACTTCTTCTGAGATCCATCCATTCAAGAAAGCATTCTTGACATCCAATTGGTACATGTTCCAATTCTTTGATGGAGCCACACTTACCAACACTCTGATTGTTGGCATCTTGGCCACAGGAGAAAATATCTCTTCATAGTCAATGCCTTGGGTTTGTGCAAAACACTTGGCTACCAATCTCGCTTTGTACCTATTGATTGTTCCATCAGAATTTCTTTTCAACTTATAGATCCATCTGGATCCTATTACCTTCATAGAATCCTTCTTGGGTACTAACTCCCATGTATCACTCTCCTTGACTGCTTTAATCTCCTCATCCATAGCTTCTTTCCATTCTGATTTGGTGATTGCTTCTTCATATGAACCTAGTTCTTCATTTGACAAATCTTTGGCAAGATAAACTGAATGTTTAGTAACAAGGGATGTATCATACCCATATCTGATAGGTTTTTTGCTTTCTCCCTAAGATCTTCTGATTGATTGAGTTGAAGATTCAGGTATGTCTTCAAGCTTCTTCATCTTCATTTTGCCCTTCGACTTCCATGCTTTGAATTCTTCAACGTTGATAGTGTCTTCATCATCTGAACTTGAGTCTTCATTCTGAGTAGGTTCCTCCTTTGCAAGTTTTGGAAATTCTTCTTCCAAATCATAGGGTAGTTTGACCTTCTTGCATTCATTCTCATACCAAGAATCATTTTCATCAAAGAT
This sequence comes from Ceratopteris richardii, assembly GCA_020310875.1. Lineage (NCBI taxonomy): Eukaryota > Viridiplantae > Streptophyta > Polypodiopsida > Polypodiales > Pteridaceae > Ceratopteris > Ceratopteris richardii. Next base: position 49,481,732 of record CM035438.1, read on the forward strand.
CACATCTCTTCTTACCATAAATCCCTTGTTGGTAGGATTATAAAACCTGTAACCTTTTTTATTTAAATCATACCCAATGAAAATGCATTTTTCAGCCTTTGGGTCTAGCTTACCTCTAATTTGAGAAGGAATGTGCACATATGCTACACATCCAAATATTTTGTAGTGATCCAATGATGGTCTCTTACCATGCCATGCCTCATAGGGTGTCATACCAGCAAGTGAATTAGATGGTAACCTGTTTATGAGGTAAGTGGCAGTAGAAACACTCTCTGCCCATAGATAGTTAGGTAATTTCTTCTCATTAAGCATAGATCTAGCTGTCTTAACAATTAACCTATTTCTTCTCTCAGCTACCCCATTCTGTTCAGGAGAATACCTTGTGGTTATCTCTCTTTTGATGCCTCTGTCCTACAAGAAGTCTTGAAATTCATTGGAGAAGTACTCACCTCCTCCATCTGACCTTAGCCTCTTCAAATTCCTTCCTGTTTGGTTTTCAACTAATGCAAGATATTTCTTAAAACAATTAAATACCTCATCCTTGTGCTTCATGAAGTATAATAAAGTCCATCTGCTATAATCATCAATGAAAGACACATAGTACCTTGAACCTGAGACTGAGGGGTCTTTGCTAGGTCCCCATACATCTGTGTGTACCAGCTCTAGGTAGTCTTCATGTATATATCCTTTTCTTGAGAAGGGTAACCTATGAGACTTACCAAATTGACAACCACCACACTTGTAAATCATATGTTGCTTGGATACATTAGGTATCCCAAGCACACATTTGTCCCTGCACATTTGTTTCAAGGTTCTTTCTCCTATGTGCCCTAACCTTTTGTGCCAAATCTCAAGCTCTGAAAGTGTTTGATCTTTATAACTATATAGTGCAATATTGTTTGTGTCTTCTAGCTCAAAAGTGAAAAGTCTACCTGATTTTTCTCCTTTAGCTATCCTTTTGAATCCATGCCTTGGGTCCTCCACAAATGCTCCATATTGATTGAATCTGACCTGCAAACCTTTCTCTACAATCTGACCAACACTCATTAAGTTCTTTGTAATTGTTGGTACATAAAGTACCCTGCTCAACAAATCCTGATTACCATCACAAGTCATCACATTTCCAACTTTAACCACAGAATGCTTTGTATCATCACCTGTTTGGACTTGGTGTTTACCTTTTGGTTCCTCAAGATTAGAGAGTAGTGCCACATTAGCAGCCACATGATTTCAACACCCTGAATCAATATAAAATAAGTGATCATCATTTGTACCTGTCTTTGAAGTCATGTTCATGATTAGAAGAGAGTCATCTTGCTCTTCTGTGCAGTTGTTGTAGTCCCTTCTAGTTTTGAATCCTCCTTGGTAGTTGCCATTGTATTTGTTGTTGTAGTTGTTGTTGTAATTGTTGTTTTTTGCCTTGGTGATTGTTGAACCTTCCTCTTGACTGTGAGTATCCACCTCTTTGGTAGCTTCTTCCTCTCTGATTTTTGTAACTCTTGAAACACTCATCTGTGGTATGATTTGATAAACCACAATTGTTACATGGTGATGAATTATAGGGTCTCCCCCTACCTTGCTTACCTCCTCTGCCCCTTCCTCTTGAAGATCTACCTCTCCCTGCATAGTTGGCTTGGGAGGTAGAGCCTTCATCTTCCATCTTCTGACTCTTGCCTTTATCCTTAGATTTCTTATCAGTGTATAGGGCAAAAGAGTTGTTACCTTTGGATGTATCTCCACTCTTGGTAAGCTTTGCTTCATGTGTAAATAGTTGACCCATGAGAGTTGTAAGATCTGGAGTGTGCATGTCCATGTAGAGGTCTATTGCAATGGTGAAACTTTCCCACTTGTCATCAGCCTTGATTCCATTGATTACTTGCCTCACAATTTGTTCTTCTTCAATCTCTTCTCCTATGCTTGCAAACTGATCTGCAACATTTTTTATCTTGGTCACAAATTCTGAAACAGCTTGTTTAGGTTGCTTCCTTAGTGTTGTGAATTCAATCCACAGCTGATTTTTCCTAGCCCTTGTATTGGAGGAAAAATATGATGACAGAGTTTCTCAAGTCTCTTGGGAAGTCTTGCAATTTTTGATATGTGGCAAAAGAAAATCAGATATAGAGTTGAGTAAATAAGACCTTGCCAATGCATCCTTTGCACACCATGTGTTGAGCTTTTCTTGTTCTTCCTTGGTTGGAAATCCTCTTGCTTTGAATGAGGGCAATTCCTCATCTCCTGAGATGTATCCATAGAGACTCCTTCCTTCTATGTAGGTCTTCATTCTTAGAGACCAAGCTTGATAGTTGTTCCTGTCCAATTTTTCAATGAATGAAGGAAAACCATCTCCCATTTTACCTTATTTGCTCTGATACCACTGTTGGGAAAGATGGATGGATGATCCAAGAGACTGAGTAGGTACTACTAAACCTGCTTTGTACCAGCCCTCTTTTTCTTCAGACTTGATTAGTAGACTTCCTTAGCATTCCAATGACACCAAGAAATAGCCTATGTCCTTTGGAAATGATGTGTGCAATGATTGAATCAAAACAGATAACTTTGAAAATCACAAATTCAAGAAAACCTTCTATTTTGGTCTTGATACATGCTGGATGTTTTGCTGAGTGTGACCAGCACAATAGCACTTGATAAACTAGCTTAGTAATTAGCTTAGTAAGCTACCATTTTCAATTGGAATCATGTAAAAAGATAAACTATGCTAAGAGAAATCAATTTAGCAAGATTAGCTATACCCCCGACTTTTTAGGACTGTAGCAGAAATAGACCAATGAGCACCTCGACACAGATTTCTTTGAATTAACTGAATAGAATGTCTTCAAATTCTGCCAGCATGTGTTAGGCTTCAAGGGAATCCAACAAGCTTTGAATCACTGGATTTGGTGGAGTATTGACCGAGATATTCCCTTGACAAGTTGACAGACTTTTGAGTAGACAAGCACAGAACAGAGATATGAATGATGTAAATGTATCTATAAATTAACACTTGTGTACAATCCCATTGGCATGAATAACATTGCCTAATGGTGTAGAGAGGTGTAGGCTATGGTATAGTCCTCACACACACTCAATTACAATAGAATGAAGCTCGGGAGTGAAGTGATCTACCCGCGGCTTTTTCATATCCTCTTTTATAAGAAATGACTAAAAAGTTGAATTCAAATTCAAACTTTTGGCTCCCTATGATCAAGCTCCTAAATGCTTGGAGATATTCTCTCAATCAAGTGAGTTAAATTTTCCACGAATCACTTAGGTAGGTGATTACAAAAGATTCTAAGTCAATATGACTTTTACAATGAGATAAAGTGGTAATTAACCACTAGCATATGTTCCTATGGTTCTTCATGTATGCAGAGTCTTCATGATATCTTCCAAGCCAAATGTGTGTTGGAGACCTCTTAATCTCCAAAGATTTAATCTATACTGATCTAAGAACACTTCTATATTAGTTATAGATCAACCTTTACACAAATATTGTTTCCATTTATCAAAAGTTTCACTAGCACTTCTCTGAGTGAAGAAACTCCTTCTTCAGAAAAATATGCTTCAAAAATTGATTTCAATGCCTACACATATCTTCAGATTTCTTCAAACCAATGATGTATAAATCTTCATACTCCATTTGCGCAATCATATCAACCATTAGTTCATCAAATGATTCATTAAAACTTTAATTTGATCATTAAGATCAAATACATGTCAAACACTCTCTTCGAGAAATGGTGACTTTGACATAGACAACTTCTTAAGTTCATTTCTCACAGCACAAATCCCGTTTTGCTAAATGCTTTTAGCCATAGCTTCCTTACCTTCTAACTTAGATTTTGAATGCTCAGTCATTAAAAATTTTACACTATGCACTGAGATCTAAGCAAAACATTGACTTGGAAAAGTGCGCAACTTTTAGAAGTCTGTCCGCAGATTCTACATACAAATGTTCATATTAATCATTCTCACAGTAGGAAAGAAATTAGATCATCAAACTTTGAACATAGCCTCATTAGCTTCTAGATTATATGTGTACAAAAGGATTTCTGATCCACATGATCAGACTAAGAGAACTCAGAGAAAGACCCGTCACTATTTCTTGAGAAAAACTCTCTTCACATCTATCTCTCAAACACTTGTCATCTAATGACTCTCATATGTATTTCTCTACATCATTGAATTATATACACATGGTTTTAGACTTATCCCGCGTCTATGACATTACTCCTTATCATCCTAAGAATTATCTATACTCAGATTACAAAAATTCCCAACTGTAATGTACATATGTATACAAGCTATCATTCTGAAATCTTCTTCACTTTCTCAAGTGTCTTCTTCCACTTCAATCTGACCATAGACTTTCTTCAAGCTCTTTGTAATCATCAATTTGTGATTGGTTTGTTCCAACAGCTCCCCCTCAATCACTAATTGTGATTATTCCATTCTTCTTCACTCCTGCCATCTCTTTGAATCTATGTAGCTTAAGTCCATCCAAGCTTTTAGTCATCATATCTGCAACTTGTTCTTTTGTTGAAGTATACATCACTTCAATCTCTTTGTCAAGGACCTTTTCTCTGAAGAAATGATATTGAATTTCTATATGCTTAGTCCTGGCATGAAAAACAGGGTTAGCTGCCAAATACAAAGAACTCATATTGTCTCCAAAAATAATTGGAGTACTCTGATCAGTTCCAAAACTCTTCAACAAGGTCTTTAACCATATTACTTCTTTTGCAGCCTCTGCCATTCCTTTATACTCAGCTTTTGTGGATGACAAAGCAACTGTATGTTGCTTCTTTGAACACCAAGAAACTAGTTTATCTCCAATATAACAGAGATACCCATGAGTAGACCTTCTATCATCTGAATCACCTGCCCAATCTGCATCACTAAATACTTTGATTCTTGTATCAGAAGTAAATCCATAATACAGACCTTCACTTAGGGTTCCTTTGATATATCTGAGTACCCTTTGAGCTGCAATCCAATGACACTTCTTTGGACAATGCATGAATTGTGATAACACACCTACTGCATATGATAGATCTAGCCTTGTCAAGGTAGCATAAATTAAACTACCTACCAAACTCTGATATTTCTTCATGTCATTGAATTCTTCACCTCCATACCTACTCAATTTATGATTTACCTCCAATGGTGTGGTTGAAGGCTTGCAATCTTCCATGCTGAATTTGACTAGAAGATTCTTCAAGTACCTCTCTTGTGTAACATATACTCCATGTTGAGTATATACAATCTGCATTCCTAAGAAATAAGATAAGTTTCCCAAATCACTTATCTTAAACTCCTTCTCTATTTGTTTCTTAAGTTCATTGATTCCTTGAGCATCTGTACCTGTGACAATAATATCATCAACATAAATGCACATATATATGTATCCATTTTCATTTGCCTTCACTAGCAAGCTACTATCTGCCTTTGATGCTTGAAATCCACAATCATTCAAGAACTTGACAAGCTTGTAATTCCATGCTGTTGGGGCCTGCTTCAACCCATACAAAGCTCTCTTGAGCTTGCACACATAATCTGATCAAATTGAATCCATAAAGCCTTCTGGTTTCTCCATGTACACTTCATTTGCAATGTATCCATTCAGAAATGCATTCTTCACATTTAATTGTGATAACTTCCATCCTTTACAAGCAGCAATAGCAATCAATGATCTAATTGTAGACATCTTAGCAACAGGACTAAAGGTTTCATCATAATCTACCCCATAAGTTTGGGCATAACCTTTGACCACAAGTCTAGCCTTGTATCTAGACACCTTACCATCTGCAAATCTTTTTGTTTTATACACCCACTTACATACAATGACTTTCTGATTCTTTGGTCTCGGCACCAATTCCGAAGTTTCATTTTCAAGTAGAGCATCATACTCTTCTTGCATTGCCTTCTCCCAATTCTGTTTACCTTTAGCTTCTTCATATGTAATTGGATCTTCTTCTGTCTTCACAATGTAAGCATAATCTTTTGTTGTTAAAGAAGATGTATCATAGCTATACCTTATAGGCTCTTTCCTTTCCCTTGAGGATCTTTTGACCTCTGCACTTCTTGAAGTCTCAGCCACATTTGATTCTCGATCAAATCTTGGCCCATCTTCTACATTATTCTGCAATTTACTTTTATAGTCAACATCATCAATATCTTCTTCATACACATTTACTTTTGCCTTCCCTTTCCTTTGTATTTCTTCAACACCTGCATAATCATTTGTTAACCCTGTATACCATGTGCTTTGCTCATCAAATGTAACATCTTTGGTAACAAGAAATTTCTTTGTAGATGGACTCCACAACCTGTAACCCATCTGTCTATCATCATACCCTATAAACACATACTTCTCTGCTTTGGGTTCTAACTTATGTCTCAATTGTGAAGGAACATAAGCATATGATAAACAACCAAATACCTTACAGTGATCAAGAGTAGGTTTCTTACCCCACCATGCTTCATAAGGAGTTCTTCCATCCAAAGCTTTACAAGGTAACCTATTCACAAGATATGTTGCAGCGTTGATAGCTTCTGCCCATAAGTAATTTGGACAATTCTTTTCCTTCATCATTGCTCTTGCAAATTCTTACAAGAGTTCTATTTCTTCTTTCTGCAACTCCATTGTGTTGAGGAGAGTACCTGCATGTTACTTCTCTCTTTATACCTGCATTCGACAAATAATCATCAAACTCTTTAGAGAAATACTCTCCCCCTCCATCTGATCTCAACCTCTTAAGCTTTTGTCCTATAATCCTTTCTGCATAAGCATGATAATGTTTGAATGTCTTGTAGACTTCTGATTTATCCTTGATTACATATAAAGTAATCCATCTGGTTGCATCATCAACAAACAACACATAATATCTAGATCCATTTATGCTATAGTCCCTTGAGGGACCCCACACATCTGTATGAACCAATTCAAGCATATTTGAATACTTGTACCCTGATTTATTGTATGAACTTTTGTGTGCTTTACCTAATTGACAAGCTTCACACTTGTACACCATGTGTTGCCCTTCAATTTTTGGCAAACCAAGAACCACATCATTCCTTGACATTTCCTTTATAGCTCTCTCATTGAAATGACCTAGCCTTTTATGCCATAGGTCTAACTCAAACATCTTTTGACTTCCATAAGTAAATAAAACATGTCCCACATTACCTTGGACTTTGAGAGTAAACAACCTTCCTTCCTTTCTACCTGCAATTATGTTTCTATATCCCTGATTTGGATCTTGCACATAGACACCATCATTTGTGAATCTGACTTCATATCCCTTCTCCACAATTTGCCCTACACTTATCAAATTTTTAGGAATAGTAGGAACATAAAGTAACTTGCTCAAGAGTGTACTTCCACTCTTTGTCTTCACTGATCCAATGCTCTCCACTTTATGTTTGGTATTGTCACCTGTTTGAATTGTATATCCATTCACCTTTGCTTCCATATCAATCATCAAGGATATATTGCCACTCAGATGATTGCTACATCCTGAGTCAATATAAAACACCCTTTGATCTTCTCCTACTGATTCATGAGTTGCATTCAAGATAAGAGTCATATCATCCTTCTGATCTGATGCATAGTTATAATAATTGTTGTTGTAGGACTGAGGTTGAAAACTTCTTCCACCTCCTCTAGCATATGATGTCCTACCACCTCTTCCTCTGAAATTGCCTCTTTGGTTTCTGCCTCCTCTACCTCTCTGATTAAAATTCTGATTATTGCTTCCACCATTTTGATTGTTATACCAACAATCATTTGCCAAATGATTGGTTCTGCCACAAATCCAACAAGCTTTAGTATTATCTTTGTTCTTACCTCCTCTTCCTTTACCTCTGAAATTCATCTTTCCTTTTGTAAAGTTAGCTTGGCTTGAAGATCCTTCATCATCAGTTGACTGCTTCCCTTTGCCATTCTTTTTCTTGTCCTTGGAGTACATAGCTTGACTTGCACTCCTATCATTATCTCCCTTAATATCCTGCTCAAAAGTTAGCATGTGTCCTAGCAATTGGTTAAGATTAGGAGTAAAATGATCAAGTGACAATTCTATGGAAAATATGAAAGGCTTCCACTTCTCATCTCCTCTCAGAGCTGTAAGTATTTGCCTTACCAACTTATCCTCTTCAGTGTCTTCATCTACTACTCCCAAGCTATCTGCAATATCCTTCATCCTTGCCACATAATCAGAAATTGATTGTGAGCTCTTCTTCTTGAAAGTTGTGAACTCAGCCCATAGTGAGGATTTCCTTGACTTGGTTGTGTTTTGGAAATGTTCTTCCAAAGCATTCCAAACATCTATTGCACTTTCCAATCCTCTAATGTGAGGTAGAAGATAATCATTTACAGCCATGTAAATGATGCTCCTAGCTTGAGCATCCTTTCTCATCCAAGTCTTCAAATCTGCAAGCTCTTCCCTAGTTGGAATACTAGGATCTGTAAACTCAGGCTTTTCTTCTTCTCTTGTAATAAATGCCATCGAATCTTTGCTCATGAGGTGTGCCTCCATCCTCATGGACCAAGCTGGATAGTTCTCCCTATCTAGCTTATCAATCTGCAAGCTTTCTCCCATCCTTGATCTTCTATGTCTGCAATTAATATGGTTTATGATAATAGAGTGTACCTTTGATATGAAGCTTTGATCCTTCTTGATTTTTTGAACTCGTGCTTTGTACTTCTGTAGGTTATCTTCAGAATTTGTCCTTGTCCACCTTCGATTAGAAAGAACTTCAATATCTGCAGCAATCGGGACTTCAAATGTCTTTACTTCTCTTGTATTGCACCTTCAGCTCTGATACCACTATTGGAGACCTCTTAATCTCCAAAGATTTAATCTATACGGATCTAAGAACACTTCTATATCAGTTATAGTTCAACCTTTACACAAATATTGTTTCCATTTATCAAAAGTTTCACTAGCACTTCTCTTAGTGAAGAAACTCCTTCTTTAGAAACATCTGCTTCAGAAATTGATTTCAATGCTTGCACATATCTTCAGATTTCTTCAAACCAATGATGTATAAAGCTTCATACTCCATTTTCACAATCATATCAACCATTATTTCATCAAATGATTCATTAAAACTTTAATTTGATCTTTAAGATCAAATACATGTCAAACATTGTCTTCCAGAAATGGCGAGTTTGACATAGACAACTTCTTAAGTTCATTTCTCATAGCACAAATCCTGTTTTGCTAAATGCTTTTAGCCATAGCTTCCTTACCTTCTAACTTAGATTTTGAATGCTCACTCATTAAAAACTTTACACTATGCACTGAGATCTAAGCAAAACATTGACCTGGAAAAGTGCACGACTTTTAGAAGTCTATCTGTAGATTCTACATACAAATGTTCCTATTAATCATTCTCACAGTAGGAAAGAAATTAGATCATCAAACTTTGAACATAGCTTCATTAACTTCTAGATTAGATGTGTACAAAAGGATTTCTGATCCACATGATCAGACTAAGAGAACTCAGAGAAAGACTTGTCGCTATTTCCTGAGAAAAACTCTCTTCACATCTATCTCTCAAACACTTGTCATCTAATGACTCTCATATGTATTTCTCTACATCATTGACTTATATACACATGGTTTTAGACTTATCCCGCATCTATGACATTACTCCTTATCATCCTAAGAAATATCTATACTCAGATTACAAAAATTCCCAACTGTAATGTACATATGTATACAAGCTATCATTCTGAAATCTTCTTCACTTTCTCAAGTATCTTCTTCCACTTCAATCTGACCATAGACTTTCTTCAAGCTCTTTGTAATCATCAATTTGTGATTGGTTTGTTCCAACAATGTGTAGGCTTGTGATTTACACCAACAGAACTGTAAGACATCCCAAGAGACTTGGGAAACATTGACTTCATATTTTTCTTCCAACACAAGGGCTAGAGACAACCAATTGTGGATTGAGTTTACCACTCAAAGAAAGCAACCCAAGCAAGGCATCTAAGAGTATGTGACCAAAGTAGAGGATGTGGCTGACCAATTGGCAAGCATAGGAGAGGAGATTGTAGAGGAGAAAATTGTGAGATAAGTGACCAATGGTATTAAGGGAGATGACAAATGGGAGAGCTTCACAACTGCCATGAACTTGTACATGGACATGCAGATTCTAGATCTTACCACACGCATGGGGAAACTCTTTACCCATGAAGCCAAGCTCAACAAGAATGGAGATTCATCAAGACGTAATAGCTCTTCTACCCTATACACAGATAAAGGCAAATCTAAAGAGAAAGGGAAAAGCAAGAAGATTGAGGATGAAGGTACAACCTCTCAAGCCAACTATGCAGGGAGAGGTAGAAACTCAAGAGGTAGGGGCAGAGGAGGTAAGGAAGGTAGGGGAAGACCCTTCAACTCTTCCCCATGTAATATTTGTGGTTTGTCAAATCATACTAGAGATGAGTGTTACAGGAACTTCAAGAATCAAAGAGGTACAGGTTTCCAAAGAGGTGGATATACACAATCAAGAGGAAGATTCAACCATCATCAAGGGTACAATAACAACTACAACACCAATTATAATAACAACTACCTAGGAGGCTATAAGTCAAGGAAGTACTACAAGAATTATACAGAGGAACAAGAGGATTCACTTCTGATTATGAATATGACTTCAAACAAGGTATGAATGATGACCATCTCTTCTACATTGACTAAGGATGTTCAAACCATGTGGTAGGCAATGTAGCTCTTCTCTTTGACCTTGAGGAACCTAAGGGAAAACATCGGGTACAAAAAGGTGAGGACACCAAGCACTTCGTGATCAAGGTAGGAAATTTTAAGACCTCTGATGGGAATAGAAACTTGTTGAGCAGGGTTCTTTATGTACCTACAATTACCAAAAATTTTATGAGTGTTGGAAAGATTGTGGAAAAGCGTTTGTATGTTAGATTCAACAAATATGGAGCATTTGTGGAGGATCTCAAACATGGATTCAAGAGAATTGCCAAAGGATAAAAGACAGGTAGATTGTTTACTTTTGAACTTGAAGATACAAGGAATATTGCACTTTACAGCTACAAAGATCAAACATTGTCAGAGCTTGAAATTTGGCATAAGAGATTCGGACATGTTGGTGAGAGAACCTTAAAGCAAATATGTAGAGATCAATGTGTACTTGGGATACCTAATGTGTCAAGCAACACATCATCTATAAATGTGGTGCTTGTCAATTTGGAAAATTTCATAGGTTACCCTTCTCAAAGAAAGGCTACATGGATGAGGACTACTTAGAGCTTGTCCATACATGTGTATGGGGACCAAGTACGGATCCCTCAATTTTTGGATCAAGGTATTATGTATCTTTCATTGATGACTTCAGTAGGTGAACTATCTTATATTTTATGAAGCACAAAAATGAAGTATTCAGTTGCTTTAAGAAGTATATTGCACTTGTTGAGAACCAAACAGGAAGAAGCATAAACAGATTAAGGTCAGATCGAGGAGGTGAGTACTTCTCAAATGAGTTTGATGCATTCTTACAAGATAGAGGAATCAAAAGAGAAATTACAAGAAGGTATACCCCTGAGCAAAATGGGGTCGCAAAGAGGAGAAATAGACTAATTGTTGAAACAGCTAGATCAATGCTAAATGAGAAACAAATACCTAATTATTTGTGGGTAGAAAGTGTATCTACCACTTATCTTGTTAACAGGTTGCCATCAAAATCTCTTGATGGGATTACCCCATATGAAGCATGGCATGGTGTAAGACCTTTACTTGATCATTGCAAGATCTTTGGATGTGTTGCATATGTGCATATCCCTTCTCAAGTTAGAGGTAAACTAGACCGTAAGGTAGAGAAGTGCATCTTCATAGGGTATGATTTGAATCAGAAACGATACATGTTTTAAAATCCTTCCAACAAAGGATTTATGGTCAGTAGAGATGTTGTCTTAGATGAGAATGATTCTTGGTTTGAAAGTGAATGCGGGAAAGTAAAGTTGCCTTATGACTTGGAAGAGGAGTTTCCAAGCCTCACCAAGGAGGAGCCAAACCAAAGTGAAGACATCAACTCATATGATGAGGACATCATCAACCTAGAAGAATTCAAGGCATGGAAGTCCAAAGGCAAAGTCAAGATGAAGAAGTTGGAAGATATACCTGAATCATCCAACAAAGCAATCAGAAGATCACAAAGGGAAAGCAAGAAGCCAATCAGATATGGGTATGACACTTCTTTAGTAACTAAGCATTCTATCTATCTTGCAAAGGATTTGTCACTTGAAGAGCCATCATCATATGAAGAGAAAAATATCAAGGAGAATGATACTTGGGAGCTAGTTCCAAAGGAGTCTATGAAGGTAATTCGTTCTAGATGGATTTACAAGATCAAGAGAAATTTTGATGGATCAATAAGCAGGTACAAGGCTAGAATTTTTGCAAAGGGTTTTGCACAAACCCAAGGAGTTGATTATGAAGAAACCTTCTCACCTGTGGCCAAAATGTCAACCATCAGGGTATTGGTAAGTGTAGCTACATCAAAGAATTAGAACATGTACCAATTCGATGTAAAGAATGCATTTCTAAATGGTTGGATTTCAGAGGAAGTGTACATGTCTCAACCTCTTGGATATGAGGACCCAAGCAAGGTAAATCATGTGTGTAAACTGAACAAAGCTCTTTATGGATTGAAGTAGGCATAGGGCATCGAGCCATAGGTTGACTACATACCTTCAGGATCAAGGATTCATCATGATTAAAGCAGATACTTCTTTGTTTGTGGAGAGAAGTAATTCAGAGGTTGTATAGCTATGTGTGTATGTTGATGATATCATACTTACAGGTAATGATTGTTGGAGTTTATTGATCTCCAAAGTACAGCTAGAAGTAGGTGAAACCCAACAGGACCTAGTTGACTTTTTCACAAACTTGTATGCACAGACCAATTTTCTTGCAGAGCAAATTGCTCTTTACTCACTTGGAATTTTCCAAAACTGTTTCACACACATAAACTAGACTCTAAGAACTTTTCAACAAGATATAGAACACCTCAAATGGATAAATACACAATGAGCTATGACCTCTGCAATATGCAGCTTTAATGGAGACCTTGAAACAGAGATGAACCTGAGGACACACATCACTTGCAGAGACTACTGCTCTTAACGCACAACTCCAATGACATTGAAACTTTCCAGAATACAGTTAGACTTAAAGAGCTTTCTAAAAAGCCAAAGAACACATGATTTGGATACATACACAAGGAGATATGACCTCTGCAAGTTTGAGGTTTAATGGAGACCTTCAGCAGGGATAAAAAATAGAGAACACACACTACTTGCAGAGAGTATTGCTCTCAACTCACACATCCAATGATTATGAAAATTTAGAGGAAGAAATTAGACAGTAAGAGCTTACCAATGAGCTATCAAACATGTAATTTGGATATATAATGAGGGAGCTACAAGCTCTGCAATCTCTGCATACAAAACTACAGCAGTGTAGAGATACACATATGACTCTCTTGGACATCCCACAAGATCACGACTTTTCTCCTCTTTTTATAGCATGGGAAACTAATCTAAAACCTTCCTAATACATCTAAATTTGTGGTAGACACTTGGATGGAGGTTTTACATGACTCAAGTGCTCAAATAAGCAAAGTATTGATGGACTTTGAGAACTAGCCACATCGACCTTCCACTAGGACACCACTGAAGCTCCCTTGTGACTCACTAATTTGACTCACCATGTTCTAGAACTCACATGGTATTTTTGCTACATTTTATGAATAATATGAGCCTTCTTGAAGTATTTGAAGACTTCCCAAAGGTATTTACATAATTTGAAACTTGTGCCCTACATAAAACAAATGTTCGCAACATTCTCCCCCTCAAGTTTCAAAGGGTATTTCCTTCATGCCAAGAATATAGTTGAATCTTTGAAGCTTTGGTCCATCCAAGGATTTGGTGAAGATATTTGCAACTTGATCCTTTGTTCCAACAAAAGAAACCTGCACTTCATTGTTCATGGCCTTCTCTCGAACATAATGATAGTGAACCTCTATATGCTTTGTTCTAGCATGAAAAATAGGATTTGAGGTCATATGAATGCTGCTCAAGTTATCCCCATATATCAGTGGTACATCAACCTGCACATTCAAGTCATGAAACAACTTTTTAAACCACATAACCTCAGTAGTAGCCAATGCTAAACCTCTATACTCAACCTCTGTAGAAGATAAAGCAACTGTAGGCTGTTTCTTTGAACTCCATGTTAATGTCTTGTTTCCTGCTATTACCACATATCCACTTGTGGATCTTCTGTCATCTTTGCTTCCAGCCCAATCTGCATCACTAAAGACTTTAAGACTTAGATCAGCATCATGACTATAAAATAATCCTTTGTTCATGGTACCTTTCAAATACCTAAGCACTCTTTTCGCTGCATGCATATGAGGTACTCTAGGTTCATGGATAAACTGTGACAATACTCCCACTGCATAACATATATCAGGTCTAGTTTTTGTTGCATAAATCAAAGATCCTACCATGGATCTATATACATTCATATCATGCAACTCATCACCTTCCTTTGCGCTTAGCTTTACATTACATTCCATTGGAGTAGAAACAAATTTACATTCCTGCATACCAAACCTTTTCAGCATATCACATATATACTTTCTTTGTATCAACCACATACCTTCATCGCTATACACAATTTCAATCCCAAGAAAGTATCTGAGCAAACCAAGATCTGAAATTTTAAATTCCTTTCCCAAATTACCTTTTATCTCATCAATTGCTTTTGCATCATTCCCTGTAATCAACAAGTCATCCACATAAATGCATACATAGACACACATGCCATCTACATGTTTTACATAAAGTGAAGGATCAGCATGACTCGCTGTGTATCCTTGCAGCATAAGATACTTTACCAACCTTGCATTCCATGCCCTTGGTGCCTGCTTAAGACCATACAATGGCTTCTTTAACCTGCATACATGATTAGGACATTTTGCATCCACATAACCATCTGGTTGTGACATATACACTTCTTCATTTAACTCGCCATTAAGAAAGGCATTCTTTATATCGAGTTGATATATATTCCACCTTTTACTTGCAGCTAAAGCCAACAAAGTTCTCACCGTTGCCATATTTGCTACTAGACTAAATGTTTCCTCATAGTCCACACCTTGAGTTTGATTATATCCTTTTGCTACAAGTCTAGCCTTATATCTAGACACACTACCATCACTATTTCTTTTAATCTTAAAAACCCACTTGCAACCAATTACCTTTTGCTTTGGTGTACTTGGAACTAAATTCCAAGTCTTGTTATCTTGTAGTGCTTCCATTTCTTCTCTCATTGCTTTCTCCCACTTTTCATCTCCTTTGGCCTCATCATAACATGTGGGTTCATTTTCCTGCTCAACTTTTGTCATAAAAGCATAATGAGTATTCATGAAAGATTCATAAGTATACCTTTGAGGTTGCTTACTTACTGTTGAAGTTCTTCTTACCTCCAATGTAGATGCTCTTCCTTTCTTATTAGGAACCTTTGGTTATTCTCCATACTCACATACATCACTAATTTCCTCTCCTTCATCATTAACTTCAACAAGTTTGAGTTTACCTTTACTTTTAACACTTGGAGGTGACTCTTGCCTTAATCTTCCATTGAAAGGTGATCCTCTTTCTTCATCTAAACCACTCCTTTCATCATTTAAACTTCCTGATGGCTGAACTATGCATTCATCTCCTTCAACCACACCTTCTTCATTTTCATCCATGACCTACAAACAATTCTTATCTGCATACCATGAAAGTGATTCATCAAAGTTTACATCTCTTGACACAACAACCTTATTGGTATGAGGATTATAGCATCTATATCCTCTTTGAGTATCTGCATAACCAATAAATATACATTTTTCTAATTTCGCATCAAGTTTAGATCTCACCTCACTAGGTACATGTACATAACATACACAGCCAAATACTTTCAAATGACTTACACTTGGTTTCCTTCCATGCCATACCTCATATGGTGTCAAATGATGAACTCCAGCAGTCGGAACTCTATTCATAATGTAAACACTTGTGCTAACAGCTTTAGCCCAAAAATAATTAGGCAAACACATATCATTAAGCATGCTTCTAGATGCTTCTGCTATGATTCTGTTTCTTCTTTCTGCGACTCCATTTTGTTGTGGAGTATACTTGCATGTAACTTCTCTTTTGATACCTTCATCATACAAAAAATCAGTAAAAGCTTGAGAGAAATACTCTCCTCTAGCTCCACGAGTTTAATGGATTTTACAAATATTCCTTCAAGTCAATTTGACTTTTACAAATGGTAAAAGGAAAAGAATCCTTAGCAATGGTTCTCATGGGTCTTTAATCAATTTCATATAAAGTCTTCTCATGCCTAGCCAAGTGTGTAGGCTTGGCACTTGCACCAAGAGCTCCCCCTCAAGCCAAACATCTTGGCTTGATCTTTTGCATCAGTATTCTTGTATGTCCTGCAATCCAATCATAGCTTTCAACCTGCAAAGTTTAGTACGATCAAGTGCTTTGGTCAATAAGTCTGCACATTGCATATTAGTTGATACATATGCCAACTGAATTTCCTTGCTCGATAGCTTCTCCCTCACATAATGATAGTGGACCTCTATATGCTTGGTCCTAGCATGATAAATAGAATTTGTTGCAAGATGTAAGGAACTTGTATTATCTCTAAAAATCATTGGAGATATAGTATGCAATCCCAAATCTACATATAGAAATTTGAACCATATAGTTTCCTGAGTAGCATTGGCCAATCCTCTATATTCTGCCTCTGTTGAAGATAAAACAATAGTAGGTTGCTTCTTGAAAGACCATGATATAGGCTTGTCACCTGCAAAAGATAGATAACCTGAGGTAATCCTATCATCTTTGCAACCTGCCCAATCTTCATCTGAGTATATCTTGATGTCCAAATCTGAAGTATAAGGAAAGTATAATCCTTGATTTTGAGTTCCCTTAAGGTACTTCAAGATCCTCTTGGCAACTTCCAAGTGAGGTACTCTAATTTAAGCTTCCCACTATGCTTTGATATCTTGCAATATTTTCAAGCACTTCACCTTCATGAGCACTTAATTTTTGGTTCACCTCCATAGGAGTGCTTTCTACCTTGGCAACCTGCAATTGAAATTTCTTCAACATATCCTGTACATACTTTTACCTGCTTGATGCCATTGACATCATTGTTGCGAACATTTGTTTTATGTAGGGCACAAGTTTCAAATTATGTAAATACCTTTGGGAAGTCTTCAAATACTTCAAGAAGGCTCATATTATTCATAAAATGTAGCAAAAATACCACGTGAGTTCTAGAACATGGTGAGTCAAATTAGTGAGTCACAAGGGAGCTTCAATGGTGTCCTAGTGGAAGGTCGATGTGGCTAGTTCTCAAAGTCCTGCAATACTTTGCTTATTTGAGCACTTGAGTCATGTAATACCTCCATCCAAGTGTCTACCACGAATTTAGATGTATTAGGAAGGTTTTAGATTAGTTTCCCATGCTATAAAAAGAGGAGAAAAGTCGTGATCTTGTGGGATGTCCAAGAGAGTCATATGTGTATCTCTACACTGTTGTAGTTTTGTATGCAGAGATTGCAGAGCTTGTATCTCCCTCATTATATATCCAAATTACATGTTTGATAGCTCATTGGAAAGCTCTTACTGTCTACTTTCGTCCTGTACATTTTCATAATCATTGGATGTGTGAGCTGAGAGAAATACTCTCTGCAAGTAGTATGTGTTCTCTATTTTTTATCCCTGCTGAAGGTCTCCATTAAACCTCAAACTTGCAGAGGTCATATCTCCTTGTGTATGTGTCCAAATCATGTGTTCTTTGGCTTGTTAGAAAGCTCTTTACGTCTAATTGTATTTTGGAAAGTTTCAATGTCATTGGAGTTTTGAGTTAAGAGCAGTAGTCTCTGCAAGTGATGTGTGTCCTCAGGTTCATCTCTGTTTCAAGGTCTCCATTAAAGCTGCATATTGCAGAGGTCATAGCTCATTGTGTATTTATCCATTTGAGGTGTTCTATATCTTGTTGGAAAGCTCTTAGAGTCTAGTTTATCTGTGTGAAACAGGTTTGGAAAATTCCAAGTGACTAAAGAGAAATTTGCTCTGCAAGAAAATTGGTCTGTGCATACAAGTTTGTGAAAAAGTCAACTAGGTCCTGTTGGGTTTCACCTACTTCTAGCTGTACTTTGGAGATCAATAAACTCCAACATTGGTATCAGAGCAAGTACTTGGAGGCTTGGAGAAGGTTCATCATCAACACTACACAAAGGTAGAAGAAGATTGCAAGGAGGCATCTGAAGCAACATCCAAGCAAAGAAAGGTGCACATACCTCATTTACAAGGTAAATATTATATTTCTTCTCATCACACACATTGGAAAGGAGGCTTAAAGGAGGAAACTTAGCATTTGTATTATGGGAGACCAACATGCACAAATAGAGAAGCTTGATAAGACCAATTATCAAGCATAGAAGTTTAGAATCACAGCATACTTGCAAGGTAGAGGCTTGTATGGTTTGATTGACGGCACAGATATCAAACCCACATTACCAGAGGACCCAAATCAGCAACAATTGAGGGAGTTTAGACTTTGGAATGAGAGAGACAAAAGGGTTATATTCATTTTATCACAAAACATTCAAGATTCAATGGTAGGACACATACAAGATCTAGACACAAGTAGAGATGTTTGGCTTGCATTGGAAAGGTTGTATGCTACAAGTACAAGAGCAAGGAAGATTCAACTCCAAAATGAGTTGAATAACATAAAGAAAGATACAAGGACATCGGTCAATGATTACATATTGAAAGTTAAAGAGATTGCAGATCAACTAGGATCAATTCAAGCTCATGTGGAGGACGATGACTTGGTTGCACATACTCTCAACGGACTCAAAGATGATGAGAGATGGAAACCCTTCATTACTTCGGTTTATGTCAGAAGAGAATTACCAGATTTTGATCAACTTATTGCCCTCATGGTCACGGAGGAGATGAATCTAAATGGTTCTACTTCAAATCAAAAAGGATCTCAAGGACAAGCTCTTTATGTAGCATCATCAAGAGGTGGAAACAGAGGTGGAAGAGGTTCAAATAGAGGTCGAGGAAGAAGGAGTGATGATCAAAGGACTTCAAGTGGCTTCTTCAACACAAGAGGAAGAGGAAGATCAAGCGCTAGAGGTACAAGAGGCTACTACAACTACAACCAAAGACAAAGGAGTGAAGATAATAAGAACAATTGCTATATATGTGGAAGGTATGGACACTATGCCAAAGATTGTTATCAAAATGAAAATAATCAAGGTGGTAATCGAAGAGGAGGCTATTCAAGAAGAGGTAAACAACAAGGAAATTATGCAGTTGAAGGTAAAAGTGATGATTATGATTCTCTTCTTACGATGAATGTAGAAACTAAGATGAATTGCAATAGCGATGTATGGTATGCATGGTTTTCTAATATGCATAATCCGTCATGTAAAGGTCATGTTGAAACAGGAGATGATACAACACATAAGATTATGCAAGTTGGAGATGTTGTTATGCAGGATAAGAGCAAGAAAAATTGCTTGAAGGATGTACTTTATGTGCCAACGATCACTAAGAATTTGATGTCGGTTGGTCAAATGGTAGAAAAAGGTCTACAAGTGAGATTTAATCATGCAGGTTGCTTCATTGAGGATCCAAAGCAAAGGAGGTTAATTGCTAGAGGTCAAAAAC
>CM035438.1:49534026-49541526 GCA_020310875.1 Ceratopteris richardii
GACAGTCGATCTTAGGGTTTTGGCACATTTCGGACGCAATGGAAGCATTGGTTTCTCCTAATTCTGAACCAATCATGAGATACAGGGTTCACATGGAATCTTAGGTTCAGGATGGTTTCCTTTGTCCATGACATCACCTCCCCCTCAAGCGACGAGTTCCACGAGGAGCGGTCATGTTATCTGGTCTCGGCTTCGTTGGATTTCTCTTATGGAATTCTCGAACCTTGATTGGTGCTCTCTGAAGGTTTTCTGCAGGTTCCCAAGTACGATCACTGATGTCATACCCTTTCCAATGAATAAGGTATTCCAATCTTCCCCGGGATATTCTGGAATCTAGGACATGCTCGACTTCAAATTCTTCATGATCATCAATCTCGATAGGTGGTGAAGGACTAGGTCTCTCCCCCCTCAATGGTGAAATCTGATATGGTTCCAACATGGATACATGGAAAACTGGATGTATTCTCATGGTACTCGGTAACTGGAGCTTGAAGGTGACTGGATTAATCTTGGCCAAGATGGTAAATGGACCAAACTTTTGATGATCTAGCTTTGCACAAGGCCTTGACGTTTGTAAATTGTTTCGGAGTAACCATACTTTATCCCCAATTTGATATGATGGATTCTGGACACGATGTTGATCTGCATAGTACTTATATTGTTGTTGAGCTTTATGGATCTCTTCCTTCAGTTCTTTGTGAATGTCCATCAGGTACTGGGCCTTGTCTCTGGCAGCTGGGTTCTTGACATGATTTGAGAGTTGTATATCCATCCTTGGATGTTGTCCATAGTTTGCAAAGAAGGGAGTTTGCTTAGTAGATGCATGAACACTATTGTTATAGGCAAACTCTGCAAAGGGTAACAACTCAAACCAATCATTTTGGTGATAGTTGCTAGTGCAACGGAGATATTGCTCTAGGACTTGATTCACCCGTTCTGTTTGTCCATCAGTCTGTGGATGATTTGCTGTAGATAGTTTAACTTGAACACCAAGGAGCTTGCAAAGACTGTTCCAAAAGCTAGATATGAACTGAGGACCTCGATCACTGACAATATCATGAGGCAATCCATGAAGCCTAAAGATGTATCTGAGAAAGAGTCTAGCAGTGCCTGCACCTGTGATTGCCTTTGTGGTTGGAATGAAGTGTGCCATCTTTGTGAATCTATCCACAATAACAAGAATGGCATCATACTTATCTGACTTTGGTAGATCTGTGATGAAATCCATAGATAATGAGGCCCATGGCCTTTCTGGAATAGGTAAGGGTTGCAAGAGGCCATGAGGCTTATGTCGTGGTACCTTAGATCTATTGCAAGTGTCACAGGTTCGGATATATTCTTTGACTTCCTTCCACATTTGAGGCCACCAAAAATCCCTGGATATGAGTTCTATGGTTTTATTTACTCCACAATGTCCTGCTGCAAGGTTGTCATGACGTTGTTGAAGTACTTGGATCCTGGGCTTTCCTTGAGGGACATACAATAGGTTCTGATAGAATAGTAACCCGTCCTTTTCCTGGAATTCATTTACTTCTTGGACTTTTCCTTCTTGAGTTTTTTGCTTAACATTACAAAATAATTCATCTTGCGGTAGATTCTCACGAATCAAATGATTCAAGGCTGAATCTTCAGGATGGGTTGAAGAGATAGCTGCTAACTGGAGATGCTCAGGCTTGAGTAATACACTCTCTTGTTGATCAAAGGCCTCTTCACCCTTCTTTGGTGCAAGGTAAGATCTTCTGGATAGGGCATCTGACTGACATTGATGACGTCCTGGACGGTATGTGATGACAAAGTTGAATCTGGATAAAAAGTTACTCCATCGAGATTGCCTTCTATTGAGAATCCGGGTGGTCATAAAATACTCTAGGTTCTTGTGATCTGAATACACAATGACTTTATGAGCTGCTCCTTCTAGATGGTGACGCCAGGTATCAAACGCGTCTACTATGGCAAGGAGTTCTTTATCATGAATTTCATAATTAATTTCTGGAGGGGAAAACTTCCTTGAATGATATGCAACTGGATGTAGGTGTCCATCATCTCCATATTGGGAAAGAATGGCCCCTAGAGCAAAGTCCGATGCATCTGTCTCAAGGAAGAAGGGCTTACTAGAATCAGGATGAACTAGAATTGGAGCAGTAGTGAATGCTGATTTCAAGGTCTGAAAAGCCTTCTCTGCTTCTTCGGTCCATGAGAATTTGGAGTTCCCTGTAAGCTTGGTAAGAGGTGTCACTATCTTGGAGTAATCTCTGATGAATATCCTGTAGAAATTGGCAAACCCCAAAAAACATTGTACATCTCGAACACATGAAGGTGGTTGCCAATCAAGGATTGTCTCAATCTTCTTAGGGTCCATAAAAATTCCTTTATCTGATACTATGTACCCTAAAAATTCCACTTCTGTCTTATGAAAAGAACACTTCTCCAATTTCGCATACAATCCTTTTTCTCTTAGTTTCTCTAGGACTATCTTTACATGATCTTCATGATCCTCTAGATTTTTGGAGAATATCAAGATATCATCAAGGTATATTACAACAAAATCATCTAAATATTCTCGAAAAATATCATTCATCATATGTTGGAAGACAGCTGCAACATTTGTAGGACCGAATGGCATAACTACATATTCAAAATGCCCATACCTTGTTCGAAATGCTGTCTTCCATTCGTCTCCTTCTCTGATCCTGACAAGGTTGTAAGCTCCTCGAAGATCAATTTTCGTGAAGAATTTTGCTTTTCCAAGGCGTTCCAAGAGCTCTGATATGAGTGGTAGAGGGTATCTGTTTTTTATAGTGACTTTGTTCAATCCACGATAATCTACACACATCCGGAGAGTCCCATCCTTCTTCTTTACAAATAGAATAGGAGCTCCTGCTGGAGACTTCGAGTGTTTGATAAACCCCTTTGCTAGATTCTCATCAATGTTCTTGCGTAGTTCTGTAAGTTCCTCTGGAGATAGTCTGTAGATTGGTCCAAAGGGTGGTTGTGTTCCCTCTTGAAGATCTATGGGGCAATCATAAGGTCTATGCTCTGGGAGGATATCTGCATTCTTCTTTTCAAAAACATCTTCAAAGCTGTTGTACTGATTGGGTAGCTGTACTGGATCATCTTTCTTGGATTCTTGAGCTGGTATGGCATAGATCATATATGTAGGTTCCTTCCTTACTGCATGTATGAAGGCTTTGGCTCCAACATATGTTGGGTTCTTCTGGATATCTCGACGGGTGATTTTATTCTTTTCCCAATTAATTTCTGGATTATGTTTCTTTAACCACGGCATTCCGATGATAACCATATTTGCTGGACTCGATATTACATTGAAACATATGTGTGAATCATGGTCACCAAGGTGTACTCTTAGTGGTATGGTTTCCATGGTTATATTCCCTGATGCTAGAGGCCGTCCATCTACTACTTCAGCTACTACTGGTCTGTTCTTTCGAAGTACTGGAATTCCATGTTTCTTAACGAGTCCTTCATCAATGAAACATGAGGACGCTCCTGAATCTACCAGAGCTATGAGGGAAAGGGTCTTCTTAGACAGGATTAACTTGACAGGGGCAAGACATGTTTCTACGGGTGTGGATGGAATTATGAGACCCTTTCGTATATCATGGTCCGGCTGTATGGTCTCTTTTACAACTGGACTTCCTCGTTTCCCTGCTCTACAAGGGTGGCTGCGACTTTGGAGTTCGTTCTCTTGTTGGGACAATTAACTGCAATGTGGCCAGGGTTTCCACAATATAGACATAATTTGTTATCCCTCCTTCTTTGTTTCTCTTGTGGTGTTAGAGGCTGGAACCTAGTTACATCTATCTGCATAGGTTCGGGCATAGTGTCATCTCTAGGAGTAGGCTGGAAAGGTTTCCATTGGCGAGGTCTTCCTTCTACTTGTTTTTCTTGTTTCCTTTCAAAAAGGCGGTTATCACATTGAATGGCTTGGTTGATGTATTCATTCAATGTCTTCACCTCTGGCATCGTGAGTAGAAGGTCCTTCACATCATCCCTTAAGCCCCATCTAAATTGGCTTATGAAATAATCTTCATGCCAAGTGAGGTCACATATCAACTGCCTAAATTCTGATGCATAGGTAGAGGCAGGGCGGTTACCTTGACGTAGCTTTCGAAGTTTTGTTTCTGCCACTCGACTCGTGTCTGCATCTCCAAATGTGGCGACAAGCTCTCCAAGAAATGCCTCATAGTCATGAAGTACGGCCATATCCTTCTCCAAGATTGGGGCGAACCATGATAAAGCTTGACCATAGAGCAAGGTTCCAATAAAACCAACCTTGGATGCATCATCAGGGTATCTATCAGGCTGCATGCGAATGTACAATTTGACTTGTTGCAAGAATCCTCGAAACTTTGTGCGATCACCATTGAACTTTTCTGGCATGCAGATCTTGGGTTCCTTCATAAATGATGTACTGGGCCGTTGATTCACTTGAATACTCCCTTGATTCGCTTGAAGACTCCCGATTCGTTCTTGTAATTCTTGGAGGAGTGCACCTACATGCACCGGATGTCCCATCTCGACTTGTGTCTGTCGATGACTTAGGTCTTCGACTTGTTGTTGGAGACTCTGAAGTGATGCTACGATCTGCTCATAAGCGTTCTCCATGATGTCTGGTCTTGGATAGAAGATAGTCTTGCCAAAATGTCAGGGGAGCACTAGATTGTGCTCTCTGACTACAATAGACAAGATTTCGGAAATACACTTCTGATTACAAGATCATCCACGAAGGGGAAACGATACAAGAATATGCGATCGATACAAGATGTCCCACAACCCGGGACTGATAGGTATGAATAACTCAACTAGAGATGATACAGGAGATCCCACAACCCGGGATCGTAAGTATGAGACAAGATGTCTCGATTACAAGAACTCCCTTCTGGGAGATGAACTGGATACACGGAAGAACTCGACAGGATCTCCTACTACTAGATTACAAGGGGACAAGATAGTATGTCCAAGAACTAGACTAGAACAAGGAACAAGACAAGAACTAGAACTGGAACTTGAAAGTACTTACTTGGAGGTCACGACTCCTTGAGCTCCCAAGACTGGCATTGGCAAGACTGATTATGAATGTGGCCAACCCCTCCTTATATAGGTTTTCAAGGGCGGTTCCCAAGGGCGGTTGCGACTTGATGATGTCATCATGATGTCATCGACTCGAAGCATGAGCTCTGGATATCCGAATCAGGCAAGTAGACAGTCGATCTTAGGGTTTTGGCACATTTCGGACGCAATGGAAGCATTGGTTTCTCCTAATTCTGAACCAATCATGAGATACAGGGTTCACATGGAATCTTAGGTTTAGGATGGTTTCCTTTGTCCATGACAGATAGATAGATAGATAGATAGATAGATAGATAGATAGATAGATAGATACATAGATAGATAGATGGATAGATAGATACATAGATAGATAGACAGATAGATAGAGAGATAGATAGATAGATAGATAGATAGATACATAGATAGATAGATGGATAGGTAGATACATAGATAGATAGATAGATAGATAGATAGATACATAGATAGACAGATAGACACGTAGATAGATAGGTAGATAGATAGATAGATAGATAGATAGATAGATAGATAGATAGATAGATAGATAGATAGATAGATAGATAGATAGATAGATAGATAGATAGATAGATTAATAGACAGATAGACAGATGGATAGATAGATAGTTAGGTAGTTACTTAGTGAGATAAATAGATAGATGTATAGATAAAAAGATAGATAGATAGGTAGATAGATAGATAGATAGATAGATAGATAGATAGATAGATAGATAGATAGATAGATAGATAGATAGATAGATAGATAGATAGATAGATAGATAGATAGATAGATAGATAGATAGATAGATAGATCGATAGATAGATAGATAGATAGATAGATAGATAGATAGATAGATAGATAGATAGATAGATAGATAGATAGATGGATGGATAGATAGATAGATAGATAGTTGTGAAGGATTTGCCATGAGCTTTCAAACGAGCTCAAGAGCCTAGAAAACAGATTTTGTATGAAAAAGTTATGTCAATTCAAGGTTGAAGGGGTGAAAACAGACAATCAAAACCTTTTAGGATTTTAGTGCATTTTTTTTAGGCCTTTGTAATTATGTGGGTAATTGAGTGTGCAAATATGCCCAAAATTTAGCCCAAATTTTCAAAAAATTACCAATTTAATTTTTTTGCAAAGAATGCATGTCTGTTTCAATATATGATGTCTGTTGTGATAGATACTATCTATCGTGGGGTCCTGTCTGCAGTGATAGACAACTTTTTGTCACAACAGATGGGGTCTATCATCACTCATGGGCATGTCTGGTGCAATAGATAGAGTATGTTGTCGTTCGTGCTTTTCGTATGTCATGATAGACAAGGTCTATCGTGGGGTCCTATCTGTCGTGATAGATGGGTGTCTGTCGGGATAGACAGGATCTATCATCCGTCCTGTGCCTATCTGTCACGATAGATAGGGTCTATCATCTCTACTCAGCCTATCTGTAGCGATACATGGTGTATATTAGGATAGACACTAAGTGTGGTCTGACATGCTTTTGGTTTGTCTCGATACATCAGGTCTACCATGGGGCCCTCTTTGTTGCGATAGACGGGTGTCTTATGTCCTGAGCCTCTCTATCATGATAGACAGTATTTGTCGCCATAGACACTATCTGTCCTCTGTCATAGTCTTGAGACCTGTGGAGAGTTCTATCGTACATGGGCAAGTTGTTGGAGATGGTGATGTATTTAAAACTTGTATTCGATGCTGAAAAAAACAAAAAAACAGAATACATGTAAGCTCTCTCTCGATGTCTCTCACAAGTGAAATGAGGGAAATGAGGTGGGGAAGGGAATATGACCAAAAATAATAATTTTGATGAAGGGGGATATGGAGGTAGCAGATGGTGAGGACAATGATGGTGATGCAAAAAACAAGAAAGAAAATGAAAAATGAAGAAAAGTATAGATTAAACCTATGATTCCAATGTCACAACTCTATGTCTTACCATCACATGCTTGTCCTCGAAGCTCTCTCCCCGACAACGATGCCAAATTTGGTGTCACTCTAGCACAATGGCAAGTACCAACTTCAAGAGATCCACCTCATAATTCTCAATCTATGAAAACCTGAGGATTAGTATGAAGCTTATGAGGAATTGCAAGTGCATGAGTGATAAGCTTATGAGTGATGGCAAGAACAAGGAGAGGAACAATGGAGTTCTTTGCATTAGCCAAAAAGACTCTTCCTCAAGCTCAAATCACTAACAGTCTAACCTCTAAAATGAGATCTCTGCTCTTTTTATACTTTTCTCAGTAGCTTTGGCCCTGTCCAGACCGAGTGTCTGGCCTCGTTAAAAATTAGGTTCTAGAGCGTATTTGAGGCATCAAATAGAATCTAAAAATTATGAAATTTGGTATATAACTAATACTAGTACTCCTTAAGCTCAAGGACTCCTTGGC
>CM035438.1:49549026-49554026 GCA_020310875.1 Ceratopteris richardii
GTTAGAAGTTGTAAGACATCTCAGGAAGTGTGGGATGCACTTGAAGCTTTCTTTGCTTCAAGTACTAAAGCTAGGAAGCATCAACTATGGCTGGATTTCACAACTCTCAAGAAGGCTCCCAAACAAAATGTGACTCATTTTGTCACAAAGCTCAAGGACATAGCAGATCAGTTGGGAAGCATTGGAGAGGTAATAGATGAAGAGCAAATTGTAAGGCAGGTCATCAATGGCTTGAAGGCAGATGACAAGTGGGAAGCATTCACCACAGCTATGGATTTGTACATGGACATGCATGTACCTGATTTCAACACACTCATTGGACAATTACTTACTCAAGAGGCAAAGCTTATCAAAAATGGAGAAAGCTCTAAAGGTAATCAATCTTCGGCTTTATACATGGATAAAAACAAGTCTAAAGATAACAAAGGAAAGGCAAAGAAAGTGGATGATGAAGCAGGTACATATCAAGCTAACTATGCAGGTAGAGGAAGACATGGCAGAGGTAGAGGAAGAGGAGGTAGACAAGGCAGGGGGAGATCCCAAGACTCCAACTCATGTTCTATTTGTGGATTAACTAATCATACAACTGAAAATTGCTTTAGGAATTCCAGGAATCAAAGAGGCAGAGGATACAATAGAGGAAGTTATGGCTACTCAAGAGGAAGGTTCAACAATTATCATGGCAACTACAACAACTACAATCATTCAAACTATCAAGGAGGATACAAAGGAAGGAGAGACTACAATAACTACACAGAAGACTCAAACAAAGAGGATTCATTATTGATCATGAACATGGCTATGCCACAAGGTAAATCTGATGAGCATGTTTTCTACATAGATTCAGGTTGTTCAAATCATGTGGCAGGAAATGTGGCACTCCTATCAGATTTAGATGATCCAAGGAATAAGCATGAGGTACAAACAGGAGATGATACAAAACATCCTGTGGAGAAAATAGGCAATGTCAAAGCACCTGATGGAAACATCAACCTACTCAGTAAGGTACTCTATGTCCCTACCATTACAAAGAATTTGATAAGTGTTGGGCAGATAGTAGAGAAAGGGTTGCAAGTCAGGTTCACAAAGGCAGGAGCATTTGTTGAAGATCCAAGTCAAGGATTCAGAAGAATTGCAAAAGGTGAAAAGACAGATAGATTGTTCACATTTGAATTACAGGACACTAGAAACATTGCTCTCTTTAATTATGGCAGTCAGACACTCACAGAATTGGAAGTATGGCACAAAAGGTTAGCACATATTGGTGAAAGGTCATTAAAGCAAATTTGCAGGGACCAAAGTGTACTTGGACTCCCTAACTTGTCAAAACAACATATGATTTATAAGTGTAGTGCATGTCAGTTTGGAAAGTCTCACAGGTTACCATTCATGAAGAAAGGTTATATGCATGGAGATCTCTTGGAGTTGGTTCATACATATGTATGGGGACCAAGCAAGGAAGCTTCAATATCAGGATCAAGGTATTATGTTTCCTTTATTGATGATTGCAGCAGATGGACTATCCTATTCTTTATGAAACACAAAGATGAAGTTTTTTCATGTTTCAAAAGATATTTGGCTCTTGTGGAGAATCAAACAGGTGAATCACTAAAAAGGCTAAGGTCAGATGGAGGGGGAGAATACTTCTCCCATGATTTTGATTCTTTTCTTCAAGAAAGAGGAATCAAAAGAGAGGTAACTACAAGGTACACTCCTGAGCAAAATGGAGTGGCAGAAAGGAGGAATAGGACAATTGTTGAAGCTGCAAGGTCTATGTTAAATGAAAAGCATTTACCTAATTACTTATGGGCTGAGGCTGTATCTACAGCCACTTACTTGATTAACAGGTTGCCTTCAAAATCCCTTGATGGAATGACTCCATATGAGGCTTGGAATGGAAGAAGACCAAGCTTAGATCATTGTAAGATGTATTGATTTTGCTCATGTTCCTTCACAGGTTAGAGGCAAGATGGATCCAAAAGCAGAAAGGTGTGTATTTATTGGATATGACAACAATCAAAAGGGCTACAGGTTATACAACCCTACCAACAAAGGATTCTTGGTAAGCAGAGATGTAGTTTTTGATGAGAACAATTCATGGTATGAAGATTCATGCAGGAAGGTCAATTTACCATATGATCTTGAAGAAGATTTTCCAAAGCTTGGTAGAGAACAATCAAAGATTGAAGAACAAGACACCTCAGAGGATGATGAAGAATGTCAGATGGAAAAGATCAAAGCATGGAAGTCTAAAGGTAAAGCAAAATTGCAAGAACTTGGACATGAGGCAGAATCATCAAATCATGGCTTAAGAAGATCTATGAGGGAAAAGAAAAAACCAAAAAGGTATGGGTTTGACACCTCATTAGTAACTAAACATTCTATCTACATAGCACAGGACATAAACCAAGAGGAGCCATCATCATTTGAAGAGGCCAAAGCAAAAACAGAATGGAAGCATGCAATGAAGGAAGAGATTGAAGCACTCGAGGAAAACAAAACTTGGGATTTGGTGCCCAAGACTTCATCCATGAAGGTAATAGGCTCAAGATGGGTCTATAAACTCAAGAAGAATTCTGATGGTTCCATTAACAGGTATAAGGCAAGGCTTGTAGCAAAAGGCTTTGCACAAACTCAGGGAATTGATTATGAGGAGACATTCTCTCCTGTGGCAAAGATGCCTACTATTAGGGTTTTGCTTAGTATTGCCTCTTCCAAGAATTGGAAGATACTTCAACTAGATGTGAAGAATGCATTCTTGAATGGTTGGATAACAGAAGAGGTATATATGGCACAACCACCTGGTTTTGAGAATCAAGTTTATCCTAATTATGTGTGTAAACTTAACAAAGCATTGTATGGTCTCAAGCAAGCTCCAAGAGCTTGGAATTTCAGGCTTGTTTCATTCTTGCAGGACAAAGGCTTTCAACCAAGCAAAGCAGATCCTTCACTCTTTATTAAAAAGAGTAATTCCGAGGTCATCTACCTATGTGTATATGTAGATGATATTATATTGACAGGAAATGATGCAGATGGTATGAAGAAGATCAAAGATCAGATGAGAGAAGAGTTCAAGATAAGTGATTTGGGTTCACTTACCTACTTCCTAGGTTTGGAAGTTGTCTACAAAGATCATGGTTTGTTTCTCACTCAAAGAAAGTACACTAAGGACATGTTGGCAAAATTCAAGATGCAAGATTGTAAGATTGCAGGTACTCCAATGGAGGTTAATCACAAATTGAGCTCACATGAAGGTGAACTCATAGAGGACATCACATCATATCAAAGTCTAGTGGGTAGTCTCAACTATGCCACATTGACAAGAGTAGATATATGTTACAGTGTGAGTGTGCTAAGCCAATTTATGCACACACCAAGGAAACCACATATGGATGCTGCCAAAAGGATTCTCAAGTATCTCAAAGGAACCATAAATGAAGGACTTTATTATCCTTATGTATCTGATTTAGGTTTGAAGCTATTTTTTGATGCAGATTGGGCTGGCTCCAAGGAAGATAGAAGGAGCACTTCAGGTTATCTTACCTTTGCAGGTTCAAAGCTTATTTCATGGTCATCCAAGAAGCAACCCACAGTTGCTCTCTCTTCTACTGAAGCTGAATATAGAGGTCTTGCCATAGCTACACAGGAAGCTATGTGGATGAAGACATTGTTCAAAGATCTTGGATTGGAGTTTGGAACTCCAACTATTTTTGGTGACATTATGAGTTCTATTCACTTGGCTGCTAATCCTATTTTTCATGCAAGGACTAAACATATTGAAGTTCATTATCATTATGTACGAGAGAAGATCCTAAGCAAGGAGATTCAAATATCATATGTGTCCACTCATCAACAATGTGCAGATATTCTAACTAAAGCATTGGATGGTACAAAGCTTTGCAAATTCAAGGCTATGATTGGTTTGCAGGTAATCTTGGAAGATTGAAGACCTCAAGCATACTTGGCTTGAGGGGGAGCTGTTGGAGCAAGTCTATGACAAGCCTAAGTATTGGCTTGAGTCTCACAAAGTCATTAAAGAAGCTTCAAAATGAAGACTATGTAAAGTTCACTTGTGAACTACCTCTTGTAACTTTTGAAGAGTTTACTTAATGTAAAAGTAAGAGAATCTTAAGTGGTTGAGCCCACATGATCAAGAATGGAAAGAGGAGCCACGAATTCGTGATTTGTGGTAGGTAGAGAATCAAATCAATCATTGATTGATTGGAGAGTGATTGAGGGAAGTTAGCCTCCCAAACTCAACTATAAATAGATGGCAGTTTTAGTCGTGGTTAGAGAGACCTATGTGAAGACCTCCAAGAGCTGAGCTTTATGCCATATCAAGGTGCGATTACAAGGCACACATATGTATCAGTAAGTCATTGTATTGTACAAGCAATATACTTTCATTTTCATGATTATTTGAGTTCATCTTTCCATGTTCTTGTGATGTGTACTACTCACTGCCATTACTTCAGTTTTTCTCAGTCAGCTTGCAGAGATTGTTTCTCTGCACTTGGTTCATCATTTTCAGTGATTTAACTTGGTAAAGTTAGCTCTATAAGGCTACTATATGCTCACAAATTTTCATGTCATTTGGATGTTGGAATCTTCAGTTATGTTCATTTGAAGTCAACAGGGTATGTTCATCTTCACTTCTCTGTTAGGTACCCGACTTTTTCAGTCATCTTGTCAGAGTCATTTCTCAGTGTTTACTCATCAAAATTCAGTGATTTGAAGCTTGTTGGATTCAGCTTACTGTGTAGTATAAGCATACAAATTTTCATGATCATTTGATTCTTAAATCTTGAGTTATTTTAATTTTTCTACTCACTGGTCTATTTCTGTAGCAGCCCGTGAAAATCGGGAGATGTCATCACTTGTTAAAAGTCATTCTCAGTGTGTGGTTTGTTTTTTTTGATGAGATTACTCTCTAAAGTTAGCTCTTTAAGCTACCTAGCCTTCCCCAAGAGGAATTAATCTAATCGCTGCTGTGCTCAGAG
>CM035438.1:49559026-49571526 GCA_020310875.1 Ceratopteris richardii
ACTACAGATGAATGCTACAAGAACTACAAGAATCAAAGAGGAAGAGGTCACCAAAGAGGAGGATACTCTCAAGGAAGAGGCAGATTCAATCAATCTCAAGGCTACCATGGTTACAACAATAATTACAACAATAACTACAACAATAGCTACAATCACAATGGCAATTATCAAGGAGGATACAGGAACAGAAAGGATTACAACAATTATGCAGAGGATCAAGATGATTCCTTGTTGATTATGAACATGACATCTAAATCAGGTATCAATGATGATCATTTGTTCTATATTGACTCAGGTTGCTCTAACCATGTAGCTGGGAATGTTGCCTTACTCTCTGATTTGGAAGAACCTAAAGGCAAGCACCAAGTGCAGACAGGTGATGACACTAAGCATTCAGTGGTTAAAGTAGGTAATGTCAAAACAAGTGATGGTAATCAGAATTTGCTAAGCAGAGTATTGTATGTTCCAACAATCACCAAGAATCTGATGAGTGTAGGTCAGATTGTTGAAAAAGGTCTACAGGTCAGGTTCACTCAACATGGTGCATATGTGGAGGATCCAAGACATGGATTCAGAAGGATAGCCAAGGGAGAGAAATCAGGTAGACTATTTACCTTTGAACTTGAAGATACTAAGAATATTGCATTGTACAATTACAAGGACCAAACCCTATCAGAATTGGAGATGTGGCACAAGAGATTAGGTCACATTGGAGAAAGGACCATAAAGCAAATGAGTAGGGATCAATGTGTGCTTGGGATACCTAATGTATCCAAGCAACACATGATATACAAATGTGGGGCTTGTCAGTTTGGTAAGTCTCACAGATTGCCATATACCAAAAAAGGTTTTATGCATGAAGACTACTTGGAATTGGTGCATACAGATGTTTGGGGACCAAGCAAGGAGCCATCCATATCTGGATCAAGGTACTATGTATCTTTTATAGATGATTATAGCAGATGGACTGTTTTGTACTTCATGAAACATAAAGATGAAGTATTTAATTGCTTCAAAAGGTATCTTGCATTAGTTGAGAATCAAACAGGTAGACATTTGAAGAGGTTAAGGTCTGATGGTGGTGGAGAATACTTCTCCAATGACTTTGAAGACTTCTTGCAGGAAAGAGGCATCAAGAGGGAGATTACCACAAGGTACTCACCTGAACAAAATGGGGTAGCTGAAAGAAGGAATAGACTCATTGTGGAGACAGCTAGGTCTATGCTTAATGAGAAGAAACTACCAAATTATCTTTGGGCAGAGAGTGTATCTACTGCCACATACTTAATCAACAGGTTGCCATCAAAGACACTTGATGGAATGACACCCTATGAGGCTTGGCATGGTAAGAGACCTTCTCTGGATCATTGCAAGATCTTTGGGTGTGTTGCATATGTGCATATTCCCTCACAGGTAAGGGGAAAGCTAGACCCTAAGGCTGAAAAGTGTATCTTTATTGGTTATGATTTGAATCAGAAAGGATACAGGTTCTATAACCCCTCAAACAAAGGCTTCAAGGTAAGCAGAGATGTAATCTTTGATGAAAATGATTCATGGTATGATAATGAGTGCAGGAAAGTTAGCCTACCTTATGATATAGAAGAAGACTTTCCAAAACTTGTCAGACAAGAACCAACTCAGAATGAAGACACAAGCTCAGATGATGAAGACACCATCAACATTGAAGAATTCAAAGCTTGGAAATCCAAAGGGAAGATGAAGATGAAGCAACTTGAAGACAATCCAGAATCCTCAACTCAAGCTATGAGGAGATCTTCAAGGGAAAAGAAGAAACCTATTAGGTATGGATATGATACTTCACTTGTAACCAAGCACTCTGTATATCTTGCAAAGGATATCTTAAGTGAAGAACCAGGTACATTTGAGGAAGCCATTACTAAACCAGAATGGAAGGAAGCAATGGATGAAGAAATGGAGGCTCTCAAGGAGAGTGATACTTGGGACTTGGTACCCAAGAAGGACTCCATGAAGGTGATAGGATCCAGATGGATCTACAAACTCAAAAGGAACTCAGATGGTACAATAAGCAGGTACAAAGCTAGGTTGGTAGCCAAGGGTTTTGCACAAACCCAAGGCATTGATTATGAGGAGACATTTTCTCTTGTGGCCAAGATGCCAACTATCAGAATTATGGTGAGTGTAGCTGCATCCAAGAATTGGAACATGTACCAATTGGATGTGAAGAATGCATTCTTGAATGGATGGATATCTGAAGAAGTCTACATGTCACAACCACCTGGCTATGAGGATCCCAATAAGGTAAATCATGTTTGCAAATTGAAGAAGGCTCTGTATGGATTGAAACAGGCACCTAGAGCATGGAACTACAGGTTGACAACCTATCTCTTGGATCAAGGATTTGTGATGAGTAAAGCAGATACTTCATTGTTTATAAAGAAGAACAATTCAGAGGTAATATACTTGTGTGTCTATGTTGATGACATCATCATTACAGGAAATGATGTTCAAGGAATTAGACACATCAAAGGTCAAATGATGAAGGAATTCAAGATCAATGATCTTGGATTATTGAAGTACTTCCTAGGGCTTGAATTGGTCTACACAAATTCAGGTATATTCATTACTCAGAAGAAGTACATTCAGGACATGGTCAAGAAGTTTAATTTGCAGGAAGCTAAAGTCTCAAACATTCCTATGGAGGTCAACCACAAACTCAGTGCACATGAAGGAGAAGAACTCAAGGATATTACAGGTTACCAAAGTTTGGTAGGTAGTCTCAATTATGCTACCTTAACTAGGATTGATATCTCATATGGTGTTAGTGCACTTAGCCAATTTATGCATAAGCCAAGAGTACCACATTTGGAGGCAGCCAAGAAGATAGTAAAGTACCTAAAGGGAACACAAAATCATGGCTTGTACTATCCATATTCATCAGACATTGACATCAAGGTATACTCAGATGCAGATTGGGCAGGATGCAAGGATGACAGGAGAAGTACATCTGGTTACATATGCTTTCCAGGTGATAAACCAATTTCTTGGTCATCCAAGAAACAACCCACAGTGGCTCTATCATCTACTGAGGCAGAATACAGAGGGCTAGCCAATGCTACTCAAGAAGCAATATGGTTGAAGTTACTCTATTCAGAATTGGGCCTATACACTAGGCCACCTATCATATTTGGTGATAATACAAGTTCACTCCATCTAGCTGCTAATCCTGTGTATCATGCTAGGACAAAACACATAGAGGTTCATTACCACTATGTGAGGGAGAAATTACTTAGCAAGGAAATCCAGTTATCATATGTGTCCACTAATATTCAATGTGCAGATTTGCTTACAAAAGCCTTGGATGGAAGCAAGCTATGCAGGTTTAAATCCATGATTGGATTGCAGGATATCATTGAAGACTCAAGATGAAGACTCAAGCAAGTGTTTGGCTTGAGGGGGAGCTGTTGGTGCAAACAAGCCTTAACACTTGGCTTTGATTTGTACCTTGAAGACCCAACATAAAGCTTGGACTATTGTACCCTTGGAAAGATAAAGTTTGAACCCATGAAGGATACATTTGAACCTTAGAAACAGATGCTTAATTGATTGTTATTTTTTACCCAATGTAAAAGTCAATATGACTTAATCAATTATGTAATCACACCTACTAGACTAGAGTCGTGGAAAAAGTAGATGATCTAGTTGAGGGAATATCTCCCTAAGTCTAGTGGAGAGAATCAAGGGAGCTCTAATTTGAATTCAAATTCAAATTCACTCAGAAACTCCTATAAAAGTCAATGTAAAAGTCGCGGGTCTAGTTACACTCTTCCCGAGGCTAATCAAAGCAAATTTGTGAGTGTGTGAGAGCTACTACCTAGCCTACACCTCTGAGTACCATTGGGCATCACTCTACATGCCAATGGGAATGTACATTTGATAGTATCAATACATATACTCATAGTTCTTTACTCTATGTTTTCTCTGAGTGACTACCTCCAAGTCTTTCAACTTCAACAGAGCATATCTCAAGATCTACTGAACCAAATTTGATGATCAAGGGCTCATTGGAACCAGCTCAAAGCATTCTACAACACTACAAAATTTCAAGTCATTCTATTCAGCCAATTGGGAGAAATCGCTGTCGACGTGATCACTGGTATATTTCTGTGTTGTTCCTAAAAAGTCGGGGGTGTCCCTGATTTTGCTAAACATCATGCTCAGTGTATAGTTTGTTATTTGGAGTGATTTAACTTGCTAATGGTAGCTTGTTAAGTTAATTTAATACTCCCAGAAGGAATTAAACCAATTGTAAGTGTGCTGGACATACTGAGCTTAGAACTGAGCAGGTATCAATACAGGAATAGAA
This sequence comes from Ceratopteris richardii, assembly GCA_020310875.1. Lineage (NCBI taxonomy): Eukaryota > Viridiplantae > Streptophyta > Polypodiopsida > Polypodiales > Pteridaceae > Ceratopteris > Ceratopteris richardii. Next base: position 49,563,372 of record CM035438.1, read on the forward strand.
AGTTTTTGGAGTTGTGAAGGTTCAAAATCATCTGTTTTGATTTGGTCATTACTCAATCATTTTGTAAAGCACATATATAGTTTCTTGGTGTCATTTGAAAGCTCAAGGAGTCTCCTAACCATATCTGAAGAGAAAAGAGGGCAGGTGTGAAGCAGGTCTAGCAGCACCAACTTGATCTTCTGATTGTACCTAGCCATCACATCCAACAAGATAGATAGATAGATAGATAGATAGATAGATAGATAGATAGATAGATAGATAGATAGATAGATAGATAGATAGATAGATAGATAGATAGATAGATAGATAGATAGATAGATAGATAGATAGATAGATAGATCGGTAGATAGATCGATAGATAGATAGATAGATAGATAGATAGATAGATAGATAGATAGATAGATAGATAGATAGATAGATAGATAGATAGATAGATAGATAGATAGATAGATGTTGGTGCATTTCAAGCCTTCACCTTTGGCTTGGAACCTTGGAAATGTTGTGATGAAACCTTGGAAGTTTAATTCACTTGGAGAAAGGACCATATGAACTTATGCTTATAAGTTCTTACCTCTTTACCCATTGTAAAAGTTTATAATGACTTGGTATCTCATGTAATTCCTTACCTACTTGATTAGTCGTGGAAAAAGTGAATGATCTAGTAGAGAGAATATCTCCATACTTTTAGAGGAGTGATTGAAGGGAGCCAAGAATTCAAATTTGAATTCAAACTATCACTCATTCCTATATAAGTTGTACTTGAAAAGTCGCGTGTGTCCTTCATCAATCCCGAGGCTGTTCTGTACTATCCATTGAGTGTGTGAGGTCTACATCATAGCCTACACCTCTGAGTACCATTGTGCTATGTTTATCATGCCAATGGGAATGTACATTTATATGATATAACACAAATACTTACATTCATCATCTCTGTTTTGTCTGAGTTATTTACTTCAAGTCTGTCAACTTCAAAGGAGCATATCTCAGGATCTACTGAGTCAAATCAAGTGATTCAAAGCACATTGGATTCAACTAAAAGTCTACTACACACCTACAAAGTTTCAAATCAATTGGATCAGCCATCTCGGAGAAATCTTGCTCGAAGTGCACACTGGTCTGTGTCTGCAGAGTTCCTAAAAAGTCGGGGGTACATATAATTTTGCTAAATTGATTTCTCAGTGAGTAGTTTATCATTTTGTCTCATTCCACTTGCAAATGGTAGCTTACTAAGCTAATAGAATATCTCTAGAAGGAATTTTACCAATTGTAACCACAGTGGTCACACTGAGTGAAAGACTGAGCAGGTGTCACTATAGAAATAGAAAGTTTTTCTTGATTTTTGAGGTGCCAAGTTATCTGTTTTGATTTGGTCATTACACACATCATTTGCAAAGTACATATATGCTTTCTTGGTATCATTTGGAAGCTCAAGGTGTGTATTAAGCATTTCTAGAATCAAAGGAGGGCTGGTGTGAAGCAGGTACAGCAACACCAACTCAATCTCTTGAGTGCATCCAACCATCACTCCCAACAGTGGTATCAGAGCAAATAAGGTAAACATGGGAGATGGATTTCCTTCATTCATTGATAAATTGGACAGGAACAACTACCAAGCTTGGTCTCTGAGGATGAAGACCTATCTACAAGGAAGGAGCTTATTTGGATACATATCAGGAGATGAGGAATTGCCCTCATTCAAAACTAGAGGACTACCCACAAAGGATGAACATGAAAGGCTCAACCAATGGTGTGCAAAAGATGCTTTGGCAAGGTCTTACCTTCTTAACTCTATATCTGACTTTCTTTTACCTCATGTAAGGAACTGTAAGACTTCCCAAGAGACTTGGGAAACCTTGTCAAACTACTTTTCTTCCAACACAAGGGCCAGGAAGAATCAATTGTGGATTGAATTCACAACCCTCAGGAAGCAGCCCAAGCAATCAGTCTCAGAGTATGTGACAAAGATTAAAGATGTGGTAGACCAATTAGCAAGCATTGGAGAGGAGATTGAAGAGGAGCAAATAGTCAGGCAAGTAACAAATGGACTCAAGGCAGATGATAAGTGGGAAAGTTTCACCACTGCAATGGACCTCTATATGGACATGCATACCCCAGATCTTACAACACTCATGGGCCAACTATTCACACATGAAGCAAAGTCTACAAAGGCAGGAGATCAATCAAAAGGTAACAACCCCTCTGCTCTCTATACTGATAAGAAAGTTAAGGATAAAGGTAAAGGGAAGAAACAGGATGAAGAAGGCTCTACCTCTCAAGCTAATTATGTAGGGAGAGGTAGATCATCTAGAGGAAGAGGCAGAGGAGGTAAGTCAGGTAGGGGGAGACCCTACAACTCAGCACCATGCAACATTTGTGGATTGTCCAATCATACCACAGATGAATGCTACAAGAACTACAAGAATCAGAGAGGAAGAGGCTACTCAAGAGGTGGATACTCTCAAGGGAGAGGCAGATTCAACCAACACCAAAGCTACAATGGATACAACAATCAATACAACAATAATTACAACCACAACCACAATGGTAACTACCAAGGTGGATTCAGAAACAGAAGGGACTACAACAATTACACAGAGGAGCAAGATGACTCCCTATTGATCATGAATTTGACCTCCAAGGCAGGTACAAATGATGATCATTTATTTTATATTGACTTAGGATGTTCTAACCATGTAGCTGGCAATGTGGCACTACTTTCTGATTTGGAAGAACCCAAGGGCAAACATCAGGTACAAACAGGTGATGACACTAAACATTCTGTTGTAAAGATTGAAAATGTGAAGAAATGTGATGGTAACCAGAATCTATTGAGCAGGGTACTCTATGTACCAACCATCACCAACAGAAGGATAGTCAAGGGAGAGAAATCAGGTAGATTGTTTACTTTTGAGCTAGAAGACACCAAGAATATTGCTTTGTATAATTACAAGGATCAAACACTTTCAGAGTTAGAAATATGGCACAAGAGGTTAGGTCACATAGGTGAAAGAACCCTAAAGCAAATGTGCAGGGATCAATGTGTGCTTGGGATACCTAATGTATCCAAGCAACACATGATTTATAAGTGTGGAGCATGTCAGTTTGGTAAGTCTCACAGGTTGCCCTATTCAAGGAAAGGTTTCATGCATGAAGACTACCTAGACTTGGTACACACAGATGTTTGGGGACCTAGCAAGGATCCTTCCATTTCAGGTTCAAGGTATTATGTGTCCTTTATTGATGACTTTAGCAGGTGGACCATCTTATACTTTATGAAACATAAAGATGAAGTGTTTAATTGTTTCAAGAGGTATCTTGCACTTGTTGAAAATCAAACAGGAAGAAGCTTGAAGAGGCTAAGGTCAGATGGTGGAGGAGAATACTTCTCCAATGAGTTTGAAGATTTCTTGTAGGAAAGAGGCATCAAAAGAGAGATTACTACAAGGTACTCACCTGAAAAAAATGGGGTAGCTGAAAGAAGGAATAGACTCATAGTAGAAACAGCTAGGTCTATGCTTAATGAAAAGAAGTTGCCAAATTATCTTTGGGCAGAAAGTGTATCTACTGCCACCTATCTCATCAATAGGTTGCCATCCAAATCACTTGATGGCATGACACCATATGAAGCTTGGCATGGTAAGAGACCTTCTCTGGATCATTGTAAAATCTTTGGTTGTGTAGCATATGTGCATATTCCCTCACAGGTAAGGGGAAAGCTAGACCCTAAAGCTGAAAAATGCATCTTCATTGGTTATGATTTGAACCAAAAGGGATACAGATTCTACAACCCAACAAACAAAGGCTTCAAGGTAAGCAGAGATTTCATCTTTGATGAGAATGACTCTTGGTATGAGAATGAATGCAGGAAGGTTAGTCTACCCTATGATATGGAAGAAGATTTCCCAAAGCTCACCAAGGAGGAACCAATCCAGAAAGAAGATTCAAGCTCAGATGATGATGATACAATAAACCTTGAGGAATTCAAGGCTTGGAAGTCCAAAGGGAAGATGAAGATGAAAAAGCTAGAGGATACACCAGAATCCTCAACTCAAGCAATGAGAAGATCTCAGAGAGAAAAGAAGAAACCAATCAGATTTGGGTATGACACATCACTTGTAACTAAACATTCTGTATATCTTGCAAAGGATTTGTTGAATGAAGAACCAGGTACCTATGAAGAAGCAATTACCAAACCAGAGTGGAAAGAAGCTATGGATGAAGAAATGGAAGCTCTCAAGGAGAGTGATACTTGGGACTTGGTACCCAAGAAAGACTCTATGAAGGTGATAGGATCCAGATGGATCTACAAGCGTAAGAAAAATTCAGATGGAACAATAAACAGGTACAAAGCTAGGCTGGTAGCCAAGGGTTTTGCACAAACCCAAGGCATTGATTATGAGGAGACATTTTCTCCTGTGGCTAACATGCCAACTATCAGAATATTGGTGAGTGTAGGTGCATCCAGAAATTGGAACATGTACCAATTAGATGTCAAGAATGCTTTCTTGAATGGATGGATATCTGAAGAAGTCTACATGTCACAACCACCTGGCTATGAAGATCCCAAAAAGGTAAATTATGTTTGTAAATTGAAGAAGGCTCTATATGGCTTGAAGCAGGCACCTAGAGCATGGAATTACAGGTTGACAACCTAGCTCCAAGACCAAGGATTTGTGATAAGTAAAGCAGACACTTCTCTATTCATAAAGAGAAGTAGTACAGAGGTAATCTACTTGTGTGTTTATGTTGATGACATCATCATTTCAGGCAATGATGTCAATGGTATTAGACACATCAAAGGACAGATGATGAAAGAATTCAAGATTAGTAATCTTGGATTATTGAAGTACTTCTTAGGTCTTGAGTTAGTCTACACCAACTCAGGTATATATATCACTCAAAAGAAGTATGTACAAGATATGGTCAAGAAGTTTGGTTTGCAGGATGCTAAAGTATCTACTACTCCAATGGAGGTCAACCTAAAGCTAAGTGCTCATGAAGGAGATGAAATACAAGACATTACAGGATATCAAAGCATGGTAGGTAGTTTGAACTATGCTACCTTGACAAGAATTGACATAGCATATGGAGTTAGTGTGCTTAGTCAATTCATGCACAAACCAAGGGTACCTCACCTAGAGGCAGCAAAGAAGATCTTGAAGTATCTGAAGGGAACTCAGAACCATGGTTTGTATTTTCCTTATACATCAGATATTGATATTAAAGTATATTCAGATGCAAATTGGGCAGGATGCAAGGATGATAGGAGGAGCACATCAGGTTACATTTGTTTTGCAGGAGATAAGCCTATTTCTTGGTCAGCCAAGAAACAACCTACCGTGGCATTGTCATCCACTGAAGCAGAGTATAGAGGGCTTGCCAATGCCACTCAAGAAGCTATCTGGTTGAAGCTCTTGTATACAGAATTAGGTCTATATACTAGACCTCCAATTATCTTTGGAGATAATACTAGATCTCTTCACCTTGCAGCTAATCCAATATATCATGCTAGAACCAAGCACATAGAGGTTCATTACCACTATGTGAGAGAGAAGTTGCTTAGTAAAGACATTCAATTGACATATGTGTCTACTAATATGCAAGGTGCAGATTTACTCACTAAAGCATTGGATGGAAACAAGTTATGCAGATTTAAATCCATGATTGGATTGCAGGATGTGATTGAAGACTAAAGATGAAGAAGATGAAGACTTAAGCCAAAGTGTTTGGCTTGAGGGGGAGCTGTTCGTGCATTTCAAGCCTTCACCTTTGGCTTGGAACCTTGGAAATGTTGTGATGAAACCTTGGAAGTTTAATTCACTTGGAGAAAGGACCATATGAACTTATGCTTATAAGTTCTTACCTCTTTACCCATTGTAAAAGTTTATAATGACTTGGTATCTCATGTAATTCCTTACCTACTTGATTAGTCGTGGAAAAAGTGAATGATCTAGTAGAGAGAATATCTCCCTACTTTTAGAGGAGTGATTGAAGGGAGCCAAGAATTCAAATTTGAATTCAAACTATCACTCATTCCTATATAAGTTGTACTTGAAAAGTCGCGTGTGTCCTTCATCAATCCCGAGGCTGTTCTGTACTATCCATTGAGTGTGTGAGGTCTACATCATAGCCTACACCTCTGAGTACCATTGTGCTATGTTTATCATGCCAATGGGAATGTACATTTATATGATATAACACAAATACTTACATTCATCATCTCTGTTTTGTCTGAGTTATTTACTTCAAGTCTGTCAACTTCAAAGGAGCATATCTCAGGATCTACTGAGCCAAATCAAGTGACTCAAAGCACATTGGATTCAACTCAAAGTCTACTACACACCTACAAAGTTTCAAATCAATTTGATCAGCCATCTCGGAGAAATCTTGCTCGAAGTGCACACTGGTCTGTGTCTGCAGAGTTCCTAAAAAGTCGGGGGTACATATAATTTTGCTAAATTGATTTCTCAGTGAGTAGTTTATCATTTTGTCTCATTCTACTTGCAAATGGTAGCTTACTAAGCTAATAGAATATCTCTAGAAGGAATTTTACCAATTGTAACCACACTAGTCACACTGAGTGAAAGACTGAGCAAGTGTCACTACAGAAATAGACTGTTTTGATTTGGTCATTACACACATCATTTGCAAAGTACATATATGCTTTCTTGGTATCATTTAAGAGCTCAAGGTGTGTATTAAGCATTCCCGGAATCAAAGGAGGGCTGGTGTGAAGCAGGTATAGCAGCACCAACTCAATCTCTTGAGTGCATCCAACCATCACTCCCAACAATAGATAGAGAGATAGATAGATAGATAGATAGATAGATAGATATATAGATACACATAGAGATAGATAGATAGATAGATAGACAGAGAGATAGATAGATAGATAGATAGATAGATAGATAGATAGATAGATAGATAGATAGATAGATAGATAGATAGATAGATTACCAATTTAATTGTTTTGCAAGAATGCTTGTCTATTTGATAGACAATGTCTGTTGCAATGGATGGTATCTATTGTGGGGTCGTGTGTGTCATGGTAGATGGGTGTCATGATAGACGGTATTTGTCGCCATAGACAATGTCTGTCCTCTATCGTGCTTTTGTTCTGTTGATAGATGCGGTCTATCATGGGGTGTTGTCTATCGCGATAGACGGTGTGTGTCATGATAGACGGTGTCAGTCGTGATAGAGAGAAAAAATACAAATTTGTTAGATACTTCTAATGATTTGGAGTGCTCTAATGGTGTTGGCTATCGTGCCATGCATGTAAACACAAAAAATCAACTTTTTCTAAGTGTGGCGACAAATAGAGGTCGTAGTCTCGAGACCTATGGAGAGTTCTATCGTACATGGGCATGAGTGAGAAGCACACAAACATGCACACACATACACCACACACACACACACACACACACAAGGCAAGAACAAGGAGAGGAACAATGGAGTTCTTTGCATTTGCCAAAAGTCTCTTCCACAAGCTCAAATCACTAACAATCTAACCTCTAAAAAGAGCTCTTTGCTCTTTTTATAGTTTTCTTAGTAGCTTTGGCCCTGTCTAGACCAAGTGTCCCGCCTAGTTAAAAATTATGTTCTAGAGCTTATTTGAGACCTCAAAAAAAATCTAAAAATTATGAAAATTGGTATTTAACTAATACTAATACTCCTTAAGCTCGAGGACTCCTCGGCCTGAACAAAATTGAGTCTATTCTACCAAGAATGGGATTTACAAGGGTTGCATAGTGATGAAAAACACTCTTAATTGGAAGTTAGATTAGAAAATGAATGATTGGGCCTCATTGTCGGATTGTGCTTGACTTCTCTTTGATGCATGTATGCTCTTCTTATAGCTCGTATGCCAACATAGATGGATTAAAAAAATAGATAGATAGATAGATAGATAGATAAATAGATAGATAGATTGATAGATAGATAGATAGATAGATAGATAGATAGATAGATAGATAGATAGATAGATAGATAGATAGAGAGATAGAGAGATGGAGAGATACAAAGATAGATAGATAGATAGATAGATAGATACATATATAGATAGATAAATAGATAGATAGATAGTTAGATAAACAGATATATAGATATGTAGATAAATATGTAGATAGATATGTAGATAAATATGTAGATAGAT
>CM035438.1:49574026-49581526 GCA_020310875.1 Ceratopteris richardii
CGTATGTCATGCTTTTGGTATCTAGTGATAGATGGGGTCTATCACGGGGTACTACTTGTCTCGATAGATGGGTGTCTGTTGCGATACACGGGGTCTATCGTTTATCATGAGCTTGTTTTTCATGATAGACAGTGTCTGTCTCGATAGAAAGTGTGTATCATCTGTCGTGCCTTTTATCTCTCACGATAGATGAGGTCTGTCGTGGGGTGGTGTTGAAGTTGATAGATGGTGTCTATCGGGATAGATGGAAAAAGTGCAAATTTTTTAGATACTTCTAATGATTTGGAGTGCTCTAATGGTGTAGGTTATTGTTCCATGCATGTAAACACAAAATATCAACTTTCTCTATCTGTCGCAACAGATAGAGGTCATCCTCTCGTGACCTGTGCAGAGTGTAGTTGTACCTATGTAAGCTTTTGGAGATGGTGATGTAGCCAAAACGTGCAAGAAATGCTCAGAAACACACAAAAATAGAATACATGCAAGCTCTCTCTCGCTCTCTCTCACAAGTGAAATGAGGGAAATGAGGTGGGGAGGGGAATATGACCAAAAATTAAAATTTTTGTGAAGGTGAAGATGGAGGCGGGAAGTGGTGAGGATGATGATTGTGATGCAAAAACTTGAAAAAAGATATACAAATATATAGATAGATAGATAGATAGATAGATAGATAGATAGATAGATAGATAGATAGATAGATAGATAGATAGATAGATAGATAGATAGATAGATAGATAGATAGATAGATAGATAGAAAGATAGATAGATAGATAGATAGATAGATAGATAGATAGATAGATATATAGATAGATAGATAGATAGATAGATAGATAGATAGATAGATAGATAGATAGATAGATAGATAGATAGATAGATAGATAGAGAGATAGAGAGATAGAGAGATAGATAGATAGATACATAGATAGATAGATAGATAGATAGATAGATAGATAGATAGAGAGAGAGAGAGAGAGATAGATAGATAGATAGATAGATAGATAGATAGATAGATAGATAGATAGATAGATAGATAGATAGATAGATGGATAGATAGATAGATAGACAGATAGACAGATAGATAGATAGATGGATAGATAGATAGATTGATAGATAGATGGATGGATAGATAGATAGATAGATAGATAGATAGATAGATAGATAGATAGATAGATAGATAGATAGATAGATAGATAGATAGATAGATAGATAGATAGATAGATAGATAGATAGATAGATAGATAGATAGCCGTGTAGGATTTGCCAAGAGCTTTCCAACAAGATCTAGAGCCTTAAAAACAGGTTTCCTTTGAAAAAGCTATGTCAATTTAGGTTTCAGGGGGTTAAAATAGACAATCAGGACCTTTTAGGGTTCTAGTGCATTTTTCTAAGGCCTTTGCAATTATATGGGTATTTGAATGTGCAAATATTCCCAAAATTTAGGGGAAATTTTCAAAAAATTACCAAATTAATTTTTTGCCAAGAATGCTTGTCTATCGCGATAGACGATGTCTGTTGCGATAGACACTATCTATTGTGGGGTCGTGTCTATCATAATAGATAGGTCTCTATCATGATAGAGAGGATCTATCATTTGTCATGATCCTGTTTGACGCAATATACGATGTCTGTCGTGATAAACATTGTTTGTCATCCTTCATGCTTTTGGTCTATCGCGATAGACGTGGTCTATCATTGGGTCCTATCTGTCGTCATAGATGGGTTTTTGTCGCGATAAAAGGGGTCTATCATCTGTCGTGAGCCTTTCTATTGTTGGTGCAAATGTCCAAGCCTTCACATTTGGCTAGGCATGGAAGCAATTACGTACAACTACTTGATGAATCATATGAACTGTAGCTTGTAATTTTTGATCATTTACAACTTGTAAAAGGTTTTGACTTTGAGATAAACTTGTAATCCATATATTTCATGGAGTTAGGAAAGACATTAGCTACAACTTGTCAAAGAGAGAATAACTCCTCAATCATAGGAGTCACCTTTTAAATGGATCCAAATTTGAATTCAACATTAAATTTGAAAGAAGATTGTTATAAAAAAGTTACGCAAAACTCATGGCCATAGTGCCCCTCCTTCTGAGCTTATTGTTGATCTCTTGTAGAAGATAAGTGACTTACATCATAGCTCACTTAGAGCACCATCATCGTGCATCATTTCAATGCCAATGATTATGTATAATCATGTGTTATAATACATACTTTATTGATCATCTCTATGGATTTCTCTTGTATGTCTACTCAGTGACTTCTCAACCATTTTGCATGTTCTATGGCTTGTTGGAATCAGTGCAAAACTATTTTATACTATCAAAGTTTCATTACATTTTCTTCAGGCATTTGGGAGAAATTGCCATCGAATTTCTCACTAGTCATCTACTTTACAATCCCTAAAATATCAGGGGTAAGCTTTGGATTGCAAAATTGATTTCTCAGAGCATAGTCTATTTTTTAGATGATTCCACTTGTAATCACTAGCTATCTAACATAATTAATTTCCCTCAAAAGGAAACTAATCAATTGCTACTATACTCTGAGCACTGAGGAAAAGAACTAGTATCAAAGAAAGGCTATATGCATGAGGATTATCTAGAACTTGTCCACAGAGATGTGTGGGGACCAAGCAAGGACCCTTCAATTTTAGGCTCAAGGTATTATGTGTCATTTATTGATGATTTCAATAGGTGGACTATCTTGTACTTTATGAAACATAAAGATGAAGTGTTCAATTGGTTCAAGAAGTATCTTGCACGTGTGGAAAATCAAACAGGAAGAAGTCTAAAGAGGATAAGATCATATGGAGGAAGTGAGTACTTCTCCAATGAATTTGATGCATTTTTGCAGGACAGAGGTATCAAAAGGGAAATTACTACCAGGTATACCCCTGAGCAAAATGGGGTAGCAGAGAGGATGAATAGGTTGATTGTCGAAGTAGCTAGATCAATTCTTAATGAAAAGAATTTTACCTATTTATTTGTGGGTAGGAAGTGTTTCTATTGGCATTTATCTTATTAACAAGTTTCCATCCAAATCCCTTGATGGGATGACCCCATATGAAGCATTGCATGGTAGGACGCCATCACTTGATCATTGTAGAATATTTGATGTGTTGCTTATGTGCATGTTCCATCTCAAATTAGAGGTAAGCTAGACCCTAAGGCAGAGAAGTGAATCTTCATAGGATATGATTTAAATAAAAAGGATAGAGGTTTTATAATCCATCCAACAAAGGATTTATGGTCGTAGAGATGTTGTGTTTGATGAGAATGATTCTTGGTTTGAAAGTGAATGCAGGAAGATCAAATTACCATATGACTTGGAAGACGAATATCCAAGCCTCACCAAGGACGAGCCAAGCACAATTGAAGACATCAAATCTGATGATGAGGACACCATCAACTTATAAGAATTCAAAGCATGGAAATCAAAGGGCAAGGCCAAGATGAAGAGGTTAGAAGACATGCTTGAATAATCCAACCAAGCAGTAAGGAGATCACAAAGTGCGAGTAAGAAGCCAATGAGATATGGCTGTGATACTTCATTAGTAACTAAGCATTCCATTTATCTTGCTTAGGATTCATCAATTGAATAACCTTCTTCATATGAAGAAGCAAGTACCAAAGTAGAATGGAAGGAAGCTATGGATGAAGAAATAGAAGCACTCCAAGAGAATGACACTTGGGAGCTAGTACCCAAGAAGGCATCAATGAAGGTAATTAGTTGTAGATGGATTTACAAAATCAGAAGGAATTGAGATGGATCCATAAATAGGTATAAAGCTCGACTTGTGGCCAAAGGTTTTGCACAAAACCAAGGAGTAAATTATGAAGAAACTTCTTCACTTCTGGCTAAGATGCGAACCATTAGGGTATTCGTGATTGTGGCTGCTTCTAGAAATTAGAATATGTATCAACTAGATGTGAAGAATGCTTTCCTCAATGGTTGGATTTTTGAGGAGGTTTACATGGCTCAACCTCTTGGCTATGAAGACCCATGCAAGGTAAATTATGTGTGCAAATTGAACAAAGCTCTTTATGGTTTGAAGCAGGACCTAGGGCATGGAACCATAGGTTAACAACCTATATTCAAGACCAAGGATTCATGATGAGCAAGGCAAATTCTTCTCTATTTGTCAAGAGGAGTAACTTAGAAATGATATACTTATGTGTATATTTTGATGATATCATTATTACAGGTAGTGATGCCAATGGCATCAAATGAATCAAGAACTAAATGATGCAGGAGTTCATAATCAATGACCTTGGGTTTTTGAAGTATTTTCTTGTACTTGAATTAGTCTACACTAACTCTGGAATTTATATCACTCAAAGGAATATATGCAGAACATGTTGAAGAAGTTCCACTTGGAGAATGCAAAGTTACCTAGCACCCCTATGGAGGTAAATCACAAATTAAGTGCCCATGAAGCTGATTTTCTTGAAGACATTGTAGGATATCAAAGCATAGTTGGAAGTTTAAACTATGCAACCTTGACAAGGATAGACATATGTTATGGAGTAAGTGTTCTAAGTTAATTCATGCATAAACCAAGAGTACCTCACTTTGAAACTACTAAAAGGATTTTGAAGTATTTCAAAGGTACTCAAAATAAAGGTCTTTACTTCCCATACACATCAGATTTGGACATTAAGCTATACTCAAATGCAGATTGGGCAGGTTATAAGGATGACAGAAGAAGTACTTCTAGAAATCTTTCTTTTGTAGGTGATAAGACTATTTCATGGTCTTCCAAGAAGCAACCAACTGTTGCTCTATCTTTAATAGAGGCTCAATACATAGGATTAGCAAATGCTACACAAGAAGCAATTTGGATCTAGTTGCTCTTTTTAGATTTGGGACTTCACACTCATTCACCTATGATCTTTGGTCACAATACAAGTTCTTTGCATCTTGGAGTCAATCCTATTTATCATGCAAGAACCAAACATATAGAAGTGCACCATCACTATGTTAGAGAGAAGTTATTGAGCAAAGAGATTCAACTTGTATATGTATCTACAAATATGCAATGTGCAAATTTGTTGACCAAAGCACTTGATGGTACTAAGCTTTGCAGGTTTAAAACCATGATTAGATTGCAGGACATTCAAGAAGATTCATGAAGACCTGCAAGCCAAGATGTTTGGCTTGAGGGGAAGCTATTGGTGCAAATGTCCAAGCCTTCACATTTGGCTAGGCATGGAAGCAATAATGTACAACTACTTGATGAATCATATGAACCATAGCTTGTAGTCTTTGATCATTTACCACTTGTAAAAAGGTTTTAACTTTGAGAGAATCTTGTAATTCCATATATCTCGTGGAGTTAGGGAAGACATTATCTATGAGTTGTGAAAGACAGAATAACTCCTCAATCATAGGAGTCACCTTTTAAATGGAGCCAAATTTGAATTCAAATTCAAATTTGAAAGAAGATTGTTATAAAAAGGCTCTGTAAAACTCGCGGACATTGTGCCCCTCCTTTTGAGCTTCTTTTTTATCTCTTGTAGAAGCTAAGTGACTTACATCATAGTTTACTTAGACCACCATCATCGTGCATCATTCAATGCCATTGGCTATGTATAATCATGTGTTATAATACATACAATTCATTGATCATCTCTATTGATTTCTTTGCTATGTCTACTCAGAACAATGAAATTTGCATGACCATAGCTCAATGATTACTCTACGAATTCGCATGTTCTATAACTTGTTGGAATTAGCACAAAGTCTAACAGAGTTTCATTACATTTGCTTTAGCCATTTGGGAGAAATCACCATCGAAATGCTCACTGGTCATCTACTCTACAGTCCCTAAAATATCGGGGGTAAGCTTTGGATTGCAAAATTGATTTCTCAAAGCATAGTCTATTATTTTAGATGATTCCACTTGTAATCATTAGCTATCTAAGCGAATTAGATTCCCTCAAAAGGAATTTAATCAAATGCTACTCTACTATGGGCACTAAGCAAAAGAACCAGTAGGTGTCTAGACCAAAATAACAAGTTTTGTGACAAAAGCTATTCACAAAGTAGTCTGTTTTGATTCAATTGTTTGAAGCATCAACTCCAAAGTACAAAGGTAAGTTTTTGGTGTCATTTGCAAGCTAAAAGGGTGCACAACATAACTCTGAAGTTTGACAGAGCAGGTACAAAGCTGGTTTTAGGAGTACCACCTCACTTTGTTGAGGTATCCATCCATCTCTTCTAAAATCTATCCCCATAGATGAGGTCTATCGTCTATAGTGAGCCTCTCCATAGCGGTAGATGGTGTCTCTCTTGATAGATAGTGTCTGTCATCTATCATGCTTTTGGTCTATCAGGATAGATAGGGTCTATCATGATGTCCTGTGTGTCATGATAGGTTGGTGTCTGTCACGGTAGACATGGTCTATCGTTTTTTTGTGAGCCTGTCTCTCACGATAGATGTTGTCTATCGCGATAGACGGTGTCTAACATGATAGAGAGTGTCTATTGTCTGTTGTGCTTTTGGTATGTCACGATAGATGGGGTCTATCGTGGGGTGTTGTCTGTTGCAATAGAAGGTGTCTGTCGTGATAGATCGAAAATGCACAAATTTTTTAGATACTTCTAATGATTTGGAGTCCTCTAATGGTCTAGGTTATCATGCCATGCATGTAAACACAAAATATCAACTTTCTCTGTCTATCACGACAGACAGAGGTCGTCACCTTGGGACCTGTGCAAAGTTCTATCATACCTCTCCAAGCTATTGGAGATGGTGATGTAGCCAAGACTTACAAGAAATGCTAAAAAAACACACAAAAATAGAATACATGGTAGTTCTCTCTCGCTGTCTCTCCCAATTGAAATGAGGTAAATGAGGTGGCAAGGGGAATATGACCAAAAACTAGAAATCTTATGAAGGTGGAGATAGATGTGGGAGGTGGTGAGGATGATGATGGTGATGCAAAAAGCAAGAAAAAATGATAAAAAATGACGGAAGTATAGATTTTACCTATGATTCCAATGTCACAACTCTACATCTTACCATCACACGCGCCTCCTCAAAGCTCTCTCCTTGGCAACAGTGCAAAATTTGTGTCACTCTAGCCCAATGGCAAGTATCAATGTGAGGAGATCTACGTCATGATTGTCAATCCATGGAGACATGAGGACTAGTGTGAAGACTACGAGCAAGTGCTGGCACAAGTGCGTGAGTAAGACACAAACATGCACACACATAGACACATGCGCACACAAGGCAAGAACAAGCAGAGGAACAATGGATTTCTTTGCATTAGCCAAAAATTCTCTTCCAGAAGCTCAAATCACTAACAATCTAACCTCTAAAATGAGCTATGTAGCTCTTTTTATAGTTTTCGCACTAGCTTTGGTCGTGTGGAGACCTAGTGTTTGGCCTAGTTAAAAATTAGGTTTTAGAGCTGTTAAAATGTTAAACGCATGTTAAAATGTTAAACGTGAAACTAACTGAGAGAGATGCGTTTAAACATTTGATTGGGTT
>CM035438.1:49586526-49814026 GCA_020310875.1 Ceratopteris richardii
ACTAACAATCTAACCTCTAAAACGAGCTTTCTAGCTCTTTTTATAGCTTTTTGGTTAGCTTTGGCCCTTTCAAGACCTAGTGTCCCACCTAATGAAAAATTAGGTTCGAGAGCTTATTTTAGGCCTCAAAAAAAATCAAAAAATTATGAAAATTGGTATGTAGCTAATTCTAATACTCCTCAAGCTCCAAGACTCCTCGGCTTGAACAAAATGGAGTCCATTCTACCAAAAACAAGATTTACAATGTTTGTCTAATGATGAAAATCACTCTTAATTGGAAGTAAGTTTAGAAGAAAAATGATTAGGCCTCATTCCGGATTGTGCTTGACTGCTCTTTGGTGCATATATGCTCTTCTTATAGCTTGTATGCTGCCATAGATAGATTGATGGATAGATAGATACATAGATAGATAGAAAGATAGATAGAGAGATAGAGACATAGAGAGATAGAGAGATAGATAGATAGATAGATAGATAGATAGATAGATAGATAGATAGATAGATAGATAGATAGATAGATAGATAGATAGATACATAGATAGATAGATAAATAAGTAGATAGATAGATAGATATATAGATAGATAGATAGATAGATAGATAGATAGATAGTTAGATAGATAGATAGATAGATAGCCAAAATTTAGCCCAATTTTTGGAAAAAATATCAATTTAATTATTTGCCCTAGACAATGTCTGTCATCTTTCATGCTTTTGGTCTATCACAATAGACGGGGTCTATCGTGGGCTCTTGTCTATCGTGATACATGGGTGTCTGTCACAAAAGATAGTGTCTATCATCTATCATGAGCTTGTCTCTCAGGATAGATCGTGTTTATCGCTATATACAGTGTTTGTCATCTATCATGCTTTTGGTCTGTCACGATAGACAGAAAAAATGCAAATTTTTTAGATACTTCTAATAATTTGGAGTGCTCCTAACGTGTAGGTTATCGTGCCATGGAATGTAATGAGGGAAATAAGGTGGGGAGGGGAATATGACCAAAAATTGAATTTTTTGTGAAAGAAGGTGGAGATGGAGGTGGGAGGTCGCGAGAATGATGATGGTGATACAAAAAACAAGAAAAAATGATGAAAAATGAAGAAAAGTATCAATTTGACCAGAATCAAAGTGTTTAGTGATGCAGATTGGGCAGGTAATGATAGAAGGTCTACTCATGGTTATCTCTGTTATATTGGAGATAAGTTAGTTTCTTGGTGCTCAAAGAAGCAACATACAATTGCTTTGTCATCCTCACAAGCTGAGTATAAAGGAATGGTAGATGCTGCAAAAGAAGTGATATGGTTGAAGACCTTATTGAAAAGTTTTGGAATTGATTAAAGTACCAATTATTTTTGGAGACAACATGAGTTTATTATATTTGGTAGCTAATCCTATTTTTCATGCAAGGACTAAACACATAGAAATTCAGTATCATTTCTTGAGAGAGAAGGTACTTGACAAAGAGATTGAAGTTGTGTATACATCAACAAAAGAGCAAGTTGCAGATATGTTGACAAAAAGCTTAGATGGACCTAAGCTACAAAAGTTCAAAGAGATGGCATGAATAAAGAATAATGGCATAATCACAATAAGTGATTGAGGGGGAGCTGTTGGAGCAAAGCAATCCCTAATTGGTGATTAAGAAGAACTTGAAGCAAGTTAGAAAACAAAATGAAGCCAAAGAAGTCATTCAAGAAAGTGAAGAGATCTCAGAAATGTAGCTTGTATACATATGTACATTACAGATGAAAATTTTTGTACTATGAGTATAGATGATCATTAGAATGATAAGGAGTAATGTAATAGACATGAGATGAGTCTAGAAACATATGTATATAAGTCAATAATGTAAAGATATAGTAGAGAGAATCATTTTGATGGAATTGAATTACCTTAGATAGCTAATAATTGCAAATAGAATCATCTAAAATGATCAACTATGCTCAAAGAAATAAGTTTAGCAAACCAAAGCATACCCCCAATTTTTTAGGGACTAACCACTACATGCCCAATGAGAATTCAAAGGACGATTTCTCCAAGATTCCTAAACCAAATGCCCTGAAATTTTGACACCACAACGTAGACTTCATGACGGTTCCAACAAGCTAAAGATTATGAAAAATGGTTGAGTATTTACTGAGATATGGCCAGATATAGTTGACTGTCCTAAGTAGTCATAGCAGAGACATAGAGAGAGATGTTCAATGAGCTATATGTATTATCTGACATAATTGTACAAGGTCATTGGCATTGTAATAATACTCAATGATGATGGGTTGAGTGAGCTATGGTGTAAGCTACTCAAGATCTACAGATGTTCAAGAAATGAACTCTAAATGAGGCACTCATCTCCACGAGATTTACAACGACTCTTTATAAGAGTTTTCTTGTAAGTTTGAATTTGAATTCAAACTTGGCTCCAACTAAAAAGTGACTCCATTAATCTAGGAGTTATTCTCTCAAATGAACTCGTAGATTATGTTCTTCCTAACTCCACGAGATATAGGCTTTTACAGGATATCTGAAAGACTTAATCTTTTATAATAGTAAATGATCAAGTGGTTACAAGCCAAGGTTCACATGATTCATCAAGTGATAATTGCACACATTGTCTTTCATGCTAAGTTAAATGTGTAGGCTTGATCATTTGCACCAACAAATCCCCCTGAAGACAAACATCTTGGCGTGCATGACTTGATCAATCTTCTTGAATATCCTATAATCCAATCATAGTTTTAAACATGCAAAGTTTAGTACCATCAAGTTCTTTGGTTAACAAGTCACCACACTGCATATTTGTAGATACATATTCTAGTTGAATCTCTTTGCTCAAGAGTTTCTCTCTAACATAGTGATAGTGCAGTTCTATATGCTTGGTTCTTGCATGACAAATGGGATTGGCTGGAAGATTCAAAGAACTACTGTTATCACCAAAGATCATTGGTGAACGAGTGTGAAGTCCCAAATCTGAGTAGAGCAATCTAATCCGAATAGCGTCTTGTGTAGCATTTGCTAATCCCCTATATTCAACCTATGTTGAAGATAGAGCAATAGTTGGTTGCTTCTTAGAAGACCTTGAGATGGGTAGATCACTTGCAGAAGATAAACAGCCAGAAGTACTTCTATCATCCTTACATCCTACCCAATTTGCATCTAAGTACAACTTTATATCCAAATCTGATGTGTATGGGAAGTAAAGACCTTGATTTTGAGTACATTTGAGATACTTCAAAATTCTTTTAGCTGCTTCAAAGTGAGCTGCTCTAGGTCTATGCATGAATTGGCCTAGAACACTTACTCCATAAAATATGTCAATCCTTGTTAATGTTGCATAGTTAAGACTTCCAACTATTCTTTGATATCCTGCAATGTCTTCAAGAAAATCACCTTCATGAGCACTCAAGTTGATAATGTCCTCATCATTTGATTTGATGTCTGCAATTGTGCTTGGCTCCTCCTTGGTGAGGCTTGGAAATTCTTCTTCCAAGTCATATGGCAATTTGACCTTCCTGCATTCACTTTCAAATCAAGAATCATTCGCATCAAAAACATCTTTACTGATCATAAATCCTTTGTTGTTCGGATTATAAAACCTCTATCCCTTTTTATTTATATCATACCCTATGAAGATGCATCTCTTTGCCTTAGGGTCTAACTTACGTCTCTTTTGAGATGGAACATACACATATGCAACACAACCAAATATTCTTCAATGTTCAAGTGATGGTCTCCTACCATGCCATGCCTCATAGGGGGTCATCCCATCAAGGGAGTTAGAAGGTAACCTATTAATAACATAAGTGGCAGTAGAAACACTCTCTACCCACAAGTAATTAGGCAAGTTCTTTTCATTTAGCATAGCTCTAGCTGCTTCCACAATCAATCTGTTCCTTCTCTCTGCTACTCCATTTTGCTCAAGAGTATATCTAGTAGTGATGTCCCTTTTGATACCTCTCTTCGGCAAAAATGCATCAAACTCATTGGAGAAGTACTCACCTCCTCCATCTGAGCTTATCCATTTTAACCTTTTGCCTCTTTGATTTTCCACAAGTGTAAGATATTCTTGAAACAACTGAGCACTTCATCCTTATGTTTCATGAAATACAAGATAGTACACCTACTCAAATCATTAATAAATGACACATAGTACCTTGAGCCTGAAATTGAGGGGTCCTTGCTTGGTCCCCACACATTTGTGTGGACAAGTTCCAAATAATCCTCATACATATAGACTCTCTTTGTAATGGGTAACCTGTGTGAATTACCAAACTAACATGCACCACATTTATAGATCATATGTTGCTTGGATACGTTAGGTATCCCAAGCACACATTGATCTCTACATATCTGCTTCAATATTCTCTCACCAATGTTTCGTAATCTTTTCTGCCATATCTCTAACTTAGACAAGGTTTGATCCTTGTAATTATAAAGTGCAATGTTTCTAGCATCCTCAAGCTCGTGTAAACAATCTACTTGTTTTCTCTCCATTGGCAATTCTCCTGAATCCATGTTGGGGTCCTCCACAAATGCTCCAAATTTAGTGAAACTAACCTACAAACCCTTTTCCACCATCTGTCCAATACTCATCAATTTTTTTGTGATAGTAGGCACATAAAGAACTCTGCTCAATAGATTCCTATTCCCATCACAAGTTTTGACATTTTGTACATTGACAAGTGAATGCTTGGTATCATCACCTATCTGCACTTGATGCTTTTCCTTGGGCTCTTCAAGATCAGAAAGGAGAGCTACATTGCCTGCTACATGGTTTGAACAACATGATTCAATATAGAAGAGGTGCTCATCATTCATACCTTCTTTTGAATTCATGTTCATAATGAGAAGAGAATCCTCTTGATCCTCTCTATAGTCATTGAAATCTTTTCCTGATTTGTATCCTCCTTGATAATTGTTGTTGTAATTGTTGTTGTAGCAATTGTTGTATCCCTGATTATGGTTGAATCTTCCTCTTGACTGTGAGTAGCCACCTCTTTGAAATCCTCTTCCTCTCTAATTCTTAAAGTTCCTATAGCACTCATCTGTTGTGTGATTAGATAGTCCACAAATATTGCATGGGGAAGACTTGAAGGGTCTCCCTCTACCTTGCTTACCTCCTTTGCCCCTTCCTCTTGAATTCCTACCTCTCCCTCCATAGTTAGCTTGAGAAGTAGTACCTTCATCTTCAACTTTCTTGCTCTCTCCTTTATCCTTACACTTTCCTTTATCTGTATGTAGGAATTAAGAACTATTACCTCTTGATGGGTCACCATTTTTGTTGTGTTCGGCCTCATGGGTGAAGATTTGCCCCATGAGAGTGGTTAGATCAAGGATTTGCATATCCATATAAAGATCCATTGCAATTGTGAAACATGCCCACTTATCATGTGCCTTGATGCCATTGATTATCTGTCTCACTATTTGCTCTTCTTCAATCTCCTCTCCTATGCCAACCAATCGATCAGCTACATCTTTCATCTTAGTCACAAACTCTCAAACATTCTACTTAGGCTGCTTCTTTTGAGTAGTAAACTCCATTCACAATTGATTTTTCCTAGCTCTTGTATTGGAGGAAAAATATGAAGATAGTGTATCCCAAGTCTCTTGGGAAGTTTTGCAATTCCTAATACGAGGAAGAAGGAAGTAAAAAGTACAGTTAAGTAGATATGACCTCACTAGAGCATCTTTGTCACACCATGAGTTGAGTCTTTCTTGCTTCTCTCTTGTAGGTTGATCTTTGCTTCAGAATATGGGCATCGCCTCATCTCCTGATATGTATTTATGGGACTCCTTCCTTGTAGATAGGTCTTCATCCTCAAGGGCCTGCTGGATAGTTATTCCTTTGCAATTTATCAATGAAAGAAGGGAAACCATCTCCCATTTTACCTCAACTTGCTCTGATACCACTATTGGTGGAGATGGATGGATATGTCAAGGCAGTGAGGTAGTACTGCTAAAATTTGCTTTGTACCTGCCCCAATATACTTTAGAGTTATATAGTAGGCCCTTTTTTGTTGCAAATGACACCAAGAAAGTGCCCATGTACTTTGGAGTTGATGCTTGAAACAATTGAATCAAAATAGACTACTTCAAGAGTAGCTAGTATTGAAAAACTTGGTATTTTAGTGCATTCATCTACTGGTTCTTTTCCTCATAGCTCACATTATAGTAACAGTTGATGAAATTACTTTTGAGAGAATTCAATTAGCTTAGAAAACTAATTATTGCAAGTGGAATCATCTAAAATGATCAACTATGCATTGAGAAATAAGTTTAGCAAACCAAAGCATACCCCCGATTTTTTAGGGACTAACCGATAGATGACCAGTGTGCATTTCGAGGAGGATTTCACCCAGATGCCTGAACCAAATGCCTTGAAATTTTGACACCACGAAGTAGACTTTAGGCTGGTTCCCACAAGCCAAAGATAGTTGACTATTTTAAGTAGTCATAGCAGAGAAGTAGACAGAGATGTTCAATGAGATATATGTATTATATGACGTAATTGTACAAGGTTATTGGCATTGTAATGATGCTCAATGATGATGGATTGAGTGAGCTCTGGTGTAAGATACTCAAGCTCTAAAGGTGTTCAAGAAATGAGCTCTAAATGAGGCACTCATCTCCATGAGATTTACAAAGACTCTTTAAAAGAGTTTTCTTCTAAGTTTGAATTTGAATTCAAACTTGGCTCCAAGTAAAAAGTGACTCCATTAATTTGTCCTTATTAAGGAATGAGATATGCTCATCGAATCCTTTAGAGGTTCTTCTCCTACTCAGTCAAGATTTCATAGCCCTTCACTATTTGCAATGGAGTAATGCAAAATGATGAAAGATATTTTGGAAATAAAATGAGATGTAAATATACACTTAAACTTAAACAAGAAGCACAACATCAACTAGACGTGGATAAGATGGGACTTCAAGCTCAAAGATCTTTGGAACCTACTTTTATATCACAAGAAACAAGTCCTCAAGTAGAAAATCTTTGTCATGGAATTTGGACTAATGTAAAGGCTAGATCGAGGTTTGACACTTCCCCATTCTCTAGAAGATGCTTGACTAGAAAGGAAGACAGATGTCATGTGCTCTTCTCCTCTCGAAAAGCTCTTTTCTCAAAAAGAAAAAAGAAAAATAAAGACAACAATAGGTAGGCTTTGTACATAATATCCTAGTCTATGGGCATATTGGACGTAAGATCCGATTTGATAACCTTGGTAGGAACATTTCCTCAATCCTAGATACAAGTACATGTTAAATGTGAGTTTGTTGGCTACCGTGAACTTGGAACCATACATTTTCTTTGTTTTCCATAGGGGCATCCAGTAGGGGCACTAACTTGTTGATGAATTGGTGAAGCTAGATAGAAAGGTTTGATTATTTCATCTAGAGTGGATACATGTTTGCTTTAGAATTACTAGGAGTCCACTACATATATCTTCTATGGAGACACAATATTGTTTCTAAAATCCACAACAATCCCACATGAACAACTCTTTTTAAGGAACTTCCGCCATATTTGTGATCCTAATTTTTGATGTGATCTAGTGAAAAAGGGGAAAATAAAATTTTGGTGCAATTAATACCAAGTCCACATACTTGGTTGAGTATCTCATTCTTGATTAATTGGCATAGCCTATGCAGGGCTTCATATGTTCAACCTCTTGTAAAACTAATTCACATTTACCTTTGTAAAAGTGGATTGTATCGACATGGAGTTAGGAAGCTCTAAATCAGGAATCTTTTTGGTTTTTGAGTGATGAAGGAATCTATCCTATACTTTAGCATTCACTTTTAGGTAGATGTTTGAATTTGAATTCAAACTTTGGCTCCAAGTACAATTATAAAAAGAGGATCTAAAAGACCCACATGAATCTCAAGGCCATGAGATCATTTTGAAGGATATTCACTCTGAAGCGGAAGCTCATATCATAGCTCATTCACCTCTCACACATCGAGAAATTTTAGATCTGCAATGAGATTGTATTTGTACATGTTTTAATACATATATGATCATTACATTCTCATGTCACTTCTCTATCATAACTCCATCACTGCAATGCTCGTCTCATACCTTGTTCTGACTTTGTAGTTGATCATTTGCCATGATTTAAAGAATAGTAGATTCATCATAGTGTCTACTACAATCCTACAAAGTTTCATTAGCAATGCTTCTCACAATCCTCAGATATTAACTCATCTGTACTCACTAGTCTAGTGACGATCACAACCAGTAAATGTCGGAATGATAGTATGATTTTCTAAACATCTTTCTCTGCATGTAGTCCATCCTTTTTTATGAAATCATTCATGTTTTTTAGCTTATTAAGTTATTTATAGTTCCCCAAAAGGATGTAAACCAATTACTTCTCTGCTCAGAGAATTTTTCAAAACACTAGACATGTATATGAAATTATTTCTCCTCAGGCACAAGAGCTAGGAAGAATCAATTGTGGATGGAATTCACATTCCTAAAGAAACAACCAAAGCAAGGAGTGGCTCTTTATGTAACCAAAATGAAAGATGTGGCTGACCAGCTTGCAAGCATTGGAGAAGAGATATAGGAAGAGCACATAGTGAGGCAGATCATCAATTTAAATAGAGCTGATGACAAGAGGGAATCCTTCACTACAACAATGGATCTCTACATGGATATGCAAATACTTGATCTCAACACCTTGATGGAGCAACTCTTCACACACGAGATAAAGCTCAATAGAAATGGTGACAAATCAAGAGGTAACCAATCTTCTACCCTTTATGTAGAAAAATATAAAGCTTAAGGTAAAAGAAGAATCATGAAGAAGAGGCTAGTACCTCTCAAGCTAATGATGCAGGAAGAGGAAGAGGTGCTAGAGGAAGTGGTAGAGGAGGAAAGCAAGATAGGGGGAAACCTTACAACAACTCACCATACAACATCTGTGGCCTTGACAACCACAGTACATAAGGATGCTACAAAAATACAAGGAACCAAAGGGGAAGAAGCTTCCATAGAGGTAGCTATGGACAATCAAGAGGCAAATACAAATATGGTGGAGGCAAGTAAACCAAAACTTCAATTAAGGCTACAACAACAATAATTATCAAGGAAACTTCAGAGGAACAAGGGACTACAATAATTATACTAAAGACCAAGAAGACTCTTTACTCATCATGAACATGACATCCAAACAAGGTAAAGAGGATGACCATCTTTTCTAGATTGATTCAGGTTGTTCAAATCATGCAGCTGGAAATGTAGCTCTATTATTTGATCTTCAAGAACCCAAAGGGAAGCATGAGGTACAAATAGGTGATGATACTAAACATTGAGTCAAGAAAATTTGAAATGTGAAAACATATTATGGTAGTATAATCTTTTAAGCAAAGTTCTGTATGTGCCAATTATAACCAAAAACCTAATTAGTGTTGGCAAGATTGTAGAAAAAGGTTTATAGTTCAGATTCACTAAGCATGGAGCATATGTTGAAGACCCCCAACAAGGCTTCAAAAGGATTGCCAAAGGTGAGAAGATAGGTAGATTATTTACATTTGAAATTGAAGACACAAGGAACATAGCTCTATTCAATTATAAAGATCACATACCTTATCTGAGTTGGAAACATGTCACAAAAGGCTGGGACACATAGGACAAAGAACTCTAAAGCAAATGTGCAGGGATCAAAGTGTGCTTGGCATTCCCAATGTGACCAAGCAACACATGATATACAAATGTGGACCTTGCCAATTCGGGAAAGCTCATAGGAAACCATTCAACAGGAAAGGTTATGCCCATCAAGATTATTTGGCGCTTGTACATGTACACTGATGTGTGGTGTCCTAGAAAAGATCCATCCATCTCAGGATCAAGGTGCTATGTGTCATTTATTAATGATTACAGTACATGGACAATCCTTATTTCATGAAACATAAAGATGAGGTACTTACATGTTTCAAGAAGTATTTGGCACTAGTTGAAAACCAAATAGGAAGGAGCTTAAAGAGGATCAAGTTTGATGGAGGTGGTGAGTATTTTTCACATGATTTTGATCTATTTCTGTAGGAGAGAGGCATAAAGCGGGAACTAACAACCAATACACTCTTGAATTGAATGGAGTGGCAGAGAGAAGGAAGAGGTTAATTGTTGAAGCTACTAGATCTATCTTAAATGAGAAGAAGTTACCTAATTATCTATGGGTAGAGGCTATCTCCACAGCCACCTAGTTGGTCAATAGGCTTCTATCCAAACCATTCGATGGTATGACACCCTATGAAGTTGTGAAAGGTGGGAGACCCTCATTGGATCATTGCAAAATATTTGGGGTGCATTGCTTATGCACACATCCCCTCATAAATCTGAGGAAAGCTTGGCCGTAAGGCTCAAAAATGTGTATATATTAGGTATGATCAGAATAAAAAGGCATATAGATTGTACAATCCCACTAACAAAGCATTCATAGTTAGTAGGGATGTAGTATTTGATGAGAATAATTCCTGGTTTGAAGATGATTGCAGGAAAGTCAGGCTACCCTATGATTTGGAAAATGATTTTCCCAACACTCACTCAAGAAGATCAACACTTATCATAAGACATCAACTCAAAGCAAGAAGAGCAGATTGACATTAAGGCTTGAAAGTCAAGAGGCAAGTCCAAACTCAAGCAATTAGAAGACATACCCAAGTCTTCAAATCAAGCACAAAGGAGATCACAAACAGAAAGCAAGAAGCCCATAAGGTATGGATATGAAACATCTTTAGTCACAAAGCACTCTGTGTATATCACTAAAGACTCTATGGAAGAAGAGCCTTCTTCATTTGAGGAAGCTAGGAAGAAGAGAGAATGGAGAGAAGCCATGCCGGAAGAGGTGGAAGCATTACAGGAAAATCATACTTGGGATCTAGTTCCCACGAACCTTGATATGAAGGTAATTGGTTCAAGGTGGATATACAAAATCAAAGGGAACTCTAATGGCTCTATAAACAGTTACAGGGTAAGGTTAGTGGCAAAAGGATTTGGCCAGACTCATGGAGTAGATTATGAAGAAACATTTTCACGTGTGGAAAAGTTGCCAACAATCAAGGCTTTGATAAGTCTTGTTGCTTCTAAAAATTGGAATTTATATTAGTTAGATGTCAAGAATGCATTCTTAAATGGATGGATATCAGAAGAAGTGTATATGGCACAACCACTAGGGTTTGAAGACAAAGATAAAACAAGTTATGTATGCAAGCTTAGGAAGGCACTCTATGGTGCCAAACAAGCTCCTAGAGCTTGGAACTATAGGCTTGTTACTTACTTGCAGGACCTAGGCTTTGTGGCAAGCAAGGCAGACTTTTCTCTCTTAAGAAGAACAAATTGGAATTTATCTACTTATGTGTTTATGTAGATGACATCATTATTATAGGGAATGATGCTAATGGCATCAAGCAGGTCAAGAAAAATAATTAAGGAATTTAAAATAAGTGATCTTGGTTTATTAACCTACTTTCTTGGCCTAGAGCTTGTGCATACAGATTCATGTATAGTTATCACTCAAAGGAAGTACCTACAGGATATGTTGGTAAACTTTAAGATGGAGAATACTAAAGTTGCAGGTATTCGTATGGAACTCAATCATAAGTTAAGTTCACATGAAGGTGAACTACTTGATGATGTTACAAGTTATCAATAACTTGTGGGAAGCCTTAATTATACTACTTTAACAAGAGTATCTAAAGGGTACAATGAATGAAGGTTTGTTCTATCACTTCACTTCTGACATGGATATTAGGACATTTTTTGATGCAAATTGGGTTGGCTCTGAGGATGATAGGAGGAGCACTTCAGGATACCTATCTTTTGCAGGTTCAAAGATCATATCTTGGTCATCCAAGAAGCAACCAATTCTAGCTTTATCTTCATTAGTAGCAGAATATAGAGGTTTGGCAATTGCAACTCACGAAGCTATGTGGCTTAAGCAACTATATGTAGATTTGGAGATACATTCCTACACTCCAAAAATCTTTGGAGATAACACTAGTTCACTTCATTTGGCTGCTCATCCTGTATACCATGCAAGGACTAATCACATTGAAGTGCACTATCATTATCCAAGGGAAAATTTCTTAGCAAGGATATTCAACTATCCTATGTATCAACTCATTTACAATGTGCAGATATACTCACAAAGGCATTGGATGGAACAAAGATGAATATGTTCAAATTGATGATTGGCTTACAGGAAATTAAGGAGCAATGAAGACCAAGCATGCTAGGCTTGAGGGGGAGCTGCTGGTGCAATTAAAACGAAGCCCAGATACTTGGTTGAGTACCTCATGCTTGATTAATTGGCATATCCTATGCAAGGCTTCATATGTTCATCCTCTTGTAAAACTACTTCACATTTACCTTTTGAAAAGTTGATTTTATCCACATGGAGTTAGGAAGCTCTAACTCATGAATCTTTTTGGTTGTTGAGTGATGATGGAATCTATCCTGTACTTTAGAATTCACTTTTAGGTAGATATTTGAATTTGAATTCAAATTTTGTCTCCAAGTACAATTATAAGAAGAGGATCTAAAAGACCCGCATGCATCTTGAGGCCATGAGATCATTTCAAATGATATTCACTGTGAAGTGAGAGCTGATATCATAGCTCACTCACCTCTCACACATTGAGCAATGCTAGATTGCCAATGACATTGTCTTTGTACATGTTTTAATACATATATGATCATTACATTCTCATGTCACTTTTCTATCATAACTCCATCACTAGAATGATATTCTCATACCTTATTATCACTCTGTATTTGATCATTCACCATGTTTTAAAGCACGCTAGATTTAGTGTAGTCTCTACTACAATCCTACAAAGTTTCATTAGCAATGCTTCTCGTTGACTGTCGCAGCCCATAAATGTTGGGATGATAGTATGATTTGCTAAACCTCTTTCTTTGCATGTAGTCCATCATTTTTTATGAAATCATTCATGATGGTTAGAATATTCAGTTAATTAGAGTTCCCCAAAAGGAATTAAGCCAATTGCTGCTGTGATCAGAGAATTGTTCAAAACAGTGGACATGTGTATGAACTAAAAAGCAAGTTTTTGATCTTGCACTATCTTCCAACCTATCTGTTTTGATCCTTCAAGTAGTGGATCATCTTCCAAGCAACATATGTGATTATTTATGTTCATTATCTAGCTAGAGAGGCCCACTACACTCTCCAGCCATCATTCTTACTAGGTGTGAAGCAGGATCTAGTTACACCATTTCATCTCTTGTGACTATCCACCATCTCCTCCAACATAAAATACCAAAGTTATGCTAACAAACAAATGAGGAGCTCAAATATACAATGAAAATAGTTTCGGATCATTGAACAACTATTTAGAGATGCTGATTTCTTGAGAC
Organism: Ceratopteris richardii; assembly: GCA_020310875.1. Classification (NCBI taxonomy): domain Eukaryota; kingdom Viridiplantae; phylum Streptophyta; class Polypodiopsida; order Polypodiales; family Pteridaceae; genus Ceratopteris; species Ceratopteris richardii. The sequence goes on from CM035438.1 coordinate 49,599,904, forward strand.
ACGTTCAAAAATGCAACAAATTTGTTGATAAGACTTAAGAACATTTGAAAATGTATGTTGCTTCGAATGTAAGCGGTTGATATACATGTTGAAGCCATAGGAAAAAGGAAAAATGTTCTGATTTCATTGTTCATTTTGATAATTCTAAGCCAAAATATTGAATGGGAATCTCCATTTTTTTACCTAATATGCTGCCTTGAACTCATCCTCATTCAGGACTTTGTGATGCATCCATTACAACGTTGATATGGTACCTGAGTAAGTAGACAAGCATATTTGGTTGGTTCCAAAATGAATTAATCTAATGTGTGGAGCTTGAACTGGTAGAGAGGACTCAAATTTGTTATTTCTTTAAGGAATATAAAGCTCTACCATGAATGTGGCGCCTGTATAAGTAGAGTTTCCGTTTCTGTATGGGATGCATGATCGTTATTCTGAATGTGGAGAGTCGACATGTTAGTCTCTTTCAATAGCATGCTTTTACCTTGTCAATTCATTGAATCGTAGAAATAAAAAATATTGTATTTGTGAATACATCATGGTATACGTCAAGACATGGAAACGTTGTGGTGGTTATGATGAACTTCATAGGTTTGAAAAGCTAATCACAAATTGCTATTTGGATTCCACTGCTCTGAACTCATACATTAAATTGGAATTTTTTTTTATTTCGGAAGGATGATAGTGCCTATTAGTTACTATTCTAAATAGGATATTCTTTACATTACAAGATCTGAAGTTTAAAGTAAACTGAATCAAACCATTAATTAATGTCCAAAACACAAAGAAACAGCAAAGCAACGATTTCCATGAGGACATGCCGCAATAAGTTATTACATAATAGGAATATAAAGGAACATAATACGAATGTGATCCAAGAGAGGCAAACCTAACGTCATAAGGAGAAAATATCACATAAAACTATGATACTTCCCTGTCAGAGAGATTGAATATTCACTCTTTTACAAAGAAACAATTACCTCTTTTACAAAGAAACAGTTACCTTCCAGAAATTATAAACACATATTTCGTGCAGCACTAAGAAACAATGTACTAATATGTAATACTCATCAAAATGTATGCAGTTTGGCGAAATATTATGTCCTATTCAAGAGAAAATCTCAATTTTGTTACTTAATAAGTTGCCGTGGAGCCATCTTCATTCAGGACAGATAGTTCATTAGGTAGAGGACTTTGTGATGCATCCACTGAAGCATTGATATCTAACTGAAGGAGTAGTACACAAGCATACTTTGTCGGTGTCTCAATGAATTTATATAGTATGTGGAGCTTCAACTGATAGACAGGACTCCAATATGCTGATTCCTTAAGAAACATGGAGCTCTACTCTGCATGTGGCACCTGTATAAGTAGAGTTTTGGTTTTTCTATACTACTGTGTCGTTGTTATGAACTGAGTTGAACGTCCTTTTCTTCAGCATGCTTTTTGGTTGTCTACTATATGATTCCTACATACCAGAGGTATTATATCCCTCTGTTAATTTGATAGGCTACACATGAGCTTCATAGACTTGACAAGCTAATTACAAGCGGCCATTCGGATTCCCTGCTCTGTATTAGACAGTAAATTGCTATTCTTTAATTAAATTAGAAAACAAAAAGAAACAGCAAAGTGACCTGATTTCAATAAGAATATTTGACAATAAAGTATTTACATATTAGGACTATAAAAACATATAAAACGAATGTGATCAAAGAGAGACAAATGTTACACAAGAAGGAGGGGATATCGCATAGATAGTGCTAGTTTATTAATGTTGCATAGATAGTGCTCTAAAACATGAACGTTTGAAGGAAAGGGAAACAAGTCACTAAATAATGTCACAACACAAAAGAAACGTTTAAGTAGCGTTATTCAAATAAAAACAGGTGGACGTAAATTATTACATATTAGGAATATAAAAAAAATACATAAAAGGGATAAACATGGTTGGGGACCTTATTAAGTTAGCCACAAACTTTCACTTCAATATTTTTCTCGAGCATTTCACTTCTAATAGCATTCCATAGGGCAGAAACTTTTCCTTTCATATTTTCTCAAGCACTTCATTTTCTAATACGGTTCCATACTCTTAAAGAGAATTTGGGTGCATTGCTATGCACACATCCCCTCATAAATCAGAGGAAAGCTTGGTTGTAAGGCTCAGAAATGTATATATATTGGGTATGATCAGAATCAAAAGGGGTATATATTGTACAATCCCACTAACAAAGCATTCATAGTTGTAGGGATGTAGTATTTGATGAGAATAATTCATGGTTTGAAGATGATTGCAGGAAAGTCAGACTACCCTATGATCTGGAAAATGATTTTCCCAACACTCACTCAAGAAGATCAACACTTAGTAGAAGACATCAACTCGGAGGATGAAGAGCAGATTGACATTAAGGCTTGGAAGTCAAGAGGCAAGTCCAAACTCAAGCAAATAGAAGAGATACCCGTCTTCAAATCAAGCATCAAGAGGATCACAAAGAGAAAGCAAGAAGCCCATAAGGTATGGATATGAAACATCTCTAGTCACAAAGCACTTTGTGTATATCACTAAAGACTCTATGTTAGAAGAGCCTTCTGCATTTGAGGAAGCTAGGAAGAAGAGATAATGGAGAGAAGCCATGCAGGAAGAGGTGGAAGCATTACAGGAAAATCATACTTGGGATCTAGTTCCCAAGAAGCTAGATATGAAGGTAATTGGCTCAAGGTGGATATACAAAATCAAAAGGAACTCTGATGGCTCTCTAAATAGGTACAGTGCAAGTATAGTGGCAAAAGGATTTGCCCAGACTCATGGAGTAGATTATGAAGAAACATTTTCACGTGTGGCAAAGATGCCAACAATCAGGGCTTTGGTAAGTCTTGCTGCTTCTAAAAATTGGAATTTATATCAGTTAGATGTCAAGAATGCATTCTTAAATGGATGGAATATATCAGAAGAAGTGTATATGGCACAACTATTGGGGTTTGAAGACAAAGATAAAACAGGTTATGTATGCAAGCTTAGGAACGCCTTCTATGGTCCCAAAAAAGCTCCTAGAGCTAAGAACTATAGGCTTGTTACTTACTTGTAGGACCTAGGCTTTGTGGCAAGCAAGGCAAACTCTTCTCTATTTCTTAAGAAGAACAAATTAGAATTTATCTACTTATGTGTTTATTTAGATGACATCATTATCATAGTGAATGATGCTAATGGCATCAAGAAGGTCAAGACAATTAATTAAGGAATTTAAAATAAGTGATCTTGGTTTATTAACCTACTTTTTGGCCTAGAGCTTGTGCATACAGATTCATGTATAGTTATCACTCAAAGGAAGTACATACACGATATGTTGGTAAACTTTAAGATGGAGAATACTAAAGTTGCAGGTATTCCAATGGAGCTCAATCATAAGTTAAGTTCACATGAAGGTGAACTACGTGATTATGTTACATGTTATCAACAACTTGTGGGAAGCCTTAATTATACTACTTTAACAAGAGTAGACATTGCCTATGTGGTAAGAACATTGAGTGAGTTTGTGCATGCACCAAGGAAGCCTCATATGAAAGCTGCAAAGAGGGTGCTTAAGTATCTAAATGGTACAATGAATGAAGGGTTGTTCTATCACTTCACTTCTGACTCGGATATAAGGATGTATTTTGATGCGAATTGGGTTGGCTTCGAGGATGATAGGAGGAGCACTTCAGGGTACGTATCTTTTGCAGGTTCAAAGATCATATCTTGGTCATCCAAGAAGCAACCAATTCTGGCCTTATCTTCCATAGAAGTATAATATAGAGGTTTGGCAATTGCGACTCAGGAAGCTATGTGGGTTCAACAACTATATGCAGATTTGGAGATACATTCCTACACTCCAAAAATATTTGGAGATAACACTAGTTCACTTCATTTGGCTGCTAATCCTATATACCATGCAAGGACTAATCACATTGAAGTGCACTATCATTATCCAAGGGAAAATTGCTCCGCAAGGATATTCAACTATCCTATGTATCAACTCATTTACAATGTGCAGATATACTCACAAAGGCATTTGATGGAACAAAGATGAACATGTTCAAATTGATGATTGGCTTTTAGGAAATTAAGGAGCAATGAAGACCAAGCATGCTAGGGTTGAGGGGGAGCTGCTGGTGCAATTAAAACCAAGCCCACATACTTGGTTGAGTAACTCATGCTTGATTAATTGGCATAGCCTATGCAAGGTTTCATATGTTTATCCTCTTGTAAAACTACTTCACATTTACCTTTGTAAAAGTGGATTGTATCCACATGGAGTTAGGAAGCTCTAAATCATGAATCATTTTGGTTGCAGAGTGATGATGGAATCTATCCTATACTTTAGAATTCACTTTTAGGTAGATGTTTGAATTTGAATTCAAACTTTGTCTCCAAGTACAATTATAAAAAGAGGATCTAAAAGACCCGCATGCATCTCGAGGCCATGAGATCATTTTGAAGGATATGCACTGTGAAGTGAGAGCTCATATCATAGCTCAGTCACCTCTCACACATTGAGCAATGCTAGATTGCCAATGACATTATCTTTGTACATCTTTTAATACATATATGATCATTACATTTTCATGTCACTTTTCTATCATAACTCCATAACTAAAATGTTGTTCTCATACCTTATTATCACTCTATATTTAATCATTCACCATGTTTTAAAGCACGCTAGATTTAGTGTAGTCTCTACTACAATCCTACAAAGTTTCATTAGCAATGTTTCTCGTTGACTGTCGCGCCCATAAATGTTGGGATGATAGTACGATTTGCTAAACATCTTTCTCTGCATGTAGTCCATCATTTTTTTATGAAATCATTAATGATTGTTAGAATATTCAATTAATTAGAGTTCCCCGAAAGGAATTAAGCCAATTGCTATCGTGCTCAGAGAATTGTTCAAAACACTAGACATGTGTATTAACTAAAATGCAAGTTTTTGATCTTGCACTATCTTTCAACCTATCTGTTTTGATCCTTCAAGTAGTGGATCATCTTCCAAGCAACATATATGATTTTTTATGTTCATTAGCTAGCTAAAGAGGCCCAATATACTCTCCAACCATCATTCTTACTAGGTATGAAGCAGGATCTAGTTACACCACTTAATCTCTTGTGACTACCAACCATCTCCTCCAACATAAAATACCAAAGTTATGGTAAAATGCATGGTCTTTTGTATTTTCAAACCATAATGTTTCAAGTGTGGTTTTGACACTCAAGGTGCTAGAGTGACATGTGAGAAACTCATATGAGCCATAATTTTGGCTTTCCTCATTATCAAAATGTCTACAACTTGTTTTTGGCTTATCATGAACATTTTTCATAGCATCATTTAAATCATTCTCCATCACAACCATGTATTTGGATGCATAACATGATACATTATCATCAAATATAATGTCTCTACTCACTATACATTCTTTATTTACATGATTATGGCATCTACATCCTTTCTTCTCTTTTGAGTATCCAACAAATATGCACTTGTGTTTATATAGGCACAAACTTGTGTCTCAATTGACTAGGCACATGTGCATAGCAAATACATGCAAACACTCCTAGATAGCTCATATTTGGTTTATGTTTCCATACACACTCATAAAGAGTCAAATCATGTACGATTCCTGTTAGAGCTCTATTTATTACATGTAAAGCCGTGTGAGAAGCTTCTGCCCAAAATGTACGTGGCATATTCTTTTCATTTGACATTGGTCTTTTCACTTCTTCAATAAAATAGTTCTTGTGTTTTGCACCACCAGCTATTTCTGGTGTGTATCGACAAGATAGTTTCCTTTCAATTTCATGATTGCTAAGATATTGATCAAGTTTGATTGAAATATAATCTCCCATTGAAAATGATTATGAACATATTGTATAAATGTCCAATTGCTTCTCATCCATGTTCTCGAATTAACAGAGCATTCCTAAATTGTTGATATATTTTGATAATGATGTGTTCCAACACACTAAGGGCCGTTGGGGAAGGTTTTCCCTCTTTAAGTGGTTTTTTTCTCCGACTTGTATATATGCCTATAACCCTAACGAGTTTCTTATATTTGTACATTCACTTGGTTATACATTTATTATTGTGTGTTGTGCTCCAATCTTTGTCTTCCTTCTTGTGTCATTTGCATGCTTCTGTAGACCTCAAACTCCATGAATTGCTATTAGAGCATGTCCTTGCTTCATCTAAGGCATCATTCACACCCCTTTGTTCATAGTCTCAGAATTGCATGAAATTTTATGAGCATACTCAAGCTGATTAGGAGTTCAAAATTGCTTCAATATGTTGTGTTGAAATTTTTATCTGAGCCCTTTTTGGCCTTTGAACACGTTATCACACCACCTATGGAGAAATTTTTCTCTTTTTATGCCAAACATATATACAGGTTTTAGTTCCTGAGTACAAGCACCTTGAAAGGTGCTAGATATTTAGTAGACTCGTTAGGGTAGTTCTATTCAACTTTTTGAGATACAATTATTTTTTTTGAATCAATGTATTTTAATACGTAAGCATAGCTGAAAGCAATGATGTTTTCCCTATGTTGGTTATTGACAATAAGTTGGATGGTACAAATTACCCAGTATGGACAACAATGATGTATCATGTATTATTCGCAAAGGACTATGAAATATTGCATTGGGTGCTGAAAAAGGACCTACTACACCTATAAATATAATTATTGAATGTGATGCAGATGGCATTGAAGATGATGATTTTCTGGTTTTTGTTTGTGTTGCTATTCCTGCTGCACCTATTGTAGAGGAAATTGGTTGGGATAGAAGAGATTCTCAAGCACATGCATTGATAGCCTTCTATATCAAATGTGACATTATCACTTATATTCACTCTTGCTAAATAGCAAAGGATGCTTGGGATAAACCTAGCACTTTGTACCAAGCAAGAAATGAAGATCGTGTTCGTTACCTTTCAGAATAGTTGGAGAGTGAGCATATGAATGAAGGAGATTCTATGGATAACTTTTTGATAAAGATCAACAATTTGAAGGAACACTTGATTTTTGGTGATGAAGTCTTACTAGATAGTTCACTAGTGTAGACCCTTATTAATGTTCTTCTAGATTCATATTAGAGAATTTCTTCTACTCTTCGATTGATTATGAAAGGCAATACAAATGCCATAACATTTGAGAAGTTAGTGTCAATTTTGTTGCAAGAAGATTAGTTTATGCAAAAGAGGTCCATTATGTGTAGAGGATCAAGCTTTCTTACCTAATGAGAAGGGCAAAGGTAAATGGAGCTGATCTACTAGTAAGAAGAAATCTTGTAATTCTACATAGTCAAAAAACGAATGGAAAGATGAGAAGAAAATAGAAAAGCAAAAACAATTGTGCAAATATTGTAAAGGAAATGATCATGTCATAAAGTGTTGTCCAAAACTAGTCACAAAAGAGCAATCTCCAATATCTTTCATCTTACATAATCCAAAATCGGTTGCGAATCTTTCACTTTGAAGGTTGTAAAATCAGCCCATAGTGAGGCCTTCCTTGACTTGGTTGCATTCAGGAAATGTTCCTCCAAAGCATTCCATATATCATTTGCACTTCTAGCCCTCTAATATGTGGTAAGAGATAATAATTGATAGCCATGTAGATAATGCTCCTTGCTTGAGCATCTTTATTTATCCAATTCTTTAAATCTACAAGCTCTTCCCTAGTTGGAAGACTAAAATCTTTAAACTCTGGATTTTCTTCTTCTCCTATGACGTATCCCATCAAATCTTTGCCCATACGATGAGCTTCCATTCTCATAGACCATGCTGGATATTTTTCTGTATCAAGCTTCTTTATCAGGTTGCTTTCTCCTATCCTTCTCTTACTTGTGTTCGGAAATATGTCTTCAATAGTTAGAGACTATACCTTTTTTGCTAATTCTTTAATTCTTCTTATCACTTTTGAATGTCCTTGCTATGTTCTTCAAGTTCTTTTGCAAAATGTTAGCCTTCCAATCCTTTGTTTAACTCCAATTTGAAAATGTACAGTAGTTAGGACTTTCTTCTTCAACCTTTTGACTTCATCTTCTTCTTTAGCTCTCATACCACAGATGAAGACCTTCAAATCTCCAATGTCAAATCTACCTTGACTTAATAATACATCTACGTCAAGTATAGATACAAAAGTACAATAATTACTTCAAATCTTTCCAAGTTTAAGATTGAAGGATTCTTTATTCTTCAATCTTTGAACTTCTATTCTTCTTCAATAGTCTCCCTCAAGATTCAACTTCATTACGTACAAATGTTATAAATTTTAATGCACCAAATTACATAAGAATCTTTGTATGATCCTTGCGCAACCTTGAGATACAATAAACCTTGAGATCCTTGCTTCATTATCTGACTAGCTATAATACACTAATTAGAATCCTCTAAAGTCAATCTACGCTCAGTCATCCCTTATGCTTTATATCCAATGCTCCCTTCATTCGTTTTCATCTTTTTGTGCACCAAACTTCTCTTTATCTTTCTCCGTACTCTTTCTTGACTTCATTCATCTTCATAATCACCAATTTGTGATTATTGTGCACCAACAACGTTTCCATCTTGCAAGTATTTCCCATCATCCACAAACTTATCATTAACATCAAGTGGCATATCCACAAGCTTGCAAGCACTCATACAAAATCTCTCAACAATTTCTAGCATATCATTAGAATATGCTAGAAATTATTTCACTTCCCTAAAAGTTTTTTAGCTTTCCTAAATCGGACATAAAAATCTAGATTTTAGCTCCATTTTCAAATCAACAATCCTCTTATTGTCATTGCCATTAATGATCATATCATCCACATAAATCACTAATAGAATCATTTCACTTCCATGATTCCATACAAATAAAGAATAATCATCCTTTCATTGCATAAATTAAATATCCAATAGCTTTTTAGTGATTTTTTCACACCATGTTCTTGGTGCTTGTTTCAATCTATAAAGTGCCTTGTTCAATTTACATACATAATCAAGATAATTTGGATGCACATAACCTTCATGTTGCTACATGTAAACTTCCTTATGCAATTTACCATTCAAGAATGCATTCTTCATATCAATTTGAAATATTTTCTCATTGTTCATAGTAGCCCATGCAATCATGCTTCTCACCATTGTCATTTTAACAATTGTTCTAAATCTTTCATCATAATCCAGTCCATATACTTTGTACATATTCGTCCGCAACTAAACTTGCTTTATATCTCGCCACTGCACCATCACTTTTGCACTTCCATATGTACACCCATTTGCATCCAATATCTTTCTTATTTGGTTGCAATTTCACTATTTCACTTTGATCATTCTCCTTAAATGTGTTCATCTCATCGTCCATTGCTTTGCAACAATCTTGTTGATATATTTAGGTAATGATGTGTGTGAACACTCTAGGACCATCGGGGCACATTTTTCCCTCCTTAGGAGGTTTTTTCCCTCGGCTTGTATATATGCCTATTTCCCTAATGGGCTATTTATCTTTTGTACATTTGAGTGGTAATACATTTAGTATTGTGTGTTGTGCTCCAAGCTTCTTCTTCTTCCTTGTGTTGTTCACGTGCCTTGGCAGACGTCGAACTCCAACAGTTGGTATCAAAGCAGGTCCTCGCTTCATCTAGGGCGTTGTCTACACCTCCCTGGCTGCAGTCTCAAAATAGCACGGAATTTGGTAAGCATACTCAGGGTGTTTTAGAGATTAAAACATCTTCACTTTGTGGAGTCGAAGTCGGGATTTTTGAATTCACTATCATAGTGCTTGTGTATGCTATTTCATCTTTGTGTGCCAAAGATATATACCAGTTTTGGTTCATTTGTATAAGCATCTCGAAGTCTACTATAGGTCTAGCAGAACTCGTTTGGGTAGTTTTGTTGAACTTTTTTAGATACAATCATTTTTTTTGCATCAAGGTATTTTAGTTAGTGGCCATGGCCAAAAGCAATGATGTATTTCCTATATTGGCTATTGACGATAAATTGGATGGTACGAATTACTCATTGTGGGATTATATGATGCGTGATGTATTGGTCACAAAAGAACTATGGAATATTGTGGAAGGTGTTGCAAGACATCCTATTACACCTATGAATACAGGTACTGCAAATATAGGTACAACAAATAGAGGTGCGGAAGCTGATGGAGATGGTGTCAAAGATGATGATATTCAGTTGATTCCTATTTGTGTTGCTATTTCTGGTGCACCTCCTGCAGAGCAATTTTTTTTGGGATGGCAGAGATGCTCAGGCACATGCATTGATAGCTTTGTTTGTCAAATGTGCCATTATTCCTCACATTCGCTCTTGCAGACAGCTACGGATGCTTGGGATACACTTACCACATTGTACCAGCCTAGCAAGGAGGCTCATGTTGCTTACGTTTGGAAACAAATGGAGAGAGAGCAAATGAATGAAGGTGATTCTAAGGAGAGTTTTCTCATAAAGATCAAGGATTTGAAAGAATAGTTGACTTTTTTTGATGAAGTTATACCAGATAGCTCACTTGTGTAGACCGTTTTGAATGGTCTTCCTGACACATATCAGAGTTTTGCTTCTACTCTTCGTTTGATGACAAAAGACAACCCAAATGCCTTGTCTTTTGAGGAGTTAGTCTGTGTTCTATTGCAAGAAGATGATTCTAGGCAGAACAAGTCCATCATGCGTGTTGCAGATCAAGCTTTCTTGGCTACTTAGAAGGGCAAAGGTAAATGGAGCTCTTCTACTAGTAAGCAGAAATCTGCAAATGTTGCACATTCCAAGAAGGAAGACAAAGATGAGAAGAAATCAGAAAGGGAGAAATTGTTTTGCAAATACAATAAAGCAAATGATCATGTCATTAAGAGCTGTCCAAAACCAGTTGTTAAAGGGGCAAAGAAAAAAGAGGCTGGAATGGTTGTTGTAGAGGCTTCTACACTAAAAATAGAGTCTACTAATCTCGTGGAAGAAGAAGAATGGGCGTCTACTACTGTTTGTAGTTTTGACCCATATTCTCATGAGCACTGCATGTCTGCAGTAGACTCAGATGTTTGGTACTTTGATAGTGGGGTGACCAAACATATTACCTCGCAACTTAGTTTCTTCTCTTGACTTGAGCCTACCTTTATAGGGAATACTGTTACATATGTGAGCAACTCCTTTTATCTTGTTATGGGAGTTGGTAAGAGCATTATGACTACTGTTGATGGTAGTTCTCTCACTTTGACAAATGCTTTATTTGTGCTAGGGATCAAGAAAAATCTATTATCAAAATCTACATTAGCCAAGATTAGCTTGGTTATGAAATTTCTTGATGACAGATGTAAGTTCATGATCTTTCAAATGGCGACTTCATTATTGCTTCTGGCATTTTGTGTCGTGGGTTGTATAAGCTCATAGACTATGAAAGATCTGTAAATGATTTGGCATGTGCAGTACATGATCCTCAGGCTATGTCAGATGCAAAGCTTTGGCATGCATGCTTTGGTCATTTGAATTTTGCTACTTTGCTATGCCTGTAGAAATCTGAAATGGTGCCTCTTTGTCGAAACTTGAGGCACCCAAAAAACATGTTTATGAAGGTTGTATTTTGGGCAAAATGCAGTGTTTCTCCTTCCTAAAGGATGGTTCAGTTCAGGCTACTCACAAATTGCAGCTTGTACATAGCGATACCTGTGTTTTTATGCAGACAACTTCTTTTGGGAACTATCTTTACTTCGTGACCTTCATCGATGATTTTTCTAGGCCTACATGGGTATATCCATTGACGGCAAATTTTGAAGTTTTTATGTGCTTCAAACAGTTTCTAGTTTTGGTTGAAAATCTGTGAGCATGTAAAATGGGCACCCTCCATTCTGATCGAGGGGGGAATATATGTCTTCTAACTTTAATGCATTTCTAGCTGAACGTGGGATAAAACATCAGTGTACAGTGCTATATACACCTCAACAGAATGGGGTTGCTAAACGGAAGAACATGTCACTCCTAGAGATGGCGATGTGTATGGTCAAGAGTCAGGCTTTACCATATAGTTTTTGGCTTGAGGTTATCATGTGTGCCGCATATGTACTTAATAGGTGTCCCACTAAAGTGATGTAGTCTATGACTCCATATGAGGCTTGGCATGATTGCAAGCCATCTGTTGCTCATCTGCATGTTTTTGTTGTTTGGCATATGCATAAGGGCTTGAACAACATTGCAAAAAATTGGATGATAAAGCAATAAAATGTATTTTTGTTGGGTATACTTTTGAAAGCAAAGGCTATCATGTATATCATCCACAGATAGCATTTTGGTTAGCCGTGATGTTGTTTTTGTGTAAGATGCTATTCAACCCTTACATTCATGTACTTAGGAGACCTATGTAAGCTCCAAAGACATGTATGATACTTTGCTACCTCCTTTAATAGGTGAACAGTCTAGCGTTGGTCCTAATGAGGCAACTTCTTACCCTTTGTAGGTTTCATGTGATGATATAGATCATTCCATTTCTGGTGCAGATTTACATGATGCACTTATTGATGAGAGAACTCATATTGAGCAGGCAGAAACTATGCCAAAATGGTTGGTGTAGGCTTTGCGTGATAGCAAATTAGATGCAGCTCTATCATATCATACTTGTTCAAGCTCTCATGGTGCCTCTTTTGCATCACATTGCTATGCTATGGCTGCCTCTAGTATCTCTGATGAGACTAAACCTGTTTTGTTTGATGAAGCACAAAAGTTAGAACATTGGATGGCTGCAATGCAATCTGAATATCGTGTTATCATGAAAAATGGTACATGTTCATTATGTGACTTGCCTCCCGGCAAGAAGGCCATTAGCACTGAGTGGGTATACAAACTAAAATGTAAACTTGATGGATCATTTGACAACTATAAGGCTAGGCTTGTTGCAAAGGGTTATGCGCAGGAAAGAGGCATTGATTTTGATGAAACTTTTGCTCCTACTTGCCGAATGACTATATTCGTAGCATCTGTGCACTTGCAGCTCATCATGGTTGGAATGTACATCAGTTGGAATTAAAAGAGCATTTTTAAATGGTGACTTACATGAAGAAGTGTATGTTTCTCAGCCCCATGGCTTTGTGTAGAAAGGGCATGAAAACTAGGTGTGCAGGTTAAATAAGGCATTATATGGTTTAAAGCACCACGTGCTTGGTATGAAAAGATACATGCCTATCTGATTGCACATGGTTTTGAGAAGAGCCCAAGTGAATGCACCTTATAAGTTAAGCGTGCTAATGATGTGCTTCTGATCATTGTGGTATATGTTGATCATATGCTGCTCACTGGTCCCCGTGACATGAATATTGTAGATTTTAAGACTAATTTGCATGCCTCATTTGAGATGTCTGATTTGGGGCATTTGCATCATTATTTAAGCATTCAATTTATGCAAGTTGATGGTGGAATGGCTTTGTGTCAAACGGAATATATTAACACATTATTGCAATGTTTTGGCCTTAAAGCCTATAAGCCTATTCCCACTCCTATGGAGACAGGTTTACGATCGAGTCTTCATGATGCTAGAGACGTATTTGATGTTTTTCTCTATCACTAGGCTATTGGATGCTTGATTTACATATGCACTACTCGGCCAGATATTGAGTTTTCTATCTCACAAATGAGTAGGTTTATGCATTGCCTAGGTGTCAAGCATTGGTAGGCAGTTAAGTGCATCTTTTGCTACATGAGTGGTACCCAGCTACTTGGATTGTTTTATCCCAAGGGGGGATCACTACCGCCATATTTGCATGCTTTTTCTCATAGTGATTGGGCTAGTTGCTATGACACTTGTGTTTCCACCAGTCGTTTTTGCTTCATGCTTGCTAGCTCATGTATATCTTGGTTGAGCAAGAAGCAGCCTACTATGGCCACTTCTAATTGTGAGGCTGAGTATAGGGCATCTTTCACAGTGATTGTTGAGTGTGCGTGGCTCAGATTCCTTATGGCTAATTTGGGTGTTGGTTAGGCTTCTGCCACCACCATCTTCACTAACAGTCAGAGTGCACTGGCAGTTGCGAGGAACCATCGCACTAAGCACATTGACGTGCATTATCATTATGTCAGGGAGAGGTTCTCTGATGGGGAAATTATCTTGGCATATGTACCCATAGAGGAGAACATTGCAGACCTTTTTACAAAGGCTCTACCTAGGGAGAAGTTTGAAACTTTCGACAAAGCTTTGGGCTTACTTCCTTTTGTGGATTGATTCCACATAGTTTGGCACTTCCTTATACATGAGTGCCAACTCCTTGTTAAAGGCATCATTCCAAGGGGGGATTTGTTGATATATTTAGGTAGTGGTGTGTGTGAACACTCTAGGACCATCGGGGAACTTTTTTCCCTCTTTAAGAGGTTTTTTCCCCCGTCTTGTATACACACGTTGTCGTCGAGATTTTCTCTCCTCTCTCACTTGTGAAGGCCTACAAAAAACATATTTGGTGAAGGTAGCCAGAATTCCCCGAGAAGTCCACGATGCATCAAGGATGTCAAAGAAAGCTCACATACAAAGTTTCAAAGGAATCAAGAAAGTCCATGGTAGCGGTCAAAGCTGGTCAAAGCTTGGAAATTAGGGCAAAAATTTCATTCTCACCAAATTAGATGAAAATTCATATACTTGTAAAGATTGTCAAAGTCAGTCTATAGCCCAAATTTCAGCAGAAAATGGATTTTGTAGCACAATGATATGCTATGTTCATTTTGTAAAAAATGTAAATTTTCTAGTTTGACCCTACAAATTCTTGTATAGAAATTTATGTTAGCCATATGGTTTGGCATGCATAAAGATCATATGTGGATACATATTTGTACAAATTTTCAAGGCTATCAGAGCTTCCTATACACCTTAATGCCACCTTGCAAGCTTCCAAATGTAGTCAAACTTGTACAAGGAAGATTCAGATGGGAGTTTTTTCTGCATATTCCTGAAGGAGATGTTTGGAAACATAGTCCTACAAAGTTTCATCTTCATCAAAGCCTATTTGGAGGGTCAAAGAGTACAAAGTCGAGTTTTCAGGATCACCGAAGTTTTCTAGTTTAAGCAAATTGAAGGGTTGAAGGGCCACCACATGGCGAAAGCTGACTGAGCCATGTTGTACGATCAAGATGAGCTCATATTCAAGGGTGGAGATGCACTTATGCTTAAAGCAAGGAGGATCCACGAGTTTGTCCGTAAAAGAAGTTTTTTTTTACAATCAAAGATCAATAATGCAGCTTTTCTCCAAAAATAGTGGCTTATCTTATCCAAACTGATGTCAGCACTGATCCGACGGTCCAGATCATCCCCAGATCCAATCGTGGAGAATAAAGGCGCCTAAATTTCACTCCTTTACACTAGATTTGATAGAAAGATCAATTCCAAGCCATTGATTTGATTAATCAAATGGTTGTGATCGAAAGTAGTGATCCTAGAGTTGAGAGTTGATTTCTCTAGATCCAAGGGCCCAAATTCATTCAAAAAACTATATAAAACTCCCTCCAAACTCCTAGAGCATCATTGTTAGGCATCCATAGGGCTCATGCTAACTTACGGTTTCCTTGAGACGATCACCCTCCGTTGAGCGAGTGAGGATCCAAGGTGAGCTAGTATGAGTATAGTACCTAGTTTCAAATTTAAGTTAGAACTCCAATCTAGGATAGGCTCTTGAAACCATCATCTCTATCTTGACTCACCCTTGGTGGAGCGTGTGAGTGAGTTAGAGCTGATTTTAATGAGTCTTAGAATTCTTTAGTTAGACGTTACGAGCCTAGACATACATAGGGTCACTGGAGTGGAACTCACCTTCTTACGTGTGACATTCGGTTGAACTGTCATGGTTTGAGGATCGGAACCACCTTTGATCAGTAGACTGCCTAGCTTGACGTACCACGACGATCTTATACATGTATCTTAATTCAAATCCTTTTAATTTATGTCACTTGTCACTTGTCTCTTGTCTCCTCTCTCTGTCTCTTAAGTATTTTTACATGTCTTCTATTTCTTCTATGTGTGAGAAGGCTCCGTAGTATTGCGTTGAACAGTGAGGATGTTTCTTTGAGCTTGTGAGTAAGCTCTATCATCATAATTCACTTGCATGCATATAATCCATACATACCCATACATATTGATTAGTTTCTGAAAGTGTATAAGAAGCTCCAATATTGGACCATTCTTCCTTTCGAAACTGGTTTATGTGTAAGGATTCCATCTATTCACGTCATGCATACATATCATCCAAAGAAGACTATGAATATGGATTAGAATTAGGAAGTGTTTAAGAAGCTCCTTCAATGGACCATTCTTCCTTCCAAATTTGATTCGTGTGTATGGTTCTCTTTCATTCTTATCATTCATGTTCATAAATCTAACTTGCACTCCTACATTCCCATTCCCATAATCATTTCAACATCTCTCTCTTCTCCATACTCAACATTAATTTCACTTTCATGTCCTTAAACCATCCAACATTCATTAGCTTCATTCACACTGTGTGTGCCACGACCGGACCCGATCCACCCGGATTGCGATCATCTCCACATTTGAACCTGACGTGAAACGCTTCGTGGCATTTGCTTCTGATCTTGTTAGGAGGTTGTGATCCATATCCATTGTTTCATATTTTTCATCCTCATCATATCATCATCATCAGTCTTGAGTGTTGCACTGGATTTCTCACAGTATCGTGCACATCTTCGTCGTGAAGTAAACACATTTGTGAGAGATCTAGAGCATCGTGCATCACTTGCTTATTCACATAAGATGGAGGAAGGATTCAAATCCCTTATTGTTGAGAAACAAGGCCAAAGAATAGTCTCTTCTATGTTGAGAGAGAAGGGAAAATTCAATGGCATCAACATCACAAGCTACTTAGATTTGTTTGAAGAGCAAGCTATGACTTTTGGTCTTCCTGAAGATCTTTTTATATCATTCTTTGAACATATTGTTGATAGCTCTATAATAAACCGTGTCCCTCAACATGATACTCTTGCTTGGAGTGATTTTAGAAAGGAGATGCTCAAATGATTCTATCTTGAAGATTATAGCCAACATAATCGAGATGGATTCTAGTTACGATGTCAATTCTCCAAAGCCTAGTAGCTCTATTACTCACTTACAAAATGAGTATATTAGACGCTATGAGCAACTTCCTGATGAGGATAAGATAACTTTGGAACCTGATCTTGTGATCAATTTTCTTAAGCTTCTTCATCCTGAAACTCGTAGGGAAGTTGAACGACGATTGGAAGAGCCGGATAAGCGCTATGGTCTTACTAACAATTGGCAAAAAGTGCGTAAAGTAGTACAGGCTGTAGCCCATAGCATCAAAGGCAATCCATGCTTTATGAGCAAACTACTCTTCCTCAAGCTAGCCTTCCACAAACTGAGCAAGTTAGAGAACAATCCCATGCTATGCTTTTTGACTCTACTCATATTCCTCAAATGACGGAGCCTACTCAAGGTTTTAAAGTAGAGCCAAATAAAAGTGTAGTTGAACAATCTCAAGTGGAAATTCTCACTAAGCAAATGGAAAGTCTTATTGCTACACAATCCAATTCGGCCAAGACTATAGATGCTTTACAATCTAATTACACCAAAACTTTCCAAAATCAAGTGAACCCAATGACTTTTCAAGAGCCTAATCAACATGTTATAGCTACCAATCAAAATCCACAAGTAGCTCCTACTCAAGCATATCAAGTTCCTCCAATGCATAATCCTTCAATGCAAAATCCTCATCCTCATGTGCAAAATCCCCAAATGTATCAAAACATGTATCCTCAAGCTTCTCAAATAGCTTTTCAAAATCCTCAAAATCAAAATTTTCAAAATCATCAACCGTATAATATGGAAGCTCCTCTTGCACCTCAAGTACCACATGTTGCTCCCCAAGCTCCTCAAATACATCAATTGCCTTTTCAAAATCCTAATTATCCTGTTCAAACAATACCTTATGAAAAAATCCTCAATTTCAAAATTTCCCACCACAAGTTAATCAAAATCCTCAAAATCAAAATGGTTTTGTGCGTGGCCCTCGTAGGTGTCCTTGGTGTGATTCGTTAGAGCACTTTTTGAGAGATTGTGAACTATTGAAGGCTGCTAAGGAGCAACGACTAGTAATAGACATAGACAAGAAAATCTGTGACTATCGATCTAGGCTACCTTTGCAAGGAAATTATGGTAAGGGAGGAATGAAAAAACACTATGAAAATATAACCATAACGGATGTAGGAACTAGAGAAGTGAAACTAGAAGCTCTTGATGAACAAGTGGAATCAAGTAAACCCACAAAGGAAGGTGATTTTCCCATAGAGGCTTTAGTAAGAGCACGAGATGAGATTAGGAGAATAACGACTTGGGAATCACCAATAGAAGATCAATCTCGTATTTCTCACATATCCAATGTAGAAGAAAAACGAAAAAGAGATGAAGTTGAGCCTAGTGAAAGAAGAGTGACTCGAAAACAAACCTTAGAGGGAATAGAAACAATCATAGAGCAAGGAGAAACATCACAATCTAAAGATAAAAAACAAGAATCGGAATCCAATGAACAAAAACAAGAGGAGAAACAAAAAGGGAAGAAGACAAAGCAAAGGAAAACAGAACCAAAGCCTTTAGATAAACAAGAACAATCAAAACAAACTGAAGACCAAACACGAGAACATGAACAAAAGCAAGATCTTGAGCAAAAACAAAAGAAACCAAATAGAAAACCTAAAGCCATCTTGATTTCAGAAATTGAGAGAAAAATAGATCCTATGGAGATTTTAGATGACATTTTGCTTATGAGTCAAGTGACTATGTCTTTAGAACAAGTTTTCTCTATTGCAAAGCCTGTTTTTAAAGATAACTTTATCGGCCTAATTAAAAGGAAGAGGTTTCCGCTTAATCTAGATACTGAGATGCAAGATTCTCTAGATCAAGATCAAGCTATGAATGAAGCCTTAAACTTTGATGAATCTGATGAAGAGGACTTTGATGATGATGAAGTAAATGTTAATAAAAATTTCTTAGGACCTATTCAACCTGACCATGAAAATCATGAAAACAATCCTGAAAGTCACTTCAAAAGAACATTTTGGTCTAGAGGTATATCAGAGATGCATGTTAAAATAGGAAATGATAAGAACACTATGATAAGTTTCTATGGCCCATAGATAAAGATTGTGGATGGCGTATGAGAACTGCAGATAATGGTGTAGGTACCCTGTATGGAGCATGTGCTAGTGTGCCCATATCAATAGGAGGAATCACAGAAGAGTTTCACTTTTATTTAAGATAATTGCTCCTATGAAGTTCTCTTAGGTCAACCCTTTATTTGTGAGAGTCGTATGGAAACTAAAGGGTCTACCTATGCTAGATTCAAGTCTAAGGATGGAATACAATCACTTCAAGTCATGACAGTAGGAGTGAATCATCCTAGGAATCGATTGTCAATTAGAAAGAAACCTATTTTTACTCAGGGTCATGAGCATGCTTGTAGTGATTGTGCACCTTGATTCATGTTTGGAGCTACGTATGATCAAAATTTCGGATAGAATCCATCGTTGAGCGGGACAACAGTGGATATTGGTTTGACATCTCGCAGCCAACCAACCTGTACAATAGTTTGTCACTTTGTTTTCCACATTCTAGATTAGATTTTCTTCATAAGAGTCAATTGTCCAAGTCTTTTATCCACAAAACCCAAAAAAGTTATAAAAACAACAAAATCATGGAGCATGATGAGAACATTGAGCATGTGATTGAGACATCTCATTGTTTCTCTACTCTTGAGGAGTTAGAGTTATGTCTTCAACAAAATTCTATTTCCCATATTATTCTTCTTTCTTCCCTTGATGAGTATGCTCTAATCCAAGAGTATGCTCTCAATGTTGAGAAGTGCTCAAAATTTAACCAAACACATGATGCGTTAGTTGAAACAAAGTACAAAACTGTAGACAAAAAAATCAAATCCATAGCTCAACCATTACCTCAAGGAAGTAATGAAAAAATCATTGATGTGAAAAATGATCCAACTCTTCGGGATAAGAAAAACATAGGACATACATTCACGGATGAGACAATCAAACAGGTGAAAATTGGTAGAGATGATGAATTTCTTTTGCCAGCAGAGAGAGATAAATTTGAGAGTGTCATACGTAGCCATGGAAAAGCCTTTACTATGTATCCTCATGAGATTGGTTGTGTAGATCCTAAGCTAGTTGCACCCATGATAATCTTTACTATTCCACATATTCCATGGAATCTTCGTCCTATACCTGTTCCAAAGGCTCACTTACCTGAGCTAATGCAACTACTTAAGGAGAAGATAAACATGAGAATTTTAGAGCCATCTTTTGCACCTTACTCAAACAGATGGTTCATTCTGCCTAAAAAGAATGGGAAACTATGTTTTATTCAAGATCTCCAACCTGTCAATAAAGTCACCATAAGGAATGTAGGAACAGGACCCATTGTAGATGAGTTTGCTGAATCATTTTTAGGACATTCTATCTATTCAATGGGTGATTTATATTCGGGATATGACCAATGCCAATTAGCAATTGATAGTCGTGACATAACCACAATGAAAACACCTTTAGGCTTAGTGCGAATGTGTACTTTACCTCAAGGAGCGACTAATTCTGTGGCTCATATGATGTGTGCTATGAATATGGTCTTTATGAATTTATCCCTCATATAACTTTGCCATTCATTGATGATATTCCAATTAAAGGGAGTGAGAACGTGTAAAGGACATTACTTTAGATTCATCTGGATGTCGTAAATTTGTTCTTGACCATATCTCTGATTGTGAAAGAATATTTCAACGATTTGAAGAGGTAGGTCTCACATTTTCCATAGAGAAATCTGTTTTTGGTGTCAACGAGGTGCTTATTGTTGGACATTTATGTGGCCATTATGGTCAAAAGCCATACCCACAAAAAGTTAATGCCATTAGCAAGATTTCTGAAACATGTAACAACGTGAGTGAGGTACGTAGATTTCTTGGTGCTTGCATCTTTTATGTTATTTGGATCCCACACTTTGCTCATGTTGTTGATTGTCTCTATGACTTGTTGAGGAAGAAACCAAAATTTATTTGGACTGACAAACACAATCAAGCTATGCGTAAATTGAAGAAATTATTACTTGAAGCTCCCATCCTTAAGCGTGTAGACTATTCTGCTAACAAACCTATTATATTAACAGTTGATACTAGTCCTATTGGTATAGGTTGGGTCATAAGTCAAGAAGATAGTGAAGGGAATAGATATGCAATTAGGTTTGGTGCCAAAATTCTACATGAAACACAACGAAAATATCCACAGATCAAACGAGAACTATGGGGTATGGTAACAGCTTTGAAAACAGACAAAGAATATTTCATTGGTGCAAATGTCAAAGTTGTGACTGATTGTTTGCCTCTCATTGGAATGATAGCCAATTGTTCATCTCCTGATATAGCCATGCTTAGATGGATCTCATATATTAAGTTCATAAATCCTCAATTAGTTCATATTTCAGGTAAGTCAAATTCAGTTGCTGATATGTTATCGAGAGCTAGATTTGATGATGATCTTGAAAGTGATCTAATAAAGAATGTGAATTTAGCTGACTATGTTCCACATATATATGAGTATGAGCAATTTCATGAGTCTGAGTATGAAAATGAATGGAGAGACATAGGAAAGTGTATCTGAGTACACTACAACCATTACCTAACTGGACTACGAATAGATTCCGTAATATTAGGAAACGAGCTTATAATTTTTTCCTACGTAACGGTTATCTTTGGAGACATGCTAAGGATAAGGTTAAGAATCCACAACGAGTCCTAGGAAAGAGAGATCTTCAATTGCAAGTAATGAAGGAGATGCATGAGACGTTATGGGCAGGTCATAAAGGATTTTTTGGAACATATGAAAAAATTAGAAGTACCTATTATTGGTCTAGGATGTATGTTGACATTAGTAGCTATGTTTCTACATGTTCTACTTGTCAACTTCATTCATCAGTCAAACATAGAGATCCGTTGCATCCTACTTATCCACCCTGTATTCATTACAAGTGGGTAGTAGATCTTGTAACTATGCCTAAAGGTATTGACAAAATGCCTTACATTGTACTTGCAAGAGAAGACTTAACTAATCATGTAGAGGGACGTGCACTACCATCTAAGACCACTTACAATGTTTGCAAATTCTTGCTTGAAGATGTCATAAGTCGCTTTGGGTACATAGAGAAAGTAGTTGCTGATCGTGGAGAGTTAAATGCGAGAGAAGCTAAAGAGTTCTTTGAGCGTCACGGTATTCGTTTGTGTCTCACTACTGCATATAATCCAAAGGCCAATGGTAAAGTAGAGAGAGGGCATCCACCTATTGTGAAAACCATATCTAAAGCATGTAACGGTGACATCAAACAATGCCCTAGATTCTTACCTTTTGCACTTTGGGCAGATAGAATGATGTGCACACGCACTACTGGGTATATGCCTGCTGAACTCATGTACTGTCAACAACCATTGTTTCCAATTAAGTCTCATATTTCTGCATGGTCAAATCTGCCTTGGTCTGAAAACATGTGTACTGATGATTTTTTGAGTTTGCGTATTAAACAGTTAGAACAAGGTAAATTAAGACTTGATGATGCTGTTGCAAATTAAGAGAATCTAGAATGAAGAACAAGCATTATTTTGATAAAACTCATCGATTGCGTCCTAATCCAATTGAAGTAGGAGATTGGGTGCTATATTTATGATAGTACATTTTACTGTCAATATGAATGCACGCAAAAAGCTCACTCAACGGTGGTTTGGGCCATACATTGTATCAAAAGTCAACAACAATGGTACGTATGCTCTTTGTGAATTAAATGGTGTTGCACTAAAAACTTTGATTGCAGGTAAAAGGATAAAGCTAGTCAAGAAACGTGATAATGATGAGTACATTTTGGATGAGGACATTGAAGAAGATGACAACAATGAGGCCGATTCATAAACAGGAGTATCCATGTTATAAAAATAATAAAAAAAAGGAATTAAAAAAAAAGACATAAAAATATCATTAATTTTTCAAGTTCATGTTGCTTTGTTTTTTTTCAAGTTCATTCTATTTTTTTTCCATGCTTGTTTCATGCATGTTTTTTTCAGTCTTTGCATTGCATTGCATATCCACATCACTTGAGTCAAAAAGGGCAAATGATGATTTCTCTACTTGTGTAAAATTGTATCTTAAGTAGTAACTTATCTACTAAGAAATTGATTATAATCTAGGATTGTGGAAAGATAGGGCATGTAGATTTGGAGGTTTATTTTGGTGACATGACTTTCATATATAAACATCCATATGTATCCAGTATCGAAAGCATAATTGTTGAAATCCTAGCTCCTGCTATTGCATGTTTCTACATCCTTAGTCCATCTCATAGCACTTGTATCGGAGTTTAAACGACTGTTCTCCATCATCAAAAATGGTTGTACCTTGTATCGGGGTTTATTTTTTCCCCTTTATCAAAAAAAAAAAGTTGCTACATGTTACCAAGAAGTTTACACTTTCTTCCACCCCAAAAAAGTGATCGTAACCATAAAGTTGCTGAATCATCATCATCATCAAGAAAAAAAAAAGAGCAAGCCAAAGGAGGATAAAGAGGCATAGTAGAATAAATCACGGGCTATATAGGTAGATTTATGCATTAGTGGAGTTTAGTTAGATTTCCTTGCATGTTATTAGAGAAAGAGCATATTCATATTTATGTAGGAAAGGAGTTGATCTAAAATAAGCTAAAGATGAAAGATGTCTCTTGAAAATCCTAAATCTTTGTTTATAATCATATTTAAGGTAGATTGCTTGATGAAAAAGGTACAAAATTTTCTTCAAGGTGAGAGGAACTGATGCTTAAAACGACTCAATACATCCACTTCCACTTCATATTGATGCTTGTTTTTTTTCTTTCTTGTTGCCAATGTTGCTTGTTCATTTGCATATATGTTGCCTATTTGTTCATGCATATTCATGTTGCCTGTTTCAATTCTTTCTTTCATGCAAATTTTGCTTCATGTCACGTTACCTACTTATGCATGCATATAATCAATTTTCCTTCCATGTTTCTTATGTTTCCTATAAAGGAGTTTGATGCCTGAAACATTTTGTTTTTCACAGATGCTAGAGTGGCGCTTCCGGAGGAATCGCAGGTTTAGTGGGGGCGAATGTCGTAGAGATTTTCTCTCCTCTCTCACTTGTGAAGGCCTACAGAAAACATATTTGGTGAAGGTAGTCGGAATTCCCCAAGAAGTCCAGGATGCATCAAGGATGTCAAAGGAAGCTCACATACAAAGTTTCAAAGAAATCAAGAAAGTCCATGGTAGCGGTCAAACCTAGTCAAAGCTTGGAAATTAGAGCAAAAATTTCATTGTCACCAAATTAGATGAAAATTCATATACTTGTAAAGATTGTCAAAGGCAGTCTATAGCCCAAATTTCAGTAGAAAATGGACTTTGTAGCACATTGATATGCTATGTTCATTTTGTAAAAAATGTAATTTTTCTAGTTTGACCCTACAAATTCTTGTATAGAAATTTATGTTAGCCATATGGTTTGGCATGTATAAAGATCATATGTGGCTACATATTTGTACAAAGTTTCAAGGCTATCAGAGCTTCCTAGACACCTTAATGCCACCTTGCAAGCTTCCAAATGTAGTCAAACTTGTACAAGGGAGATTCAGATGGGAGTTTTTTCTGCATATTTCTGAAGGAGATCTTTGGAAACATAGTCCTACAAAGTTTCATCTTCATGAAAGCCTATTTGGAGGGTCAAAGAGTACAAAGTCGAGTTTTCAGGATCACCGAAGTTTTCTAGTTTAAGAAAATTGAAGGGTTGAAGGGCCACCACATGGCGAAAGCTGATTGAGCCATGTTGTACGATCAAGATGAGCTCATATTCAAGGGTGGAGATGCACTTATGCTTAAAGCAAGGAGGATCCACGAGTTTTTCCATAAAAGAAGATTGTTTTGACAATCAAAGATCAATAATGCAACTTTTCTCCAAAAATAGTGGCTTATCTTATCCAAACTGATGTCAACACTGATCCGACGGTCCAGATCATCCCTAGATCCAATGGTGGAGAATGAAGGCGCCTCAATTTCACTCCTTGACACTAGATTTGATAGAAAGATCAATTCCAAGCCATTGATTTGATTAATCAAATGGTTGTAATCGAAAGTAGTCATCCTAGAGTTGAGAGTCGATTTCTCTAGATCCAAGGGCCCAAATTCATTCAAAAAACTATATAAACCCCCCTCCAAACTCCTAAAGCATCATTGTTAGGCATCCATAGGGCTCATGCTAGCTTACGGTTTCCTTGAGAGGATCACCCTCGATTGAGCGAGTGAGGATCCAAGGTGAGCTAGTATGAGTATAGTACCTAGTTTCAAATTTAAGTTAGAACTCCAATCTAGGATAGGCTCTTGAAACCAACATCTCTATCTTGACTCACCCTCGGTGGAGCGTGTGAGTGAGTTAGAGCTGATTTTAATGAGTCTTAGACTTCTTTAGTTAGACGTTACGAGCCTAGACATACATAGGGTCACTGGAGTGGAACTCACCTTCTTACGTGTGACATTCGGTTGAACTGTCATGGTTTGAGGGTCGGAACCACCTTTGATTAGTAGACTGCCTAGCTTGACGTACCACGGCGATCTTATACATGTATCTTAATTCAAATCCTTTTAATTTATGTCACTTGTCACTTGTCTCTTATCTCCTCTCTCCGTCTCTTAAGTATTTTTACATGTCTTCTATTTCTTCTATGTGTGAGAAGGCTCCGCAGTATTGCGTTGAACCAGTGAGGATGTTTCTTTGAGCTTGTGAGTAAACTCCATCATCATAATTCACTTGCATGCATATAATCCATACATACCCATACATATTGATTAGTTTCTGAAAGTGTATAAGAATCATAATCATTTCAACATCTCTCTCTTCTCCATACTCAACATTAATTTCACTTTCATGTCCTTAAACCATCCAACATTCATTAGCTTCATACACCCTGTGTGTGCCACGACCAGACCCGATCCACCCAGATTGCGATCACCTCCACAACATATTTCCCTAAAAGGCTACAATCTTATCTTTTATACATTATAGTGGTAATACATTCAGGATTGTGTGTTGTGCTCCAAACTTCTTCTTCTTCTTCTTTGTGTTTTTTGCGCACCTTGGATGATTTCTAGCTCCAACAAATCTTCATTTTGTGATACTTCATGAAATTTCTTTGTTTCATCATGTTTGATTCTATGTGTCATGTATGCATAATGAAGCTTCATAGAAGTATTATATAGATTTATTCTATCCACTAGATGTTGCACTCTTGTAGATTGTCTCCCAAGAGTTTCCTCATCTCATCTTGAATGTGTTTCTCTTATTGCATGTGAAGGAATATACGTTTCCTTCATAATTTTCAACATCTCAAGTGTAGCTATCTCATCATCAATATACAAATCAGGCATCTACTCTCTAATCTTCTCTTTTCCTTTCTCCTTTATCGTTGCATAGTTTTTCATATTTTGGAAGAGTGCCACTTATATCTAGACAACCAAAATGAGAAAGTGAAACTCTCTCTCTATCCCTCTCTATAATCTCCTCTAAGGAAAAGAACATTGATAGTGGAATCTATTCCACTTTCCCTTTCCCTTTGAAAGAGATTCTATTGGATCCAATTGCTCTACTCATCCATAATTGAGAACATTCACATAAGTGTTTCCCTCCAAAATAATTGAGAATCAAGAATTTTACATTGAAAAGTAGAGTAAATGAATTTCTTCTAAAATATAGACTTAGAGATGTTTTTTAAACACCTCTTCTCTCTAAAGGAAAAAATACTCTATTCTTATGCTACGACGAAATCATGTTTTCCTTTCCTTTTTCACTTTCCAAGAACATGAGCTAAAGTGAGCCCACTAAGCTAAAGTGAGATCTCTCATCGATCTCTTAGTTAATTCCCACTTTCTCCTTTCCTTAAAAGAGAAACTTATGAATTCATTTGCTCCTCTCTTCCATAACTAATGCATAATCACTAATTACATACATTCCTATGAAGATGGAGAACAAATATCCCCTAATTAATGAGGGTATATGTAGTGAAGAGTGGCGAAAATAAGCTCCTTCTAAGGGTCAAAGCCCTCTACTAAAATGGTTGGCAATGATATGACATGATACCATAACCACGTGTATCCATACTAATCTATGCCAACCATCCTCTATGCATGGATCTATACGATCCAATCAAACTAATGGAATTATCCTTCCTAAAAATCAGAAAGTGAGTATGTGATACCAATGGTGATAATATCACCTACCACATTATGTACTGGAAGAATAAATCTTCTCTAAACTATGAAGGATAACTCCCAATCCTAAGGAGATGTCTAATAAGAGCATCTCCTCTAATATAGTGAGACATGACACCATGAAGGATGAGCCCTTCTCTCCCTGGCCATAGAAGAAGAGTGCTCAAAGGGAAGTCGTTTCCACCATCCCATACCAGTGGAACCTCTCCAATTCATGGTGTAATACCTACACTAAACCAAGGATATATTCCATATATATGTAATGGAATATGTAGATGGACTCTAGCAAATCCCATATCCTCAACTCATATCAGTGGACTCAAATGAGCCCTATGTCCTCGAACTAGTTAGTTTGGTTCTAGTCAACATGTGACAATGGATATGCCTTTCTATTCTGAACTAACTTGTTTCTAGGTACCAAGACAAGGTATGAGTACCTCTATGTAGATACCAACATACATAGATGTATTGGGTACCCCACCTCTTCTTGACTTACAAATCTATGCTCTAAGTCATAGAGCTAGTGCCATGCATGTGGCCTTACTAACCATCACTGGAATCACATGAGCACCTGCTGATGCCATCTCATGAAGCCCATCTCTATGATCCCATCTAGTTGGTTTCCGTAGTAGTGTAGCAAAAATGCATCACAACTTTCTCAAGTGATGAGTATCCGTGAAACTAATCACTCTTTGGTTATTCTTCATCATACCCCATAGTCTCCTAATCATACTATCAGAATCTTGTGAAGATAAGTAAATCTTCACTACTAAATCTTCACTACCTTGGAGATTATCATAAATGTATCTCTTGTGCTCGTATGCAACATTTCATAACCTATAGGATTGCTTGTGCACATTCCTAATGGTGAAGGTGTATCTCAATCCCCTTAGCAATCTTATGGTATAAATCCATAAGGATTATGTGTAGGGGTCCTATTACTAGTGAAGTTTCCCTATCTATACTACTATGATGGTCCTAAGTCCATTAAATACATGCTTACAAGCATGCTAACACCTTACTAATGTTTGCAGAAAAGAATAGGATTATGCATTGCCCAAGTGTCAAGCATTTGGAAGTGGTTAAGTGTAACTTTCGCTACTTGAAAGATACTCAGCTACTTGGATTTTCTTATTTCAAGAGAGGATCACTATCACCAGATTTACATGCTTTTTTTGACTTTGATTGGGTTGGTTGCTATGACACATGTGTGTCCACTAGTGGTTTTTGCTTCATGCTTGGTAGCTCGTGCATATGTTGGTTGAACAAGAAGCATCCAACTATGGCCACTTCTTGTTTTGAGGTTGAGTAAAGGACACCTTTCATAGGGACTATTGAGTCTATGTATCTTAGATACCTTTTTCTTGATTCGGGTGTTGATTAGTCTTCTGCCATCACCATCTTCATTGAAAATGAGAGTGCATTGGTAGTTGCAAAGAACCTTATGTTCCATGCTCACACAAAGCACACTAGGGTGCATTAGCATTATGTCAAGGAGAGGTTCTCTGTGGGAGGGATGAGTTTGTCATACATGCCCACAAAATATAACATTGGAGATCTTTTCATAAAGGCTTGAACTTCCCATAATTTTGAAGCTTTTTGCAAAGCGTTGGGCTTACTCCTTTTGTGGATTTATCTCTTTCCATGTAGCTTAGAACTTCCTTATATATGAGTGCTAGCTCCTTCTTCACCCCATCACTCGTAGGGGGATCTAGTGATATACTTAAGTAGATATGTGCGTGAACACACTCAAGACCATCGAGATATTTTTCCCTTTTTAGGAGGTTTTTCCCCTGCTTGTATATATACCTACAACCCTAATGTATTACTTTTCTCTATATGTTCACTTGGTAATACATTCAGCATTTTGTGTTGTGCTCTAAGCTTCTTCTTCTTCCTTGTGTTGTTAGCGTGCTTCCACAGACCTCAAACTCCATTACAAACTCCACTTTTATGCTTTAAGAAATATATCCTAGTGTATCAACTATAGTCATCAATGAACATAAAAAAGTAAAGTGAACCACCAACTCATTTTGTTTTAGCAAGACTAGTCATATCACTATGCATCAACTCTAAAGGTCTTTTTCTATGCATTTATGTTCTTGGAAATTTCATATGTTGTTGGACAATGTCTAGAGGATAAAGCATATTTCATCGTTGCATACCTAGCTCTCCACCATGCATCCCAAAGGAAATGGTGGATCCGCTATTGGCATTAACAACAAATGGATTGATAGACTCATGAGCACCCAAGAGGACCAAAATCATTAGTGGATTGGTGCATCCTTTGGAAAGCCTTTTCATTTAACCATTTTCTTCATGTATGCTCCCAACTTTGACTCGGAGAGGATTACCACCTCACATTCTCTGTTCTCTCTTTCCCACAATATCATGCCTCCTAGGAATTTCAACATGGTTGAAGCTCCTTCTTGTTGGAGACCTCTTAATCTCCAAAGGTTTGATCTATACTGATCTAAGAACACATCCATATCAGTTATGGATCAAACTTTACACAAATGTTATCTTCATTTATCAAAACTTTCCTATCACTTCTGTGAGTGAAGAAATTCCTTCTTCAGAAAGTCTGCTTTAGAAATTGACTTCATTACCTATAGATATCTTCAGATTTCTTCGAACTAATGATGCACATATTTTCAAATTACCTTTGCGCAATCATATCAACCATTAGTTCTTCAAAAGAATCATTAAAACTTTAATTTGATCCTTAAGATCAAAGGGTATGTCAAAAATTGTATTTCTGAACAAGCGACTTTGACATAGGTAACTTCTAAGGTTGATTTCTCACAGCACAGATCCCCTTTTGCTAAATGCTTTTAGTCATAGCTTCCTTACCTTCCAGCTTAAATTTTGAATGCTGATTCATCAAAAACTTTACACTGTACATTGAGATCTAAGTAAAACATTAACACGAAAAAGTGTGCGACTCTGAAAAGTCTATCTGTAGACTTTACATACACATGTTCCTATTGACCATACTCACAGAATGAGAAAAATTAGACCATGAAACTTTGAACATAGCTTTATTAGCTTCTAGATTAGATGTGTACAAAAGGATTTTTGATCCATATGATCAGACTGAGAGAAATCTGAGAAAGACCCGACACTAACTCGTGAAGATGACTCTCTAGACATCTACCTTCATGACACTTGGCTTCTAATTACTTTCTCATGTATTTCTTTACATCATTGAATTATATACATATGGTTCTAGACTTATCCTGCATCTATTACATTATTCCTTATCATCGTAAGGATTGTCTATACTCAAATTACAAGAATTTCCAACTGTAATGTACATATGTATACAAGCTTCACTTATGAGATCTCTTCACTTTCTCAAATGACTTCTTGAACTTCAATCTGATCATAGACTTGCTTCAAGCTCTTTGTATTCATCAATTTGTGAGTGGTTTGTTCCAACAGCTCCCCCTCAATCACTAATTGTGATTATTCCATTCTGCTTCACACCTGCCATCTCTTTGAATCTCTGTAACTTAGGTCCATCCAAGCTTTTTGTTACCATATTTGCAACTTGCTCTGTTGTTGGAGTATACAAAACTTCAATCTCCTTTTCGAGCACCTTTTCCCTCAAGAAATGATACTGAATTTTTATATGCTTAGTCTTGGCATGAAAAAAACAGTTAGCTGCCAAATATAATGAACTCATATTGTCTCCAAAAATAGTTGGAGTACTCTAATCAGTTCCAAAACTCTTCAATAAGATCTTTAACCATATCACTTCTTTTGCAACCTCTACCATTCCTTTATACTCAGCTTCTACAAAGCAATTGTATGTTGCTTCTTTGAGCACCAAGAAACTAATTTATCTCCAATATAACAGAGATACCCATGAGTAGACCTTCTATCATCTGAATCACCTGCCCAATCTACATCAATCAATACTTTGATTTTTGTATCAAAAGTAAATCCATAATACAAACCTTCACTTAGGGTTCCTTTGATATATCTAAGTACCCTTTGAGCTGCAATTCAATGAGTCTTCTTTGGACAATGCATAATTTGTGATAACACACCTACTGCATATGATAGATCTGGCCTTGTCAAGGTAGCATAGATTAGACTACCTACCAAACTCTGATATTTCTTCATATCATTGAATTATTCACCTCCATACCTGCTCAATTTATGATTTACCTCCAATGGTGTGGTTGAAGGCTTGCAATCTTCCATGTTAAACTTGACCAGAAGATTCTTCAAGTATCTCTCTTGTGTAACATATACTCCATGTTGAGTATATACAATTTGCATTCCTAAGAAATAAGATAAGTTTCCCAAATCACTTATCTTAACCTCCTTCTCTATTTGTTTCTTAAGCTCATTGTTTCCTTGAGCATCTATACCTGTGACAATAATATCATCAACATAAATACACATGTATATGTATCCATTTTCACTTGCCTCCACTAGTAAGCTACTATCTGCCTTTGATGCTTGAAATCCACATTCATTCAAGAACTTAACAAGCCTGTAATTCCATGCTCTTGGGGCCTGCTTAAACCCATACAAAGCTCTCTTTAGTTTACACACATAATCTGATCCAATTGAATCCATGAAGCCTTCTAGTTGCTCCATGTACACTTCATCTGCAATGTATCCATTCAGAAATGCATTCTTCACATCTAATTGTGATAACTTCCATCCTTTACAAGCAGCAATATCAATCAATGATCTAATTTTAGACATCTTAGCAACAGGTCTAAATGTTTCATCATAATCTACCCCATAAGTTTGGGCATAACCTTTGAACACAAGTCTAACCTTGTATCTAGACACTTTTTCATCTACAAACCTTTTTGTTTTATACACCCACTTACATCCAATGACCTTCTGATTCTTTGGTCTTAGCACCAATTCCCATGTTTCATTTTCAAGTAGAGCATCATACTCTTCTTGCATTGCCTTCTTCCAATTTTGTTTACCTTTAGCTTCTTCATATGTTATTGGATCCTCTTCTGTCTTCACAATGTAAGCATAATCTTTTGTTGTTAGAAAAGATTTATCATACTATACCTGATAGGTTCTTTTGTTTCTCTCAAGGTTCTTCTGACCTCTGCACTTCTTGAAGTCTAAGCCATATTTGATTCTGGATCAAATCTTGGCCCATCTTCAACATTATCCTGCAATTTACTTCTATAATCAACATAATCAATATCTTCTTCATACACACTTATTTTTGTCTTCCCTTTCCTTTGTATTTCTTTAACATCTACATAATCAATTGTTGACCGTGTATACCATGTGCTTTGCTCATCAAATGTAACATCTTTAGTAATACAAAATTGCTTTGTGGATGGACTCCACAATCTGTAACCCATATGTCTATCATTATACTCAATAAACACATACTTCTGTCCATAAATGAACTCAATAAACTCATAGTTGGGAGCATACATGAAGACAATGGTTAAATGAAAAGGCTTTCCGGAGGATGCGCCAATCCACTAATGATTTTGGTCCTCTTGGGTGCTCATGAGTCAATCAATCCATTTGTTGTTAATGCCAATAGCGGATCCACCATTTCCTTTGGGATGCATGGTGGAGAGCTAGGTATGCAACGATGAAATATGCTTTAATATCCTCTAGACGTTGTCCAACAACATATGAAATTTCCAAGAACATAAATGCATAGAAAAAGACCTTTAGAGTTGATGCATAGTGATGTGATTAGTCTTGATAAAACAAAATGAGTTGGTGGTTCACTTTACTTTTTTATATTCATTGATGACAATAGTTGATACACCAGGATATCATCATACTCAATAAACACATACACTAGGTTCTAGCTTATGTCTCAATTGTGAAGGAACATAAGCATATGCTAAACATCCAAATACCTTACAATGATCAAGAGTAGGTTTCTTACCCCACCATGCTTCATATGGAGTTCTTCCATCCAAAGCTTTACAAGGTAAACTATTCACAAGGTATGTTGCAGTGTTGATAGCTTATGCCCATAGGTAGTTTGGAAAATTCTTTTCCTTCATCATTGCTGTTGCAAACTCTACAAAAGTTCTATTTCTTCTATCTGCAATTCCATTTTGTTGAGGAGAGTACCTGCAAGTTACTTCTCTTTTTATACCTGCATCCCACAAATAATCATCAGACTCTTTAGAGAAATACTCTCCCTCTCCATCTGATCTCAACCTCTTGAGCTTTTGTCCTCTAATCCTTTCTACATAAGCATGATAATGCTTGAATGTCTTGAACACTTCTGATTTGTCCTTGATTACATATAAAGTAATCCATTGGTTGCATCATCAACAAACAACACATAATATCTGGATCCATTTATGCTATAGTCCCTTGAAGGACCCCACACATCTGTATGAACCAATTCAAGCATATTTGAATACTTATACCCTGATTTATTGTATGAACTTTTGTGTGCTTTTCCCAATTGAGAAGCTTCACACTTGTACACCATGTGTTGCCCTTCAATATTTTGCAAACCAAGCACCACATCATTCCTTGAAATTTCCTTTATGGCTCTCTCATTGAAATGACCTAGCCTCTTATGCCATAGGTTTAACTCAGACATCTTTTGACTTCGATAAGTAAATAAAGCATTTCCCACATTACCTTGGACTTTAAGAGTAAACAACCTTCCTTCCTTTCTACTTGCAATGATGTTTCTATATCCCTGATTTGGATCTTGCACATAAACACCATCATTTGTGAATCTGACTTCATATCCCTTCTCCACAATTTGCCCTACACTTATCAAGTTTTTAGGAATAGTAGGAACATAAAGTACCTTGCTCAAGAGTGTACTTCCACTCTTTGTCTTCACTGATCCAATGCTCTCCACTTTATGCTTGGTGTTGTCACCTGTTTGAACTATATGTCCATTCACCTTTGCTTCCATATCAATCATCAATGATATATTTCCACTCAGCTGATTGCTACATCCTGAGTCAATATAAAATACCCTTTGATATTCTCCTACTGCTTCATGAGTTGCATTCAAGATAAGAGTCATGTCATCCTTCTGATCTGATGCATAATTATAATAATTGTTCTTTTAGGACTGAGAATGAAAACTTCTTCCACCTCCTCTAGCATATGATGTCCTACCACCTCTTCCTCTGAACTTGCCTCTTTGGTTTCTGCCTCCTCTGCCTCTTTGATTGAAGCTCTGGTTATTAATTCCACCATTTTGATTGTTATACCAACAATCATTTTCCAAATGATTGGTTCTGCCACAAATCCAACAAGCTTTAGTATTATCTTTGTTCTTACCCCCTCTTCCTTTACCTCTGAAGTTCATCTTTCCTTTTGTAAAGTAAGCTTGACTTGAGGTTCCTTCATCATCAGTTGATTGCTTCCCTTTGCCATTCTTTTTCTTGTCCTTGGAGTACATAGCTTGGCTTGCACTCCTATCATTGTCCCCCTTAATGTCCTGCTCAAAAGTTAGCATGTGTCCTAGCAATTGATTAAGATCATGAGTAAAGTGATCTAGTGACAAATCTATGGACAATATGAAAGGCTTCCACTTCTCATCTCCTCTCAGACCTGTAATTATTTGCCTTACCAACTTATCCTCTTCAATGTCTTCATCTACTGCTCCCAAGCTATCTGCAATATCCTTCATTCTTGCCACATAATCAGAAATTGATTGTGAGCTCTTCTTCTGGAAAGTTGTGAATTCTGCCAAATGAGGACTTCCTTGACTTGGTTGTGTTTTGGAAATGCTCTTCCAAAGCATTCCACACATCTGTTGCACTTTCTAATCCTCTGACGTGAGGTAGAAGATAATCATTTACAACCATGTAAATGATGCTCCTAGCTTGAGCATCCTTTCTCAGCCAATTCTTGAAACCTACAAGTTTCTCCCTAGTTGGAACACCAAGATCTTCAAACTCAGGCTTTTCTTCTTCTCCTGTAATGAACGCCATCAAATCTTTACTCATGAGGTGTGCCTCCATCCTCATGGACCAAGCTAGATAGTTCTCCCTATCTAGCTTATCAATCTGCAAGCTTTCTCCCATCTTTGATCTTCTACGTCTGCAAATACTATGATTTATGATAATAGACTGTACCTTTGATATGAAGCTTTAATCCTTCTTGATCCTTGGAACTCGTGCTTTGTAATTCTGCAGGTTATCTCCAAGAATTTGGCTTTTTCCACCTTCAATTAGAAGGAACTTCAATATCTTCCACAATCGGGACTTCCAATGCCTTTACTTCACTTGTATTGCAACTTCAGCTCTCATACCACTGTTGGAGACCTCTTAATCTCCAAAGCTTTGATCTATACTGATCTAAGAACACCTTTATATCAGTTATGGATCAAACTTTACACAAATGTTATCTTCATTTATCAAAACTTTCACCATCACTTCTCTGAGTGAAGAAATTCCTTCTTCAGAAAGTCTACTTCAGAAATCGACTTCATTACCTGCACATATCTTCAGATTTCCTCAAAGTAATGATGCACATATTTCCAAATTACCTTTCCGCAATCATATCAACCATTAGTTCTTCAAAAGAGTCATTAAAACTTTAATTGGATCCTTAAGATCAAAGGTGTGTCAGAAATTTTCTTTCTAAACAAGCGACTTTGACATATGTAACTTCAAAGGTTGATTTCTCACAGCACACATCCTGTTTTGCTAAATGCTAAATCCTGTTGATTTCTCACTTCCTTACCTTCTAACTTAAATTTTTAATGCTGACTCATCAAAAACTTTACATTGTACACGGAGATCTAAGTAAAACATTAATACGAAAAAGTGCACAACTCTGAAAAGTCTATCTGCAGACTTTACATACACATGTTCCTATTGAACATACTCACAGAATGAGAGAAATTAGACCATGAAACTTTGAACATAGCTTTGTTAGCTTCTAGATTAGATGTTTTACAAAAGGATTTCTCATCCACATGATCAAACTGAGAGAAATCTGAGAAAGACCCAATGCTAACTCGTGAATATGACTCTCTAGACATCTACCTTCATGACACTTGGCTTCTTATGACTTTCTCATGTATTTCTTTACATCATTGACTTATATACATATGGTTCTAGAGTTATCCCGTGTCTATTACATTACTCCTTATCATCCTAAGGATTATCTATACTCAAATTACAAGAATTTCCAACTGTAATGTACACAGGTATACAAGCTTCACTTATGAGATCTCTTCACTTTCTCAAATGACTTCTTGAACTTCAATCTGATCATAGACTTGCTTCAAGCTATTTGTAATCATCAATTTGTGATTGGTTTGTTCCAACACTTCTGACAGGTGGTGAAATAGAGAGAGGATTATTGATGGGAAGAAGTAGAATTTTGGGAGCATATGACATTCTACTTTGACCTTGTTGAAATTAAAGATGAGACTAGTGTTTCTTGGTCAAACGTCCAATTTGGTGTCAAGTTGAGGAAAACTAGAGTTGATAGAAGCTACATCACCCAAAATATTATCAACGATTGGGGGCACCCTCTCTCTCTCTCTTAGTGGTGTGACCTTACTATTTCGGATCACTACCCTTTTATTCTTACATTTAGGCCATTCAAGAGTCTTAAGAAAGCTCCCTGGTTTCATGCCATTATGGCGACCTTCTCTCTCCCCTCTATCCAATAGGACATTGCTTCTGCTTGGATGTTAGGTGACATTTGCATTATTTTTTGGTTTGGGTTGATGGAATAAAATGCCTACTCTAAGGTCTTAATTGAAGGGTGAGAGAAAAGGGTTAGAATGAATGGGTGTACCATCCCCTTGTCTAAGAATGCATAAATAAAATCAATGATTTATAAAAAAGAAACTACATTCGTATCTCTAACTCCCTACCTTAGAATGGGTGTGTGGTCTTCACATCCACTGTATCAAGAATGCTTACTACTACGCGTGCATGGTAAAGGCTAATTGAAATATATGTCCCAAAACACAATATGGCTACACTTTGGCGACCTCGCATGATGGCCCATCTCTCTTTGGCTTTGACGTCGTGCACATTTCATAGTGTTATGCTATGTACCAACATCCTATGATTTTCATAGTGTTGTGCTATATACCAACCTCATTTTGGAGGGGCATTGCCAACTTAGATGTTATTGCAACTGTCAGTTCATTGGCATGCACATGATCTCAACTAATCAAATTGCTCCTTAGATCAGCCATGGGTAAAGCAGCTACTAGTTGGACTGTTGCCGCAGCAACAACCCGATTGGTGCACTTGTTGGGAAAGCAATTGCTATAAAATCAAGAATAGGAGCAAATCGTTCTTTATGTCTTGAATTCTAGCCCTCTACACGTTGCTATGCTCTCCCACATCATTGCTTTTGGGTTCTTGACAGCCAAAAAGGAGTATACACATGGTGGAATGTGTAGTGGGTTTCCACTTCCCAGTGTGCATGATGCATCCTAACATTTTGAGCCTCGCCAAACTTCATCCAAGATTTTTAGTCTGCATTGTTGTGCACTCGATTGAGATCCTTGGAGATGGCGACACTAGCAAGATGATACCTCTAGGCCTAAATGAAAGTGTTAACCAACAAAGTCTGAAACCTAGGCACTATTTGAATGAATCAAGATAGAGGAATGGCTCTTCGACAACATAGTCCGGAACACTGAGCAACCATTGGCATAAAAGTTGCATATGTTAGCCATGTCATAGTTGCACTCACTACCTAGTTGTTAAATACTAAATATGGAAGTGCAACATTCCCACTTACAACAGATCCAACAATGACTAGACTAAGAGCAGATATTTTGAAGACTACAAGCAAGATCGCATGGTTTGCAATGGCACCATCTTCAACCACACAATAGTGATATAACTTAGGAGAGAATCTTGCATGATACAAAGCTAGTGCAGGTAAGTATTTTGACCCTATGTTTTCCTTTCGTTTAATATCCATAATTTCCACATATCTAGAGGGATAAAGAGAAATGTTTTTTTCTCTCTCCATGTCCAATTTTCAAGACTTCTTATTCTCATGTCTTGATTAGGCATTGCATAGAAACACAATCATATGTGTATTTGTCCAATAGGTGCACCTACCCAATGCTCACTTGAAGCAATATATGTTACCAAGGGAATGTGCAACTTCTTGTCCTCAAGCATTCCATACATGGATTAGGATGAAACACACATCATTCAAATAATTATGCATGACCATAAATTTGTTAAAGATTGCTTTTTGTGCCATAGTGAAGATCATTTCATTGAGCAATGTTTTTGGGATCCACTGAATCCATGTTTGGTTGCATGTAAACCAGTGTGTGCTAAAAGAGCATTTGAAGAATTTGTTGCATGGGCCACACTTTGGAAAGAAATTATTTTTGATTGCAAAACAAGGACAACACTTTGGTATGGGATTTGCATACGTAAAAGAGTTCAGGAAAGGAAAATGGGAGAATATGAAACTAATCCATTATTATGGGAATCTTACTGATGAGCATACTCATCTTATGGCATTGATTGGTGTGTTACATAAAAACAAGCTCTAAAGTAGTCTTGTAGTCTTGTGGATCTTATTAGTTATTAAAAATAGTATATGGAAGCTTGTGGATCTTATTGGTTATGAAAAATAACATGTGGAGGCGTTCACATCTCCAAATTAGAGCAGAAGTAGATAAAATTAGATAAAAGTAAGAAGGAAAGGAGAGGTGTCTATTTTTAGACAAGGAAGGCGAATCTGTTTACAACCTCTCAATAAAAAGAGTGGTTCTCTTAGTGTAGGTGGCCAAATTGAGTGAATCTTGTTGCGTTGCGAAGCAAACAACATGCACTATATAGCTAA
The DNA here is from genome assembly GCA_020310875.1 of Ceratopteris richardii. Taxonomy (NCBI): domain Eukaryota; kingdom Viridiplantae; phylum Streptophyta; class Polypodiopsida; order Polypodiales; family Pteridaceae; genus Ceratopteris; species Ceratopteris richardii. The sequence continues at coordinate 49,639,016 of CM035438.1, forward strand.
GTCAATTTTTGTACAATTGTGCATGAGGAAACCCCATGCAAGTACGTGGTTGTTCAGATCTTCTTTCTTGTGTCTATTCGGTGTCTCATCAAAGACATACCTCTCTTCAAACTTTCATATCTCAATCATTATGAGGTCTTTTTGAGTCATTTGACTTGGAGAAGTTTCATTAGCTATCATAATTTCTATCTATATCAAAATTTTGCATAGATCTTTGAGTTTGCTTGCTTTTGTTTATTAGTTTTCAATTCAGACAGATGGTCATACCTTGCTATTGCAGGTCTGTACATACCTTGACTTCAATCTATATATTTGGGAGCTATACTCCAATATTTTTGATGTTTTTTATTTCAAAAGCATGCTAATGAGAGTATACTTTTGGAATATATGATTAGTTTTGAGAAATTATGCTCGGAGAGTTTTCGATGGTTATTTTGCTACAGCTACCTATTTCTATTTTCTTGAAAGTTTTGAGGAAAGTTTGATTTCTAAAGTTTGGAAATATTTGTTTGAACTTTTGAGGATCTTGGGAGTTCTCATCACTTTCGTTGTGTACTTTGATTTTTACAAGTTTGTAAACATAACATTGTGGTATTAGAGCTATTTGTTTTATTAGATCTTTCATAAAGCTTATTCAATTATCTTCTTTGTTTATAACAATTCAACATGGCAGATTTGAGTGCATCGATTGAGAAGTTATCGGATGGGAGAAATTACCCCATGTGGCAATTTAGAATGGAGTCTTATCTCATGTATAAAGGTCTTTGGGAATTGATAACAGGTACACAAGTGAAGCTGATATTACCAGAAGCTCCTACACAAGCAGATCGAGCAAGAGAGCAAGAATGGATTGAAAGAGACAGAAGAGTTCTATTTCTTATATCACAAATAGTTTCGAATACTATGCTTGGGCATATAAGAGGTTTCAATACTAGTAGAGAGGCTTGAGAGTCTCTAGAAAGCCTATTTGCAACTACCAACAAAGCGAGGCAAACAAAACTTATTGGTGAGCTAAAAAGAGTAAAAAAGAAGCCACGACAAGCAGTTAATGATTATGTTCTTGAGGTAAAATCTCTTATTGAAGCATTAGCCTCTATTAATGCATCTCCTAGTGAGGATATAAAGTTTAATAGCATGTTAAATGGCTTGAGAGAATATTAAAGATGGAAGTCTTTCAATACATCTATCATGACTCGAGAGAATCTACCATCCTTTGAAGATTTACAAATGCTCATGATGACTGAAGAAATCAACATAGAAGGTGGGAACTCTTATCATTCGCAAAGAGGTAGTCAAGGAAAAGCTATTTATACTTCATCAAATAGAGCAAGAGGTAGAGGAAATTGGAGAGGAGGAGGAAGATTCAACAAGAATGCAAGAGCAAGAGGAAGCTTTAATGCTACTAGAGGAGGAAGAACAATACAACAAAGCCAACAAACTCAACCAAATCAGCAAGGTAACTTTACTTGCCATTATTGTGGTAAAGTTGGTCATTATGCCAGGGATTTCTTCTCCAATCCTAATAGAAGAGGTGGTTTCAAAGGACGAGAGAGAGGAAGAGGCCAAGATCACATGCATCAAAACAACAGGAGGCTCAGACACAAAATGAAAAGGTTCTTATGGCTATGCATATAGAGACACAAAAGAGAAAGGTAAACAACAAAACTTGGTATATAGATAGTGGTTGCTCAAACCACATGAGTCACAACATGAATATGTTTGTGAACTTACACAAGCCTGATTCAAGAGTCATAGTTTCTAGAGGAGATAGTACTGAGCATGAAGTAGTTTACATTGGTGATTGTCCACTTAATGAGCATGTAACTCTTAGAGATGTTTTGTTTGTTCCTACTATTACAAGAAATTTGATTTGAGTTGGACAGATGGAGGACAATGGAGTGAAGGTCAATTTTGACAATAATGAGTGGTAGTCTTATCAAAAGAAGGATGGGAATTTTGTTATAAAAGGACAAACGGTAAATAGATTATATACTTATGAAGTTGAAGTTCTAGATTATGCAGGTTATACAATGGTTAATGGGACTCAAGTAAGTCAATTGGACTTATGGCATAAGAAATTAGGACACAACGGTGTGGGCAAGTTAAAGGATATTGCAAAAAAATCATTGGTTGAAGGTTTACCACAACTTCCTAAGCAAGATTTGGATTTTGTTTATGAGGCATATCAGTTTGGAAAACAGGTACGAAGTCCTTTTTCAAAAGTAGGATTGAAAAGCAGAGGTATTTTGGACTTGATTCATACTGATGTGTGGGGTCCATCTCAAGAAGAGTCCATGGCAGGTAGCAAGTAGTTTGTAACATTTATTGATTACTTCTCAAAGTTTACATTCATTTATTTTATGAAATACACATCTGAAGTGTTTGATATGTTCAAGAAGTTTAAGTCATTGGTTGAAAAGCAAACACGTAGAAGCATAAGAAGATTGAGATCAGATGGAGGAGGTGAGTACTTTTCTAATCAGTTTCTTGAATTTTTGGAGGAAGAAGGAATTAAAAAGGAGACTACAAATGGATATACACCTCAACAAAATGGTGTGGTTGAAAGAAGAAATAGGTCTATCTTGGAGATGGGTAGGTGTATGTTAAATGAAAAGGACTTACCACTTATTTTTTGGGTTGAAGCATGCAATACCGGAGTTTATGTGATGAATAGGTTACCACCTACTCAAAGTCACGTACAAAAATCACCGTATGAACTGTTTTATGGATCAAAACCAGATATTTCTAATTGTAGAATCTTTGGAAGCATATGTTTTGTTCATGTTCCACAACAGTTAAGGTCAAAGTTGGATCCAAGGTCACAAAAAATGGTTTTTATTGGTATGGCAGAAGGACATCCAGGACATAGATATGTGAACCCAGATACAGGAAAGGTAATTGTTTCGAGAGATGTTATTTTTCATAAAGATAAATCTTGGTATAAGCAAGAAGTGCAGGTCGATGAAGAAGAAACTACAAGAATTCATGAAGAAGAGCCAAGTTCTCCAAGCTAGCCAGAAAGTTACATTACACATGAAGAGATAACTCCCCCCAATCAAAAGTTGAAGAATATTCTTGATTTGATTTCAAAGGAAATTTAGTTAGAGGAAGAAGAAAGTGAAGGTTCTACATCAAGAAGAACTCAAACTCGAAGGCAAGAAAAGCATGGTAGGACAATAAGTCAATCAAGGTATCCATTAAGAGAAAGAAAGCAACCACAAAGATTTTCTCATGAAGCTTATATGGAAAAACTTCTTGAAGAGCAGGAACCAACAACTTTTAAAGAAGCATCAAAGGTAAAGAAATGGGTTAAAGCAATGGATGAAGAAATGATAGGTTTGTATGAGAAAAATACATGGAGTTTAGCTCCAAGGCAACCTAACATGAAGGTAATTGGTAACAAATGGGTATACAGAATAAAGAGAAACAGTGATAGTTCAATAAGTAGATATAAAGCAAGGTTTGTTTGTAAAGGTTATACACAGAGTTATGGCATCGATTACGAGGAGAAATTTTGTCATGTTGCCAAGATATCAACAATAAGGACATTAATAGGTCTTGCTGCAAGCAAGGTATGGAATCTTTATCAATTAGATATAAAAAATGCATTTCTCAATGGTGATTTAAAAGAAGATGTGTACATCGAGCAACCATCAGGTTATGAAGATCCCAAGAAGCCTACACATGTATGTAAACTCTTGAAAGCATCGTATGGTCTTAAGCAAGCTCCAAGGGCTTGGAATTTTAGATTGGTAAAGTTTCTTGAAAAGCAGGGATAGAGGTGTTCAAATGCAGATACTTCTTCGTATGTTAAGGTTGAAGGATCGTTGATTGTTTATATTTCAATTTATGTGGATGACTTGATAATAACAAGAAACAATGAAGGTGAGATAGCCAAGATCAAAGCAGAGCTTGGATGTGAATTTAAAATTTGAGATTTAGGAGAACTGACATACATTCTTGGAATCAAAGTTATGAAGAAGGACGATGGTGTATATCTTCTACAAAGGAAGTATATTTCAGATTTGTTAAAGAATTATGGCATGGAGCATTGCAATAGGATCAGTAATCTGATGGAACCCAATGTGAAGTACAATGCTAAAGATGGTGAACTTTTAGAAGATCAACTTATCTATCGGTCTTTGATTGGTTCTCTTATATATGCAACTTTAACAAGATCGGATATTACATTTAGTGTAAGTACATTGTCTCAATTTATGAACAAACCCACAAATGTTCATATGCAAGCAACCAAAAGGGTCTTGAGATATTTGAAGGGTACATTAAATGAAGGTCTGGGCTATAAATATCATGAAGGTTTGGATTTGAAAGCATACAATGATGCAGATTGGGTTGGAAATAAGGATGACAGAAGGAGTATAGGTGGATATCTGATATTTGCAGGTAATAATTTGATTTCATGGAGTTCTTAAAAACAGCCTATAGTAGCACTTTCAAGCACAGAAGCTAAATATAAAAGCCTTACAAATGCAACATGTGAGATTATGTGGTATTTGAAGCTTTATGAAGATATAAATCCATCTACAGTGCATCCACTACTCTTTGGAGATAATGTAAGTTCATTAGAGCTTGCGTCTAATCCAGTGTACCATGCAAGAACAAAACACATTGAAGTGCACTATCACTATATCCGAGAGAAGGTGGTGAATGAAGATATTCACATTCAACATGTTGGAACTAAAGATTAATTAGCAAACATACTTAGAAAAGTAGTGGATGCTCAGAAGCTCATGCGAATCAAAGCTCTACTTGGAGACAAAGCTTTGGATTTAGAGCCTGATGGGAGCAATGTTACATAAAAATAAGCTCTAAAGTAGTCTTGTAGTCTTGTGGATCTTATTAGTTATTAAAAATAGTATATGGAAGCTTATGGATCTTATTAGTTATGAAAAATAACATGTGAAGGTGTTCACATCTCCAAATTTAGAGCAAAAGTAGATAAAAGTAAGAAGGAAAGGAGAGGTGTATATTTTTAGACAAGGAAGGCGCTTCTATTGATAGACTCTCAATAACAAGAGTGGTTCTCTTAGTGTAGGTGGCCAAATTGAGTGATTCTTGTTGCGTTGCAAAACTTACAACTTGTAATATATAAACAGATTAGTTTTCTACAATTTTTAGTGACAAAACCCCATGCAAGTAGGCATTGTTTCAGATCTTGGTCTTTTTGAGTGATTTGGCTTTGAGGAGTTTTCTTAGCTCTCATACTATCTATCTATATCAAAGTTTTGCATAGATCTTTGAGTTTTCATGTTGTTTTACATCAGTTTTTAATTTAGATAGATGGTCATACCTTGCTCTTGTAGGCCTCTACATACCTTGACTTCAAGCTATTTGTTTGGGAGCTATACTCCACCTTCTTTGACGTTTTTTTTTTCTAAACATGCTACTCATAGTCTACTTTCAGAATATATGACTAGTTTTGAGAAACTATCCTCAGAAAGGTTCTGATGGTTATTTTGAAACAGTCACCTATTTTTGTTTTCTTCAAAGTTTTGAGGAAAGTTTGATTTCTGAAGTTTGGAAATATTTGTTTGATCTTTTGAAGATCTTGGGAGGTCTCATCACTTTCGTTGTGTACTTTGATGTTTACAAGTTTGTAAACATAACATGGTGATGATATGCATGAAAATGAGATGAATTTGAATGAACATAATGAACAATGTACACATGATATGCATACACATGAATTCACTACAACCATTATGACGCATGATGATGAGATATATAATAATCCTGCTCCAAATTCTGATGCTTATTGTGAAGAAGAAGTTTAACAACATTCATACATTGATTCATTATATGTTGGTAATGGAAATAAAGACATACTTGCTCACAATTTACTAATATTTAGTGAAAAGGGAGTCACACATGTTGGTGCATTATGTAATCTTGATGCTCCACCAATTTTTTATACTTATGATGATGATGAAATTGCCATATTGCATGATGAAAAGCATGATTCTTTACCCATCTTTGATGCTTATTATGATCATGATGAATTCAATGAAAAGGAATGCATTGATGATGCACATTTACATTCTTTCATGGCAGCCACACATAAGCATGATTTCATATTGTATGAGGCTATTACACCCATGTTTGATGCATATGAGGGTGTAATGATGAATAAGATAAATTTAATGATATTGTTTGCACCTTTTTGATGCATAACAATGAAGGGAATGAAGAGAAAAGCATTATTTATGTTAGCACACATGTCAAAAAAGTGATTGAGGATTGAGGAAAACACTATTTGTCATTCATGGAACATCCTAGCCAGCCTATTCACTTTATGTTTCGATTTTATTTCACTTATGAAGGAAAATTACCTCATAAGGAAAGTATGAATAGGTTTCCAAAGCATATGACACAAAAGGTAGCTTTGAAGTGTTCCACTCTTTACATGGTTTTTGATGGGGTAGATGCATATGGGATGGATATGATGCATGTTAATCCATGTTCTCATTCTTTATGTAAGTATTATCGCATTGTTGTGATATGGAGTTTTATTATTGGATCATTCCCTCACGTACTAATCATGCTTATGTTTGGTGGAAGTATTCACTTATCTGTGCATATTTTAGGTTCACACAAAGATAAATTGATATGGAGTATTTGCATTGATGATGTTGATCAAATTTATCTACCAGTCCAAATTTTGAAGCAAAGTGAAGTATACATGGAGCATGATGATATGGAGTATGTTGAGCATGATAAAGTGAAGATTAAGGATACTACATCAGGAATTTGGAATCTTATTACATTGTATGGATCACTCTTTTGGAGTCAAATTCATGTTTTGTATCCCATGAGATGGATTTTGATGTGTCTCAAAATGTATTCACACATGATGTATTTCACCCTTTACAAAGATTGTATATGATAAGGAATCACCCAATCACTATTTGCATTCTCATATAGAATCATACTTTAGGAAGGGGGGCTTGTTATATATATATGAGGAGTATATTGTATATCTTGGCATACTCCTAGACACTGTACTTTGCCCCTCATATATCTAATTTGTTCCGAAATGTATAAACATTGTTTTACCTTCCAGACCATGGATTTCGGCCATGCACTTTGGTTGGTGGATAATGTCTCAAAGGAAGCATTTAGAAAGCCTAGGATTGTTATGTCACGTGTGGGTTCAAGTCCACTGTGCATGCCAGTGTTAAGTGGCATTTGCATAATTGAGTGGCTTGGGTTGATGGAATAAAATCCCTACTCTAGGATCTTAATTGAAGGGTGAGATATGAATAGGTGTGACCCTTGTCTGAGAATGTATAAGAAAACTAAGTGATTAATAAGAAAATGCACATTTTTATCTCTAAATCCCTACCTCAAAATGCATGTGTGGTCTTCACGTCCTACTACGTGAGGATTGCAAACTCTTGCGCATGCATGGTGAAGGCTAACTGAAATTTGTGCACCAAAAACACAGGTCTACACTAATTTTTTCCCAACGAAGATATGCGTGAGCTACCAACCATGAAGCCAAACGTGCTAGTTGAAATATGAATGTCATAATAACTAACCCTATCTAGGTTAGAAAAGCATGTAAATTTATAGCAAATGATCCCCTCTTACGATATAAAATCCAAGTAATTAGGTACCATGCAAATAGTAAAACATGCACTTGACTAACTGCAAATGCTTCAAACATGGGTTATGCATAGACCTCCTCATCTAAGATAAAGACAATTAACATATTAAGTTGGGTAATGCATAAGTAAATTAAGCATCAAACATCATGCTAATAGGGAGAAACTGTTAGGAGAGCACTAGATTGTCCTCTCTAACTACATTAGACAAGATTTGAGAATTACACTTTCGATTACAAGATCACCCGCATAGGGAAAATAATACAAGAATATGTAAATGATACATGATGTCCCAGAACATGGGATTGGTAGGTATGAATAACTCCTTTAGAGATGATACACGAGATCCCACAACCTTGGATCGTAAGTATGAAACAAGATATCACGATTAGAATAAATCCCTTCAAGGAGATCAATTAGATACAAGAAACAACTCAACAAGATCTTGTACTACAAGATTACAATAGGACAAGATACGATGTCCACGAACTAGACTAGACAAGACTAAAACATAGATCAAGACAAGAACTAGAACTAGAACTCAAAATTTCTTAGTTGGAGGTGTTGACTCCTTGCGCTCCCAAGACTCACATTGCCAGGAATGAGTATGTATGTGGCCAACCCCTCCTTATATAGATTTTTCAAGGGTAGTTATGAATTGATGATGTCATGAATTAAAAGAAGACCTTTGGATGTCAGAATTCACGAAGTGGATAGCCCATTGTGGGATTTTGCACATTCTAAATGTAATGGAAGCATCAATTTCTCCAAAATTTGTTCCAATAATGAGATATAGAAATTCACATGGATTTTAAGGTTTAAGATGGTTTCCTTTTCCATGACATCACCTGCCCCTCAAGCGACAAGTTCCATGAGGAGTGACCATGTTCTCTAGCTTGGATTTCATTGGATTCCTCATATGGAATTTATGAACCATGAATTTTGTTCTTGAAGATTTGTTGTAGGTTCCCAAGTACCATCACGGACATCATATTGTTTCCAATGAATAAGGTAATCTAATCACCCTCCAGTGATTCTTGAATCTAACACATGATCAAACTCAAATTCTTCATGGTCCTTAATCTTGATAGGTGGTGAAGGAATAGGTCTCCCTTGAGCTTCCTTGGGTTCATCACAAGATAGGTCCTTTGAGCTTCTAGTGGTATGTTATGGTCTTTCCAAGATCTTTGTTGGAGATCCTTGAGTACGCACACCTCCTTGATTGAACATGACCTATTCCTTGTCCTTTACCTTCTTGTTATCTTCATAATGTGTATGCTCCATATCATTTGTAATGACTTCTTGGGATTCAAAAGTTCTTGATTCGAATTATTGAGGAATAGTGTCTTGATTATTCAACACTTTTAGCTCGTGGACTTGGCTTTCATTGAAAAATTGATTCTCACACTGAACTGCTTGATTGAAAATAGCCTCATCCAAAGTATTTACTAGAGATGTAGAGGGTAAATGATCCTTTATTTCATCTTTGAGACCACTTTGAAATCGATTAACTAGATATTCTTCTTGATATGTGGATCCTTGCAAGACAATTTTGAGGTCTGATGCAAATTTTGCAACTGAGCAATCACCTTGTTGTAGCCTCCATTCCAAATCTTGGAGTTTCTGATATACATCATTCAAACTAAATTCGATATTTCTTAGAAAGATATGGAGTCCATCATTCTTCACACTTGAATTTAAGTGATAGTCTGGCCAAAATGTTAAGGGAGCACTAGATTGTGCTCTCTGACTACACTAGACAAGACTTCAGAATTATAGTTTTGATTACAAGGTCACCTATGTAGGGAAAATAACACAAGAATCTGTAAATGATACAAGATTTCCCACAGCCCAGGACTGATAGGTATGAATAATGCCACTAGAGATGATAGAGGAGATCCAACAACCCCGGATAAGAATGAAACAAGATATTAGGATTACAAGAATTCCCTTCATGGAAATGAACTAGATACAGGAAATAACTCGACAAGATCTTGTATTACAAGATTACAAGAGGACAAAATAGGATGTCCAAGAACTAGACTAGAACATAGATCAAGAAAAGAACAGGAACTAGAACTAGAAAAGTACTTACTTGGAGGTCATGATTGCTTAGCTCCCAAGAGTGGCATTGCCAAGACTCAGTACGTATGTGGCCAGCCCCTCTTTATATAGGTTTCTCAAGGGTGGTTACAAATTGATGATTTCATTGATGATGACATTAATTCATAAAAAGACCTTTGGATGTTAGAATTCCGCAAGTAGATAATTGATCTTGGGATTTTGGCACATTCTAAATGCAATGGAAGCATAAGCCTCTCCAAACTCTTAGCCCAATCATGAGCTTGCACATGTCAAATGACAACCGTTCATAGCATTTGCATATATGTAGCTCATTATGCTTAGATTGTACATCTACTAGAAATTAAAAGTGCATTTGAAAGAATGGTACTTGTTCTTTATGTGATAAGATATAAACAATCCAATCCTTATAATGATCCATTTTTCCATCTTTCTTATGTTGTAGCTTCTATAACCATTTAATGCCCTTAAGTTTTCTCTTCGTATAGGAAAGTCACATAAAGAACAAAGAACAAGTACCATTATTCATAATAACGTCATATTCTAAATTCATAGCAATCATCCAATTTTTTAAACTCTATGCCTAATCAAAAGAAATAGACTCATTCTCATCACAAAGAATAGCGACAAATATTGCATAATAATGTCATGGAAGAGAACCAATATGAGAACCTGAATGAGTACAATATGAAAAAGGTGCATCTAACTTCGTATGCAAAGTTTACAATACAAATTTACGCATATTATTATTTTGTTCATTTCAAAATTACACACACATCACTCGAGTTACCACATTTTCCCTTGGTACATGAAATTAAGAATTAAAGTACACTTCCACAAAAACAATATCATGACTAATGAAAATTTGTTTAGTCTATGGATGATATCGATGATAGCCTATTCTTTGATAACTTTTCCCAAAAAAAAGAAAAGTTTATAGCCTTATCATCTAATTTCTTAGTGTTACTTTTTTGTGCAGTAATGCATATGCAAGAAAACCAAAAACACATAGATAAGATATACATGCCTTGGAACTATGTGAAACCTCTTATAGAGTGACAGACTCTCATCAGAAGCAGGAACTTTAAGGTTTCGATTTAGGTGGATGAAATGGATTCACCATTTCTAGTCCAATATTTCAGTATTTTTTTCTTTTGTAAAGGAAGTTTGATCATTGAGATCTATTATTTTTTAGAACTGAAATTGATTTGAGAGTATGATCAAAGGCTTAGCATCAATGGGATCCTCAAATCCCACACAAGCATGTGTAGAAACCTAACATTTACTAAGATACAGACTCATTTCTACGTGTTGCAATGAGCATAGATCTTGCACCTTTGCCATTGAGGAGAGAGATAAACATATGGAAATGATCTTTGTCTTCTGAGATCCTTCTTCATTGATGTACCTCTCTAGTGGACCTTCTATGTAGAAAGCTATATATCATCTATATATAATGGAACGTTTGAAAGACAACGTTGTGAATGCATGTGCATTTGCATCTTTTATGTCCTAACAAAGCTACTTTGTAGAAGGTGCAATACAGACCACCACAACAACCTGAAACTCAAAAGCATCATCTTCAATAACACCTATATCACATGTAATGATTGTATTTGCACGTGTTAGAGGATGTGATCGACAACGTACACAATATCGCAGAAGCCTATTGCAACCTATACCTCGCGCATTACAAATTCCCATAATGGGTAATTGGAATCATCCAAGTTCTTGGTATCCAACATATTGAATACATGCTTGCTTATCTCCATGGCTAGAGACTAAATCCCTTGATGAAACAAATTGATCATATCATAAAAATTTAAAGAAAATTATCCAATTGGCCTTTGCTAGACCTCCCAAAAACTTTGAGACACTTGTGCTCATTAGTCTAAAATTATATATATCTTTAGTGCAAAAGGATAAAGTTCCTCAAGGGTCGATACAATAGTCCGTTCAAAGGCCAAAAGAGGCTCAAATAAGATTATCAATGCCACAAACTGAATTTATTTTGTACTCCTCATAACCTTAAGTATTCTCACCAACGTTTGTGTGATTTTAAGACAAAGACTAGAAGGGTGCCGATGAAACCCTAGAGATAGCTGCAACTTTCTCCAATATGAATTCTTGGAGTTTAAAGATTGTGGAAGCTCACAAAAAGCACAAGGAAGAAGAAGAGGCTTGGAGAACATCATAACACTTATTGTATTATCAAGTGAATGTACAAAGGAAAGTGACCCATTAGGGTTATATGCATACATATAACCGCATATAAAATAACCTCCTAAAGAGGAAAAAAAGTGCTCCTAAATCTGCTCACACAGATCACTACCAAAATATATCAACATATAACACATGGCAAAGCTTTCACAATTTGGTACCTTGACAATAATTATAATTTTTTCAAGAAACAAAACTCAAGAAGAGTGACATTTCGTATCATAGATTAGAATCGTAAATGGTCTTAAGCTTCTTAAAGATATATTCAAGGTTGTAGGTATATATTTTAGATGGACTTAGTGTTTCAATACATACATGTCCAATCCTTAGATCTCATTCTCTCTCCCCTCCCTCCCTCTAGCTTTCGTTTTAGACCTTTATATCACGGAAAAACAAAATTCCTTGGTGACTCCAAATTGTTGCACCCATGGAAATTTTCTTTGCGTGAGATGCAATAAAATTATGATATCACATGCAATACGTACTCAATGAGCATTTTCAGCATGCATATGTACATTAATCTTGCTAAAATATTATGTGAGACATCCATTTGATGCTTGAAACGGTCAATGATAAGTATTAGAGGTAGTTACAAAGAAGGTTAATGATATTTTTGTCATGCTCATAGGCGGCCCATTTACTTTTGATCTTGCTATTTTCCCTTCACAACAATCCTATAGTGTTTCAAGGGAGGGGATTTCTTACAGTTACATGTTCTTCTACCTAAGTAGCCATTGGATTTATAAATCAACCATTCCTTCGGAGAGTCATCAAGTGCACATCGTTCTTTCCATATCTTTCAAAGTGGTTTCCTCTTGATAGCATTCTATAAGTTTCAAAATCATGGCAAGATCCTACTAGGCTAAGTGATTTTTCAGGCATGAAAAGAAGAGGTGACCAAAGTACTCATTAATGGGCAGCAAAACTTAAAACATTTGCATTACCTTCTTTTTGACTCGTATGTACCATTCCACACTCCAATCATCTTTGATATTAATGATTTCTTACACTCGGGATTTGTGCTCATCGAATATGTTGAAGGCACAAATATAATATTCCTCATGAATCATGTAGCCCTTATCACAATATGAAATTCAAGATATATAAGAAGGAAACTCTGATCCAAAATTGAATTTGAAGTTCTACAAAAAATGTTTCTATTTTCAACCTTGATTCCAACATATCCTCCTTATCGTGAATAAAGTCCTTCGAAGGAATTTCGAGCAAAGGTCCTTGCCATTTTTCACGAAGTTATTGTACACAAAAGCTTTCCCCATTATGCTCTCTCTCTATCTCTCTCTCTCTTTCTCATTCACACCCACAGCTGATCGATGTGCGAGAAGATTCTTTGAGCACTTTTCTTGCTATCCATGAATAATATTGTTTTTTTTTTGTGATTCGAGTTTTATTCTTTCCCTTTGTATAACAATGCATGTACTTTAACGTGTCCAATTTTGGCTAGCCTGGTGGTTTGATGTGCTTTTGAGTTTGCTAGCTCTTAGAATGAGAAGGAGATTTTGTTCATCTTTGACTTTCATGATTCTTTGTCTAAAGTTTTGGCCCTGAATGGACGAATACTTTGGTGAATTATTTCATCTTGATCTTACGTTATGAATTTTATGATGCTAATTTCAGTATTGGTGCACGATTTCCAATCATGTTAGTGGTAAATGTTTATTCGAATCATCATCTCACAAATCTGATTGGTGTAAATGTAACAAAGTCTATTATTTTATATATTTCAACATGTTTCTATCCATAATTAGCAATTTGTAATAGTTTTTACTAGGCTTATGGCATAAAACTAATCTCATATGTAATATGATAGTGTTATTATCTATGAATTATTTTACAAAGTGCTAGTATGGATATGTGTCATTTTTTATTTTTAAAATGCTATTTGATATTATTACCACTAGATTTTTTTTTTACAACTTAAGGAGTCAAATCACTATGTTGTTTCTTCAAGTAAACAATACGACTATTTTTCTACCCTAAGAAAAGGTAATTTTACGAGTAAATACTACATATACTACAAGCTTAGAGTTAATATGCTAGTTTTTTCTATGTAAAATAGTTTACAATGCTTATACAATTAGTTTGATTGATAATATATTACTTATATTATTGAGGAAACCTTATTTTTTAGGATAAATTAATATTCTTGCGAGAGTGGAATATGGCTATTCAATTAAATATTGAGATTGTTAGCGGTACGTGAGATACATAACAAAAATTATTGGTTCAACGGCATGAAGGATATCTTTGTGATATTATATGATAAATTTTTAAATAAAAATCCAACCATCTTAGTGTTTTTATCAATCAAGATCATATATAAGGCCCTTAAAGTGTGTAACTATACAATTAGCACCCTATATTATAGTATTTTTTTTCTAATAAAACTGATTTTCCTATTTCCCAAGACTAGTTTGAAATGATTATGTGACAATAAATTAGCATAAAAAAAATTATTCTCATAGGAGGAAAATTCTTCATATGAAGATATTTCTTTCTTTTCATATATAAGCCTACAGAAAAACAATTTTTTTGAATCATATTCAATGATTTCTATTTTTTGATTTATCAAAAAAGGTTATTTTTTTAAATATATATTTTTATAGAACATATAGGTGTAAGTCTTTATGGGACTTTAAGGTTTTTGCAAAGTTTTATATGACTAGTATGTGTGATGTTTTTTATTTGTTAGAGAAAAGGACACTATGGTGTCTTGTTTTTGTACAACACTAGTGTTAAGAGTAAGTTCGGACAAAGCCTAGTCTCCTTTGATTTATTTAATTACAAAAAACATTTGTACAATGAAGTGGCATATTACCTTTGGGATCCTATGTTTTTCACAAAGAAGGGGTAGGGATCTATGAAGGAAAACTAAATATGAGCGTTCAAGACTCAATAGCAATAGCAAAACTAAGTATTAGAGGTAGTTACAAAGAAGGTTAGTGATATTTTTGTTGTCTTCATAGGGGGCACATTTACTTTCGATCTTGTTATTTTCCTATCACAAGAATTTGTGCTCATCGCATATGTTGAAGGCACAAATATACTATTGCTCATGAATCATGTAGCCCTTATCACAATATGAAAATGAGGATATATAAGACGACAACTCTGGTCTAACATTGAATTTGAAGTTCGAAAGAAAATGTTTCTATTTTTCGGCCTGATTCCAACATATCCTCCTTATCGTGAATAAAGTCCTCCGAAGGAATTTTGAGCAAACGTCCTCGCCAGTATTGACGAAGGTATTGTACGCAGAAGCTTCCGCCGTTATCCTCTCTCTCTCTTTCTCTCTCTCTGTCTTTCTCTCTCTTTCATGCACACACACAGCCGATCGATGCGCTACCGTTGATATGTTTTTTTTTTTTTTTTTTTTTTTTTTTTAATTTTGTGATTCGAGTTTGATTCTTTCCCTTTGACTAACACTGAATGTACTTCAAAGTGTTCGAAATTTCTTGAGTTCGCTAGCTCTTAGAATGAGAAGCAGATTTTGTTCATCTTTGGCACTTTCGTGACTCTTTTTCTATAATTTTGGCCCTGAATGCACGAATACGTTGGTGAAGTACTTCAATTATTTAATCATCTATCTTATCCGCAGACAAAACGGATAATGACAGAAACAGACAACTTCTCTACGACAACAGTTTTGTACTTGACATATTCATCGATCTTATCCAACGAATCCCTTGAGACGACAAGAAGGATAAGCCAAGTCAAAGATATCATTGATGAGAAATCCCTAGACGTCGATGCGATGGGTAAGGAGGAGAAGCAAGAAGCCTACAACTTTAGCGCTTCTTGCCAAACCATCTTAAGAGGGGTGGCAACCACCAGCTTGAAGGATTTAAAGAACTCGTTAGTGAGTCCGTCGGGTCCCGGGCTTTTACCGAGGGGGAGGGCATCAATGACCTCAATGATTTCTGACTCCGAGATAGGGGCATGAAGAAGGGAGTGGAGGTTGGGTGGTATCAAGTTGATACACAAGAAGGGGGAAAAGAACAGAATCGAGAACTGGCGGCCTATTACGATGCTCCAAACAGGATACAAGATCATCGCCAAAGTCATTGCCAACAGACTCTTGTGCCACCTGAGATCTTGGCTTAGTGAGGACCAAAAAGGTTTCATCAAAGGCAGGTCTATCCTGGAAACCATTATGGATATTTGGGAAGGTATTCAATTTGCAAATGAGTCTAATCAAGATGTGGTTTTCCTCAAGATCGACTTTGACAAAGCCTACGACAGGCTAGAATGGGACTATATTCTGCAGTCGCTCCAAGATCTCGGACTTAGTCAGAAATTCACCAAGATGATCGCGACCCTTCTCGGAAACGCAACGACCCAAATTAACGTTAACGGCAAGCTTTTGAAGGCGATCCATCTTAGAAGATCGATTAGACAAGGATGCCCTCTAGCCCCCCTTCTTTTTGCCATCGCCACTGAGGGGCTGAGCAGACTTGTGGCTCATCATGTGGAGGCTGGCAATATCAAAGGCCTCCGGCTGCCTCACGACCACAGTCAAATCATCATGAGACTTTTTGCTGATGATATGAACGCGTTCGTCCACAATGATAGTACCAGCCTGGAGGCTTTCTGGAGGTGTCTTGCTACCTTTTGTGATGCCTCTGGATCCAAAATCAACCACTCCAAGACCGCCTTCAGGGCTATTGTGGGACAGCATCCTGGCCTTCTCATTGATCATGGCTGTCAAATCATTCCGCAGGGCCAAATCCTTCGACTCCTTGGAATCCCCTTGGGGTTTGGCGTCTCTATGGAGCAGCGATGGAACTGGGTGTTGGCTAAACTCGAAAACAAACTTAACTATTGGAGAGGTATGCAAATCAATCTCGCTGGGTGTGCGATGGTTATCAACACGTTCCTCCTCTCTTCTACCATCTATTTCCTTTCATGCTGGAGACCGAATGAGCAAGGCCTGTCCAAACTGAATAGTATTTGTAGAAACTTTCTTTGGACGGGCGATCATAACAGAAGGGGGGTGCCTAAAATCAAATGGGCCATCTGCACTAGCCCGAGAGATAGCGGGGGGATTGGTATCCTGGACATTGGGTGTATGGCTAACAAACTGGCGGCCAAATGGATGATTAGAGCTTCGTGCAATAGGGAGGCCTCGTGGGCCAAGCTGATCTTCAGAAACAAGAACGAGTTGGCCCTCACGGGGTTCCCGAACTGGAAGAATCTTGACATCATGACCCTGCTTTTCTCCCCGATCCCCGTCTTCCCGAAAGGATCCAATCTCGTGTGCTCCCTTTGGAAGGGCTGGAATAAAGTCAAAAGCTTCACAAGAATTAGTGAGGACTGGAAGTGGGCGGCCGGAATAAGACAAAACGACTCTATCTGGTTTCCGATACATGGCATCCGGAGTGTGGAGTCGTGGAACATTCAAAATGCCAAGAAGCTATGGAACAAAGGATTCAAAAAATGGAAACACCTCTGGAAACATGACACCAACAACTGGATCAACTTCGAGGATATTGACCCTCACATAAACATCTCATACGAAGAATGGAACACTTTGCAAAGCAGATGCCTCGCTTGGGATCGTCACAAGACGCGCCTTCTCATGGGACACGACACACCGAACTCGCTTGGTCTCAAATGGCACAACGGAAATAGCCTACTCAAAATCCCGAACATCAAAGAAACGGCTGACCTCCAGATCAGCCTCAACAAGAAGTGGTGCGTGTCTTGGACGCGGCTTCGGTGGGACATGAAATTCATGAGTATCTGGCACCCCCTTATTGAGATTAAGAAGTCTGTCCTCTTATGGCAAATTCTTCATCGAGGAATTTGGACCAACCTTAAGGCTAGCAAACTTGGTGGGATCCCTCCTTGGTGCAAACGCTGCCACCGTGCTATCGAAGATGTCCCACACATCTTCCTTACTTGCCCCAACTCCTACAGAATCTGGCAGACGGTTGGAATGAAAATCAGACTTCAAAAACAGCTTAGTTGGAAACAAGTCCTTTTGGGAGAAGTGATCGGCTGCTCTGCGACACTCTGGAACGCCATCAGAGGGGAAGTCCTGTGGAAAATTTGGCGGGAGAGGTGTGCTCTCAACTTCGGCGATCCCCCCAGGGAGTGGTCGATTGAGAAATCACTATTCCTCCTGGGCAAAAGGATCGTTAACAGTAAGAAGTCCCCCCCCCCTTAAGACACCATCAAGTTCTCCTTTTGATCAACAACAAGCTCAAACCCAAGTGGGCCCCGCATGAGGGCGATGAGAGGGTGATTAACCTTCTCTGTAATGCAACCTAGGATTCAATCAAGTTTCCCCTGCTTTGTGGGATTTGGGGGGTCCCGTGGGCACTAGTCCCCTTCTATTGTATCTTTGTTTCTTAATTAAATTCAAGTCCGGGAGAGTAGGCTATTGCCGAACTTCCTTTATATTAAAAAAAAAGAAGCCTACAACACTAGGAAGCAAGAGAATCTCGATAGCAAGAGCTCTATCATTGGTTCCACTTTTGAATATTCTAATGCTACAAAAAGCAAGTACTTTGGTGTTTTTAATCTTCCTTTGGATGATCTCCATAAAAATATAGTTCTCTCTCCTTACGCTCTTCTGATGAAGAAAAACGAAGAGGCGAAAAGCAAGAAACTAGATAGAAAACCCTGATCCAAAGAGAAAATCTTAGTACAAAATTATCCTCTTCTCCTTCGATGTCTTCAGACCAACTAACCCCTTAATACAGGCTTATTCGTCAAATTCGTTGGGAGAAGATTTACATGGATATTATCTATCTTCAAGAGCTCAAATTGATGGTGATGATCTCTTGAAAAGGCTGTAGAGTATCTCAAATGATCATATTTGAATCTCCTTCGACAACCTTCAAGGAAGTTCATGAGTTATAATAGTTTTCAAGACTCCTTTTTCATCTTCTCTTTGCGGTCTTCAGCTGACCTACATTACATATGGACTGTGGCTTTGTTAGAGGTATCACATCCGTTTACTATGACGTCTCGTGACTTGGAACCAAGATTTGGGGAGTATTGACATGTGGAAATATCTAGACTCCTTGCCTATAGAAGTGATCGTTTGTAGAAACTATAGCAGGGTAGAAAATCTTTTAGATAGATGGGAGCAAAAGGATTAAGCTATTTAAGTTATGGAGAAGAGGTCTTGGGACCTTTTGAAGCTTCATCATGAACTAATTGAATTCATGGACTCTCAAGGTTTTTCTTGGTTGAACCTTCATGCTAGTGTCAATATGTGCAAATCGCAACTTGACAAATGCTACATAGACCAGACCATTATCAATCACTTCAGTCTTCCCTCCCTCTCCCAAATTATGGATATTGTTGTGTCTCACTAGCATCGGATCTTTTTATCATTAAGGCCCTTCATTAAGGTCAACAAAGCTTCATGGCTCCATGCCAATCCCATGGGTTTTTATCTCCCTTTGTCTGACACATCTCACTTGCATCGGGTTAGAACCACTGCAAATTAAGGTTTGGAGAAATTAGAAGTGCGTTCTGGCGCAACTTACTTCCTGCTCTGAAGAGAGCTACGCGTGAGGGTTTTGCTGCCGCCGTAAAGTAAAAGGGAGCTTTTAGAAAAAAAAAGAAAAAAGAAAAAAAAGAGAAAAGAAAAAAAAAAGAAAAGAAAGAAAAAAGAAGAAAAAAAAGAGAAAGAAGAAAAAAAAAGAAAAGAAATTTGAGAAGGAAAAAGTGCCCCTTTTTGTTGGATTTTGGCCCGTTTGTCCGAGACTTCGTTGTGTTCGGTGGGGAGCGTCTACCGTGCTTGTGGACCTTTTGCTTCCTTTGATGACGGGCTTTACCGTCGGGTATTAAAAAGTAATTGTGGTGCAAGTTCCGTTTGGCCATGGTTATGGCTTCATCCTCCCTCGTAAAAAATAACCGGGCCCCTCCCCCTGGAGAGACCGATACACTGGCCGCGCTGCTGGAGGGGGATTCGTGTGCCGCCCCTGGACCATCCGAAAGTGTTGACCCCCCCCATCGTGTCCCTCAGTAGACCCGCAGTTCTATCTGCTCAGGAGGAGCTCAAGAAAGTTTGCCTAGTCGGCCAAGTGTTTGGCCCCAGGCCCCCGCTCGAAATCGTGCGACAATGGCTTCGAAAAGAGTGGTTCCCTCGCGGGCTAATTGTCAGCAAATGTCAGTTCTTACCAGCTAACCACATGCTGCTAATCTTCGAAAATGAAGAGATGGCGTTCCAAGCCCTAAGCGTGGGCACCTGGCAGCTCGGTCGGGCGACCCTGTGCCTATTTAGATGGTCCCCGGACTTCACTCCCGACAAATCGAAATCTCTTCGGTACCCCCTTTGGGTTGAGCTCCCAAACCTCCCATACTTCCTGTACAACTTCGTGTGGGACATTGTCTCTCCTATCGGCAAGCCGTTGGCTTCACGCAAAGACATTGGTGGTCTCATCTATGAAGGTGCAAGACACTCTTTCAATGCTAGGTGGCACCCACAAGCCTGCGTCGAGGCCGACCTCAGTTCGCCGCTTCCATCAACGATCAAAGTGGACATGGGCGAAGGTGAAGTCTGGGAGCAGGATATCACCTACAAAAACCTTCCCAACGCGTGCTTTCGCTGTGGTCAGCAAGGTCACAGGATTAAAGACTGCCCTCTCAGACAAAAAAACAAGCGATTTCAAGAAGCCCCCAAAACTGCTCAAGACAACTGTGACGAAATGATCCACTCGACCATGGAAGGGGAAGACAAGGGCCTCCCCAATCCGCAAGCTGGTGCTGATGGCTTTACTGAAGTTAGAAGAAGAAGGAAAAGAAGTCCGAGAGCCAACGGTGAGAGAAACAGCCTGCCAAGTACCCCCCACAGCAATTTGTACTGCAATCTTGGAAAGGAGATCAACGAGCTCGACTACCCAGGTGGGAAGTCACATGAGGTAGACACCTTCGACGAAGCCATAGAGTTTCAGGTCAACAAAGCAACCCCCCAGGAGGGTTACACCACAAGCAAAGAAGATGGCTTCACCACGAGTAATGAAGACAACATGGACAGTGAAAGCTCCATCATTGGATCAACGATCCCGGAAACGGTGCTGAGCACGGGGCCCAATTCTCCCCAGCAAGGAGCATCCCGCAAAGGGAAACAGCCTATGGAGTTTCCCTGGAAAAGCCCCCACAAGAACCGATTTCTAAATCGGGATCAGATCCCAGCGAAAAAGAAGGATGAAGCCAAGAGAAGAAAAGACAAGGCTCCCTCCCGTAAAGAGGGATCAATACAAAAATGATCGTCATCTCGCTAAATGCTAGAGGGTTATCTGACCCCTCAAGAGCGACCATTATTGGTCAGTGGCTCCGCGACATTAGCTTAAACCCAGACATTATATGTATACAAGAGATTAAAATTGACGGAGAAGACCTCCAGAAACGGCTCAGACAGGTCTCCTCGGCCCATGTGTGGATCCCTACGAAGCACCAGCGGGGGTCCGGAGGAACGGTTATCGGTGTTAAACATCTCTGGCTTGAAAAGCTTGTAAACTCCATTGAAGATGTTAGTCACCGTTGGATTGCGGTTTCTTTTGGTGCTCCTCTGTGTGTCACTATGGTCTCTTTGTACGCCCCTAACGGGGCTTTGGAGAGACTGAACACTTGGGCTTCACTCGACTCGCTTCCCCACAACGTGCTGATTTGTGGAGACTTCAACATGGTGGAGGACCCTATGGACAGATGGATGGGCAAGGGCAGCGTCATTGACAGTCGGGAGAAAGAAATGTGGGACTTGACCAAACTCCACTTGGATCTGGTTGAATTCAAAGACTCGAATGGCTTTTCCTCGTCGAATCTACAAGCGGGTGAGGATCTGAGGAAAGCCAGGCTCGACAGATGCTACGTCTCTCAGAGTTTTACTCACCAGTGGGGTCTCCCTACCATCGCGCAACGCACCGACCTCACCATTTCTGATCACTACCCGATCGTTATCAATTTTCAACCTCCCAACAAGATCCGCAAGGCTCCGTGGTTCCATGCCAACGCTGCCACCTTCTCTCTCCCTTCCGTCCATCAAGAGATTGCCGATGTGTGGAAGGTGGCGTTCGCCTCTGGCTCGGCCCCAGCCAAGTGCTGGAGAAGCGCGGTCGACAAGTCTCGCAAGATCATGATCAGAACTAAGAAGACGCTCGAGACTGTGCGACGGGCTCGTAGGGAGGCTATCTACCACAGACTCTGGCGGCTCGAGGAGGAAGTGAACAAAGGAAAACACCAAGCCCAGAAAGGTCTCCGAAAAATCAGAGCGGTGTTGAGATACGAGGAAGAAATACAAAGGAAAAACCTGCAAATTTTCTTCAAGGAGTGGTGGGCTGGCAAAGCCGACAAGCCCACCAAAGAGATGTGTCGTATCCTTAAAAGGAAACAAAATCGAGATTCGATCCCCCTACTGCTTGATCCACACGGCAACGTATGCAATTCGGAAGAAGATAATTTCGGCATCATCGAAGGGCACTTCACGAGTCTCCTGGGAACCTCGAACCCCCTCTCCCACCATAGAAGGGACTTTATGGCTGCAATTTCTAGGGTTTCCCCTCGGAGGATTCCACCCAACCTCCACTCCCTACTTCATGCCCCTATCTCTGAATCAGAAATCATTGAGGTCATTGATGCCCTCCCTCTCGGTAAAAGCCCGGGACCCGACGGACTCACCAATGAGTTCTTTAAATCCTTCAAGCTGGTGGTTGCCACCCCGCTTAGGTTGGTTTGGCAAGAAGCGCTAAAGTTTGGGGCTCTTCCTTCTTGTCTAAATAATGGAATTATCAAGCTGGTTCACAAGAAGGGGGAAAAGAACAGAATCGAGAACTGGCGGCCAATCACGATGCTCCAAACAGGATACAAGATCATCGCCAAAGTCATTGCCAATAGAATATCGTGCCATCTGAGATCTTGGCTAAGTGAGGACCAAAAAGGCTTCATCAAAGGCAGGTCTATCCTGGAAACCATTATGGATATTTGGGAAGGTATTCAATTTGCAAACGAGTCTAATCAAGACGTGGTCTTCCTCAAGATCGACTTTGACAAAGCCTACGATAGGCTAGAATGGGACTATATTCTGCAGTCGCTCCAAGACCTCGGATGTAGTCAGAAATTCACCAAGATGATCGCGACCCTGCTCGGCAATGCAACGACCCAAATTAACGTTAACGGCAAACTTTCGAAGGCGATCCATCTTAAAAGATCTATTAGACAAGGATGCCCTCTTGCCCCCCTTCTCTTTGCCATCGCCACTGAAGGGCTGAGCAGACTTGTGGCTCATCATGTGGAGGCTGGCAATATCAAAGGCCTCCAGCTACCTCACGCCCACAGTCAAATCATCATGAGACTCTTTGCCGACGATATGAATGCGTTCGTTCACAATGATAATACCAGTCTGGAGACTTTCTGGAGGTGTCTTGATACCTTTTGTGAGGCCTCTGGATCCAAAATCAACCACAATAAGACCGCCTTTAGGGCCATTGTGGGACATCAACCCGGCCTTCTCATTGATCATGGCTGTCAAATCATTCCGCAGGGTCAAATCATTCGGCTGCTCGGAATCCCCTTGGGGTTTGGCGTCTCTATGGAGCAGCGATGGAACTGGGTGCTGGCCAAACTTGAAAACAAGCTCAATTACTGGAGAGGTATGCAAATCAATCTCGCTGGACGGGCGATGGTAATCAACACGTTCCTCCTCTCGTCTACCATCTATTTCCTTTCTTGCTGGAGACCGAATGAGCAAGGCCTATCCAAACTGAATAGCATCTGCAGAAACTTTCTTTGGACGGGTGACCATAACAGAAGGGGGGTGCCTAAAATCAAATGGGCCATCTGCACCAGCCCTAGAGATAGCGGGGGGCTTGGCATCCTGGACATTGGGTGCATGGCTAACAAACTGGCAGCCAAATGGATGATTAAAGCTTGGTGCAATAGGGAGGCCTCGTGGGCCAAGCTGATCTTCAGAAACAAAAATGAGTTGGCCCTCACGGGATTCCCGAACTGGAAGAACCTTGACATCATGACCCTGCTATTCTCCCCGATACCTGTCTTCCCGAAAGGCTCCAATCTCGTATGCTCTCTTTGGAAGGGCTGGAATAAAGTCAAAAGCTTCACAAGAATTAGTGAGGACTGGAAGTTAAATAAGGCTTTTGTATAGAGTGACTAGGAATCTGAAGGTGATATGATTGGTTGGACACTTCTATGTTATTTATTGGAACGATGGATTCTCATCTTAACATTCCTAGTGTACATGGCATACCAACCTAAAATAGTATTCATCCCTTATATGAGTATGATTCATTGGAGACTTTAGGGAGAGGAATGTACTCATGTCCCTTGTTATCTACACAAGTCACAAACAATCCACATCTTTGAGTGCAAAATTCATGCATATCCACTTCAAAATATCCTTTTGCATTGGAGATTGAGTGGACCCAAAAGAACTTTTTTTATCAGCCACATGATTGAGGTTTTGCTTATAGTCATCATCTGGGATCTTGATTGCCTATAATGATCTATTATGCTATGGTAGCTTTTCTTCATGTTAATGTATTTGATTGTGTTCATCATTTTCTCTTTGCATTCTTTGATTTTCTCTCGAGACCCACTCTTGATGAGTAATTATTTTTGGCTCATGTATCACCATGTAATAGCTTCAAGCTTGTGAATAGATAACTATTGTCTTACTTGACACTAGTATGGGAAGGGTTAAGTGATATCAAGGTATATACATAGTTACAAAAGATTGTTCCCAATGACCTATGAATATATGGGCACCATGGTTTTTATGTGATAGTAGCTCAATGTAATGCAATACCCACCCTCTAAATGAATTGGAAAAAACATTTGTACAATGAAGTGGCATATTACCTTTGGGATCCTATGTTTTTCACAAAGAAGGGGTAGGGATCTATGAAGGAAAACTAAATATGAGCGTTCAAGACTCAATAGCAATAGCAAAACTAAGTATTAGAGGTAGTTACAAAGAAGGTTAGTGATATTTTTGTTGTCTTCATAGGGGGCACATTTACTTTCGATCTTGTTATTTTCGTATCACAAGAATTTGTGCTCATCGCATATGTTGAAGGCACAAATATACTATTGCTCATGAATCATGTAGCCCTTATCACAATATGAAAATGAGGATATATAAGACGACAACTCTGGTCTAACATTGAATTTGAAGTTCGAAAGAAAATGTTTCTATTTTTCGGCCTGATTCCAACATATCCTCCTTATCGTGAATAAAGTCCTCCGAAGGAATTTTGAGCAAACGTCCTCGCCAGTATTGACGAAGGTATTGTACGCAGAAGCTTCCGCCGTTATCCTCTCTCTCTCTTTCTCTCTCTCTGTCTTTCTCTCTCTTTCATGCACACACACAGCCGATCGATGCGCTACCGTTGATATGTTTTTTTTTTTTTTTTTTTTTTTTTTTTTAATTTTGTGATTCGAGTTTGATTCTTTCCCTTTGACTAACACTGAATGTACTTCAAAGTGTTCGAAATTTCTTGAGTTCGCTAGCTCTTAGAATGAGAAGCAGATTTTGTTCATCTTTGGCACTTTCGTGACTCTTTTTCTATAATTTTGGCCCTGAATGCACGAATACGTTGGTGAAGTACTTCAATTATTTAATCATCTATCTTATCCGCAGACAAAACGGATAATGACAGAAACAGACAACTTCTCTACGACAACAGTTTTGTACTTGACATATTCATCGATCTTATCCAACGAATCCCTTGAGACGACAAGAAGGATAAGCCAAGTCAAAGATATCATTGATGAGAAATCCCTAGACGTCGATGCGATGGGTAAGGAGGAGAAGCAAGAAGCCTACAACTTTAGCGCTTCTTGCCAAACCATCTTAAGAGGGGTGGCAACCACCAGCTTGAAGGATTTAAAGAACTCGTTAGTGAGTCCGTCGGGTCCCGGGCTTTTACCGAGGGGGAGGGCATCAATGACCTCAATGATTTCTGACTCCGAGATAGGGGCATGAAGAAGGGAGTGGAGGTTGGGTGGTATCAAGTTGATACACAAGAAGGGGGAAAAGAACAGAATCGAGAACTGGCGGCCTATTACGATGCTCCAAACAGGATACAAGATCATCGCCAAAGTCATTGCCAACAGACTCTTGTGCCACCTGAGATCTTGGCTTAGTGAGGACCAAAAAGGTTTCATCAAAGGCAGGTCTATCCTGGAAACCATTATGGATATTTGGGAAGGTATTCAATTTGCAAATGAGTCTAATCAAGATGTGGTTTTCCTCAAGATCGACTTTGACAAAGCCTACGACAGGCTAGAATGGGACTATATTCTGCAGTCGCTCCAAGATCTCGGACTTAGTCAGAAATTCACCAAGATGATCGCGACCCTTCTCGGAAACGCAACGACCCAAATTAACGTTAACGGCAAGCTTTCGAAGGCGATCCATCTTAGAAGATCGATTAGACAAGGATGCCCTCTAGCCCCCCTTCTTTTTGCCATCGCCACTGAGGGGCTGAGCAGTCTTGTGGCTCATCATGTGGAGGCTGGCAATATCAAAGGCCTCCGGCTGCCTCACGACCACAGTCAAATCATCATGAGACTTTTTGCTGATGATATGAACGCGTTCGTCCACAATGATAGTACCAGCCTGGAGGCTTTCTGGAGGTGTCTTGCTACCTTTTGTGATGCCTCTGGATCCAAAATCAACCACTCCAAGACCGCCTTCAGGGCTATTGTGGGACAGCATCCTGGCCTTCTCATTGATCATGGCTATCAAATCATTCCGCAGGGCCAAATCCTTCGACTCCTTGGAATCCCCTTGGGGTTTGGCGTCTCTATGGAGCAGCGATGGAACTGGGTGTTGGCTAAACTCGAAAACAAACTTAACTATTGGAGAGGTATGCAAATCAATCTCGCTGGGTGTGCGATGGTTATCAACACGTTCCTCCTCTCTTCTACCATCTATTTCCTTTCATGCTGGAGACCGAATGAGCAAGGCCTGTCCAAACTGAATAGTATTTGTAGAAACTTTCTTTGGACGGGCGATCATAACAGAAGGGGGGTGCCTAAAATCAAATGGGCCATCTGCACTAGCCCGAGAGATAGCGGGGGGATTGGTATCCTGGACATTGGGTGTATGGCTAACAAACTGGCGGCCAAATGGATGATTAGAGCTTCGTGCAATAGGGAGGCCTCGTGGGCCAAGCTGATCTTCAGAAACAAGAACGAGTTGGCCCTCACGGGGTTCCCGAACTGGAAGAATCTTGACATCATGACCCTGCTTTTCTCCCCGATCCCCGTCTTCCCGAAAGGATCCAATCTCGTGTGCTCCCTTTGGAAGGGCTGGAATAAAGTCAAAAGCTTCACAAGAATTAGTGAGGACTGGAAGTGGGCGGCCGGAATAAGACAAAACGACTCTATCTGGTTTCCGATACATGGCATCCGGAGTGTGGAGTCGTGGAACATTCAAAATGCCAAGAAGCTATGGAACAAAGGATTCAAAAAATGGAAACACCTCTGGAAACATGACACCAACAACTGGATCAACTTCGAGGATATTGACCCTCACATAAACATCTCATACGAAGAATGGAACACTTTGCAAAGCAGATGCCTCGCTTGGGATCGTCACAAGACGCGCCTTCTCATGGGACACGACACACCGAACTCGCTTGGTCTCAAATGGCACAACGGAAATAGCCTACTCAAAATCCCGAACATCAAAGAAACGGCTGACCTCCAGATCAGCCTCAACAAGAAGTGGTGCGTGTCTTGGACGCGGCTTCGGTGGGACATGAAATTCATGAGTATCTGGCACCCCCTTATTGAGATTAAGAAGTCTGTCCTCTTATGGCAAATTCTTCATCGAGGAATTTGGACCAACCTTAAGGCTAGCAAACTTGGTGGGATCCCTCCTTGGTGCAAACGCTGCCACCGTGCTATCGAAGATGTCACACACATCTTCCTTACTTGCCCCAACTCCTACAGAATCTGGCAGACGGTTGGAATGAAAATCAGACTTCAAAAACAGCTTAGTTGGAAACAAGTCCTTTTGGGAGAAGTGATCGGCTGCTCTGCGACACTCTGGAAGGCCATCAGAGGGGAAGTCCTGTGGAAAATTTGGCGGGAGAGGTGTGCTCTCAACTTCGGCGATCCCCCCAGGGAGTGGTCGATTGAGAAATCACTATTCCTCCTGGGCAAAAGGATCGTTAACAGTAAGAAGTCCCCCCCCCTTAAGACACCATCAAGTTCTCCTTTTGATCAACAACAAGCTCAAACCCAAGTGGGCCCCGCATGAGGGCGATGAGAGGGTGATTAACCTTCTCTGTAATGCAACCTAGGATTCAATCAAGTTTCCCCTGCTTTGTGGGATTTGGGGGGTCCCGTGGGCACTAGTCCCCTTCTATTGTATCTTTGTTTCTTAATTAAATTCAAGTCCGGGAGAGTAGGCTATTGCCGAACTTCCTTTATATTAAAAAAAAAGAAGCCTACAACACTAGGAAGCAAGAGAATCTCGATAGCAAGAGCTCTATCATTGGTTCCACTTTTGAATATTCTAATGCTACAAAAAGCAAGTACTTTGGTGTTTTTAATCTTCCTTTGGATGATCTCCATAAAAATATAGTTCTCTCTCCTTACGCTCTTCTGATGAAGAAAAACGAAGAGGTGAAAAGCAAGAAACTAGATAGAAAACCCTGATCCAAAGAGAAAATCTTAGTACAAAATTATCCTCTTCTCCTTCGATGTCTTCAGACCAACTAACCCCTTAATACAGGCTTATTCGTCAAATTCGTTGGGAGAAGATTTACATGGATATTATCTATCTTCAAGAGCTCAAATTGATGGTGATGATCTCTTGAAAAGGCTGTAGAGTATCTCAAATGATCATATTTGAATCTCCTTCGACAACCTTCAAGGAAGTTCATGAGTTATAATAGTTTTCAAGACTCCTTTTTCATCTTCTCTTTGCGGTCTTCAGCTGACCTACATTACATATGGACTGTGGCTTTGTTAGAGGTATCACATCCGTTTACTATGACGTCTCGTGACTTGGAACCAAGATTTGGGGAGTATTGACATGTGGAAATATCTAGACTCCTTGCCTATAGAAGTGATCGTTTGTAGAAACTATAGCAGGGTAGAAAATCTTTTAGATAGATGGGAGCAAAAGGATTAAGCTATTTAAGTTATGGAGAAGAGGTCTTGGGACCTTTTGAAGCTTCATCATGAACTAATTGAATTCATGGACTCTCAAGGTTTTTCTTGGTTGAACCTTCATGCTAGTGTCAATATGTGCAAATCGCAACTTGACAAATGCTACATAGACCAGACCATTATCAATCACTTCAGTCTTCCCTCCCTCTCCCAAATTATGGATATTGTTGTGTCTCACTAGCATCGGATCTTTTTATCATTAAGGCCCTTCATTAAGGTCAACAAAGCTTCATGGCTCCATGCCAATCCCATGGGTTTTTATCTCCCTTTGTCTGACACATCTCACTTGCATCGGGTTAGAACCACTGCAAATTAAGGTTTGGAGAAATTAGAAGTGCGTTCTGGCGCAACTTACTTCCTGCTCTGAAGAGAGCTACGCGTGAGGGTTTTGCTGCCGCCGTAAAGTAAAAGGGAGCTTTTAGAAAAAAAAAGAAAAAAGAAAAAAAAGAGAAAAGAAAAAAAAAAGAAAAGAAAGAAAAAAGAAGAAAAAAAAGAGAAAGAAGAAAAAAAAAGAAAAGAAATTTGAGAAGGAAAAAGTGCCCCTTTTTGTTGGATTTTGGCCCGTTTGTCCGAGACTTCGTTGTGTTCGGTGGGGAGCGTCTACCGTGCTTGTGGACCTTTTGCTTCCTTTGATGACGGGCTTTACCGTCGGGTATTAAAAAGTAATTGTGGTGCAAGTTCCGTTTGGCCATGGTTATGGCTTCATCCTCCCTCGTAAAAAATAACCGGGCCCCTCCCCCTGGAGAGACCGATACACTGGCCGCGCTGCTGGAGGGGGGTTCGTGTGCCGCCCCTGGACCATCCGAAAGTGTTGACCCCCCCATCGTGTCCCTCAGTAGACCCGCAGTTCTATCTGCTCAGGAGGAGCTCAAGAAAGTTTGCCTAGTCGGCCAAGTGTTTGGCCCCAGGCCCCCGCTCGAAATCGTGCGACAATGGCTTCGAAAAGAGTGGTTCCCTCGCGGGCTAATTGTCAGCAAATGTCAGTTCTTACCAGCTAACCACATGCTGCTAATCTTCGAAAATGAAGAGATGGCGTTCCAAGCCCTAAGCGTGGGCACCTGGCAGCTCGGTCGGGCGACCCTGTGCCTATTCAGATGGTCCCCGGACTTCACTCCCGACAAATCGAAATCTCTTCGGTACCCCCTTTGGGTTGAGCTCCCAAACCTCCCATACTTCCTGTACAACTTCGTGTGGGACATTGTCTCTCCTATCGGCAAGCCGTTGGCTTCACGCAAAGACATTGGTGGTCTCATCTATGAAGGTGCAAGACACTCTTTCAATGCTAGGTGGCACCCACAAGCCTGCGTCGAGGCCGACCTCAGTTCGCCGCTTCCATCAACGATCAAAGTGGACATGGGCGAAGGTGAAGTCTGGGAGCAGGATATCACCTACAAAAACCTTCCCAACGCGTGCTTTCGCTGTGGTCAGCAAGGTCACAGGATTAAAGACTGCCCTCTCAGACAAAAAAACAAGCGATTTCAAGAAGCCCCCAAAACTGCTCAAGACAACTGTGACGAAATGATCCACTCGACCATGGAAGGGGAAGACAAGGGCCTCCCCAATCCGCAAGCTGGTGCTGATGGCTTTACTGAAGTTAGAAGAAGAAGGAAAAGAAGTCCGAGAGCCAACGGTGAGAGAAACAGCCTGCCAAGTACCCCCCACAGCAATTTGTACTGCAATCTTGGAAAGGAGATCAACGAGCTCGACTACCCAGGTGGGAAGTCACATGAGGTAGACACCTTCGACGAAGCCATAGAGTTTCAGGTCAACAAAGCAACCCCCCAGGAGGGTTACACCACAAGCAAAGAAGATGGCTTCACCACGAGTAATGAAGACAACATGGACAGTGAAAGCTCCATCATTGGATCAACGATCCCGGAAACGGTGCCGAGCACGGGGCCCAATTCTCCCCAGCAAGGAGCATCCCGCAAAGGGAAACAGCCTATGGAGTTTCCCTGGAAAAGCCCCCACAAGAACCGATTTCTAAATCGGGATCAGATCCCAGCGAAAAAGAAGGATGAAGCCAAGAGAAGAAAAGACAAGGCTCCCTCCCGTAAAGAGGGATCAATACAAAAATGATCGTCATCTTGCTAAATGCTAGAGGGTTATCCGACCCCTCAAGAGCGACCATTATTGGTCAGTGGCTCCGCGACATTAGCTTAAACCCAGACATTATATGTATACAAGAGATTAAAATTGACGGAGAAGACCTCCAGAAACGGCTCAGACAGGTCTCCTCGGCCCATGTGTGGATCCCTACGAAGCACCAGCGGGGGTCCGGAGGAACGGTTATCGGTGTTAAACATCTCTGGCTTGAAAAGCTTGTAAACTCCATTGAAGATGTTAGTCACCGTTGGATTGCGGTTTCTTTTGGTGCTCCTCTGTGTGTCACTATGGTCTCTTTGTACGCCCCTAACGGGGCTTTGGAGAGACTGAACACTTGGGCTTCACTCGACTCGCTTCCCCACAACGTGCTGATTTGTGGAGACTTCAACATGGTGGAGGACCCTATGGACAGATGGATGGGCAAGGGCAGCGTCATTGACAGTCGGGAGAAAGAAATGTGGGACTTGACCAAACTCCACTTGGATCTGGTTGAATTCAAAGACTCGAATGGCTTTTCCTGGTCGAATCTACAAGCGGGTGAGGATCTGAGGAAAGCCAGGCTCGACAGATGCTACGTCTCTCAAAGTTTTACTCACCAGTGGGGTCTCCCTACCATCGCGCAACGCACCGACCTCACCATTTCTGATCACTACCCGATCGTTATCAATTTTCAACCTCCCAACAAGATCCGCAAGGCTCCGTGGTTCCATGCCAACGCTGCCACCTTCTCTCTCCCTTCCGTCCATCAAGAGATTGCCGATGTGTGGAAGGTGGCGTTCGCCTCTGGCTCGGCCCCAGCCAAGTGCTGGAGAAGCGCGGTCGACAAGTCTCGCAAGATCATGATCAGAACTAAGAAGACGCTCGAGACTGTGCGACGGGCTCGTAGGGAGGCTATCTACCACAGACTCTGGCGGCTCGAGGAGGAAGTGAACAAAGGAAAACACCAAGCCCAGAAAGGTCTCCGAAAAATCAGAGCGGTGTTGAGATACGAGGAAGAAATACAA
Organism: Ceratopteris richardii; assembly: GCA_020310875.1. Classification (NCBI taxonomy): domain Eukaryota; kingdom Viridiplantae; phylum Streptophyta; class Polypodiopsida; order Polypodiales; family Pteridaceae; genus Ceratopteris; species Ceratopteris richardii. Next base: position 49,671,231 of record CM035438.1, read on the forward strand.
AGGAAAAACCTGCAAATTTTCTTCAAGGAGTGGTGGGCTGGCAAAGCCGACAAGCCCACCAAAGAGATGTGTCGTATCCTTAAAAGGAAACAAAATCGAGATTCGATCCCCCTACTGCTTGATCCACACGGCAACGTATGCAATTCGGAAGAAGATAATTTCGGCATCATCGAAGGGCACTTCACGAGTCTCCTGGGAACCTCGAACCCCCTCTCCCACCATAGAAGGGACTTTATGGCTGCAATTTCTAGGGTTTCCCCTCGGAGGATTCCACCCAACCTCCACTCCCTACTTCATGCCCCTATCTCTGAATCAGAAATCATTGAGGTCATTGATGCCCTCCCTCTCGGTAAAAGCCCGGGACCCGACGGACTCACCAATGAGTTCTTTAAATCCTTCAAGCTGGTGGTTGCCACCCCGCTTAGGTTGGTTTGGCAAGAAGCGCTAAAGTTTGGGGCTCTTCCTTCTTGTCTAAATAATGGAATTATCAAGCTGGTTCACAAGAAGGGGGAAAAGAACAGAATCGAGAACTGGCGGCCAATCACGATGCTCCAAACAGGATACAAGATCATCGCCAAAGTCATTGCCAATAGAATATCGTGCCATCTGAGATCTTGGCTAAGTGAGGACCAAAAAGGCTTCATCAAAGGCAGGTCTATCCTGGAAACCATTATGGATATTTGGGAAGGTATTCAATTTGCAAACGAGTCTAATCAAGACGTGGTCTTCCTCAAGATCGACTTTGACAAAGCCTACGATAGGCTAGAATGGGACTATATTCTGCAGTCGCTCCAAGACCTCGGATGTAGTCAGAAATTCACCAAGATGATCGCGACCCTGCTCGGCAATGCAACGACCCAAATTAACGTTAACGGCAAACTTTCGAAGGCGATCCATCTTAAAAGATCTATTAGACAAGGATGCCCTCTTGCCCCCCTTCTCTTTGCCATCGCCACTGAAGGGCTGAGCAGACTTGTGGCTCATCATGTGGAGGCTGGCAATATCAAAGGCCTCCAGCTACCTCACGCCCACAGTCAAATCATCATGAGACTCTTTGCCGACGATATGAATGCGTTCGTTCACAATGATAATACCAGTCTGGAGACTTTCTGGAGGTGTCTTGATACCTTTTGTGAGGCCTCTGGATCCAAAATCAACCACAATAAGACCGCCTTTAGGGCCATTGTGGGACATCAACCCGGCCTTCTCATTGATCATGGCTGTCAAATCATTCCGCAGGGTCAAATCATTCGGCTGCTCGGAATCCCCTTGGGGTTTGGCGTCTCTATGGAGCAGCGATGGAACTGGGTGCTGGCCAAACTTGAAAACAAGCTCAATTACTGGAGAGGTATGCAAATCAATCTCGCTGGACGGGCGATGGTAATCAACACGTTCCTCCTCTCGTCTACCATCTATTTCCTTTCTTGCTGGAGACCGAATGAGCAAGGCCTATCCAAACTGAATAGCATCTGCAGAAACTTTCTTTGGACGGGTGACCATAACAGAAGGGGGGTGCCTAAAATCAAATGGGCCATCTGCACCAGCCCTAGAGATAGCGGGGGGCTTGGCATCCTGGACATTGGGTGCATGGCTAACAAACTGGCAGCCAAATGGATGATTAAAGCTTGGTGCAATAGGGAGGCCTCGTGGGCCAAGCTGATCTTCAGAAACAAAAATGAGTTGGCCCTCACGGGATTCCCGAACTGGAAGAACCTTGACATCATGACCCTGCTATTCTCCCCGATACCTGTCTTCCCGAAAGGCTCCAATCTCGTATGCTCTCTTTGGAAGGGCTGGAATAAAGTCAAAAGCTTCACAAGAATTAGTGAGGACTGGAAGTTAAATAAGGCTTTTGTATAGAGTGACTAGGAATCTGAAGGTGATATGATTGGTTGGACACTTCTATGTTATTTATTGGAACGATGGATTCTCATCTTAACATTCCTAGTGTACATGGCATACCAACCTAAAATAGTATTCATCCCTTATATGAGTATGATTCATTGGAGACTTTAGGGAGAGGAATGTACTCATGTCCCTTGTTATCTACACAAGTCACAAACAATCCACATCTTTGAGTGCAAAATTCATGCATATCCACTTCAAAATATCCTTTTGCATTGGAGATTGAGTGGACCCAAAAGAACTTTTTTTATCAGCCACATGATTGAGGTTTTGCTTATAGTCATCATCTGGGATCTTGATTGCCTATAATGATCTATTATGCTATGGTAGCTTTTCTTCATGTTAATGTATTTGATTGTGTTCATCATTTTCTCTTTGCATTCTTTGATTTTCTCTCGAGACCCACTCTTGATGAGTAATTATTTTTGGCTCATGTATCACCATGTAATAGCTTCAAGCTTGTGAATAGATAACTATTGTCTTACTTGACACTAGTATGGGAAGGGTTAAGTGATATCAAGGTATATACATAGTTACAAAAGATTGTTCCCAATGACCTATGAATATATGGGCACCATGGTTTTTATGTGATAGTAGCTCAATGTAATGCAATACCCACCCTTTAAATGAATTGGAAAATCAAAGACCTACTGCATGTTCTGAATATGTCATGATGGTTGTTCCGAATCATCCAGCTCTGTCTTGATCTTCTTGAGGACTTCTTAGTTCCTTATTCATGTGCTTCTACTAGGGTATGAATAAGGGAAAGAATAGGGATCTATAGAGAGATAGTATGAGTGTGATAGAGGTAACATAAAACTTGCTAGTCTATAGTAATGATGTCCAAGTGATTGAGACTAATCCAACAACACAAATGGTTCAATAAGAATCATGTGGAAGGAGGTGGATATTGTAGAGAGGATCCCCTAGGTAGAGTTATTTCATCTTAACTTATATGCATGTGTTGTATAACTATGGATCAATGTGGCCAAAGACATGGGTTTTGATGGTCCAAAACCACTTGGAGAACCCTTGGATTCTATTGAGAAACCCTTGGGAAAGGGTCTCCAAGTGTATGGTTTGAACCCTTCAGTTATTTGGATTTATTTGCTCCCGATTGAAGGGTTTTGATCCTTAGGATTGATATTTCCTAAGGGTATGGTACTTAAGCCTTACGGAGGCCTCTCAAGCCTTGAGACTTGTACGTACAAGCTTGGGAGGAATCCATTTAGAATCTATGTGAAGGCCATGTGATTTCCAAGGTTAGAAGGCCTTCGATTAGAATCCATGTGCAGAAGAAACTTGGCAAGCTCTCCACACATTTCCCTCCTTGGCCTTGAGATATATAAATATGGGTGGAGTTGGTTGGGTGGATATGTGCATCTCTCACCCCTTGTGGGTTTGATTTGATCTAGATGTTTAGATTGGTCTCTCTTAAGAGTAGTTTTGTTGTTCATGCAACATTGGCTATCCGAGCTTGGGTCTCAAAGATCCATGGCGGCCAATTTGTTATAATCTAGAAGCCAAGAGAGACTATCCTCACGGAAGGGAATTTTTGGCCGCCGTTTGCAGCATCGGTTCCGGGTTCCAATTCCTACCAAAAGGTTAGTTCATACAAATGTCTCTATTTATTTAATGATGTAGAGGAATGATCGTGACCAATGGGACAACAACCGCCCAATGTGCCATCTCAAGTATAAAATCGGAGTTATTGGCACTGTGCACATTCTTTTCCTTTCCCTCTAATACTGAAAGGAATGTGGGCACTCCACGTTTTATATAGAGGGTTTCAGTTTTAAAATTCTTGCATGTGGGATTTATGTTGCGGAAATGCATACTCGCGCTTTCTATAGCGTCTTGCATGCTCGATTACTCACGCTTTCTATATCACTTTATGAGAAGGAATCTTCTCTTTGAAATAGAATATAGAAGTTTGAGTCTCATAGATTATATATGAGATGAACGATTATTCTTTACGTACCCAATATTCGTCTTGCTTCATTATTAGAAGTAAGAGAGGAGGTAGATAAGACAATTTCCTTTCACATTCTAGTATTTATTATGCTCACTTGAATCATGCATACTTAATCTATGACAAGAACGTCATTAATTTTTTCTTGAGAAAAGAAAGGATGAAGCTTAACATAAAAGATAGGTACTCTTCATCTATGTTTGGTTTTACTACGTGTTTGCTAAATCACTACAACAGATCGATGATATACCGAGGTTTTTACCGAGGAAAATGAACGCGGCTTAATTTGCTGTGACGCCCGTGTAAAGGTCGGTGTGTGCGTCGGTACCAAAGCGTCCGTATAAGCGTCGGTATATGCGTCGGTATAGGCATCGGTATATGCGTCGGTAATACCAACACCAATACCGAGGCTTCTGCTGGAGATACCGTCGCCTATACCGTCGCCTACTGGGTGTACCGACGATTATTCCGATGACACTACTGGGAGTACCGTCGCGTATACCGACGACCATGCCTGCAAATTTTTTTTTAAGGAGAGTGTTTTGTCTTTTGCTACAGCAACATTACCATGATGTTGCTTAACAAAAGACAATACACTCTGCCCAAAAAAAACTGAATACATGTGATATGTACTCTAATGACAACCGAAATATGATTTCATGAAAGAGAGTATTGGACACAAAAGAGATAATCAGAATGAAACTACATAGAAAACCTTGATCCAAAAAGAAAATCTTAGTACAAAATTATCCTCTTCTCCTTCGATGTCTTTAGACCAAGTAACCCCTTAGTACAGGCTTATTCGTCAAATTCGTTGGGAGAAGATTTACATGGATATTATCTATCTTCAAGAGCTCAAAATTGATGGTGGTGATCTCTTGAAAAGGCTGTAGAGTATCTCAAATGATAATAGTTGAATCTCCTTCGACAACCTTCAAGGAAGTTCATGAGTTATAATAGTTTTCAAGACTCTTTTTTCATCTTCTCTTTGCAGTCTTCAGCTGACCTACATTAAATGATAATAGTTGAATCTCCTTCGACAACCTTCAAGGAAGTTCATGAGTTATAATAGTTTTCAAGACTCTTTTTTCATCTTCTCTTTGCAGTCTTCAGCTGACCTACATTACATATGGACTGTGGCTTTGTTAGAGGTATCACATCCGTTTACTATGACGTCTCTTGACTTTGAACCAAGATTTGGGGAGTATTGACATGTGGAAATATTTAGACTCCTTGCCTATAGAAGTGATCGTTTGTAGAAACTATAACAGGGTAGAAAATCGTTTAGATAGATGGGAGCAAAAGGATTAAGCTATTTAAGTTATGGAGAAGAGGTCTTGGGACCTTTTGAAGCTTCATCATGAACTAATTGAATTCATGGACTCTCAAGGTTTTTCTTGGTTTAACCTTCATGCTAGTGTCAATATGTGCAAATCGCAACTTGACAAATGCTACATAGACCACACCATTATCAATCACTTCAGTCTTCCCTCCCTCTCCCAAATTATGGATATTGTTGTGTCTCACTAGCATCGGACCTTTTTATCATTAAGGCCCTTCATTAAGGTCAACAAAGCTTAATGGCTCCATGCCAATCCCATGGGTTTTTATCTCCCTTTGTCTGACACATCTCACTTGCATCGGGTTAGAACCACTGCACTCACTCCTCGCCTGTAAGGAGATAGATAAGTTCTTTCAATGAGGCCCAACCATCTTGCTTGGAACTCAAAAGGAGATCCAAAGTAATGAAATTTGAAAAGAGAGAAACTTTTGAGAAGGCTCTTTCACATGGAGATTGAAGTCAAAAAAGGGAAATCCCGCATCTAGAAACGCCTCCTGAACATTAGGAGCATTCTCGAAAATGAAGAAGAAGTTAACACTAGTGTTGTACCAAAATAATACAGTATAGTGTCCTTTTCTCTAGCAAATTATAAAAAAGTCATATGTTATAATCAATAAGATTCTACGAAAACCCTCAAACCACATATTATACCTAAATACTCTCTCTCTCTCTCTCTCTCTCTCTCTATATATATATATATATATATATATATATATATATATATATATATATATATATATATATATATATATAGAGAGAGAGAGAGAGAGAGAGAGAGAGAGAGAGAGACGTTTTGTTTTGAGTGAGTCAATTTGTAAATGTTTTCTTGCTAAAAGATGCGCTTGATGTTTGCTTTTGATTTGTCCAACTAAGCTTACAATGATGCTGTTCTTTCAAACGAGGAATATTGCATTCTAGGCAAGGAGAAGTGTACCACAAAGCCGCTGAAAATGAGAAAGGATCCCTACTTTATATTGACCAAACTCAGTTCGATGAATCTGCTTATCAATCTTGAACATGTAAAATGCTACTCTCCCTTGAATACGGGTAGAAAGAAGAGTCCTCAGAGAACGTCTTCTACACGGACAACATGAGATGAGATTGTATCCTATCAATAATTATGCATCGATTGATTCACAAATATCTTCCTCTTGCGCTACATACACATTTGATATATTCACTCTCTATTGCTTCACAAAAAATACTTTGCCTGGTCATTTCTCCTTAGATATTGATCTCATATAGAGAAATCCATTTAGCAGCGCCGATATTTGGATCTATAATTGAAAATCCATCCGATATCTGTATAGTATCCAGATCAAATTGATTGTTGTTTCAAAAACTTTGATTATGGGTATTAACAGAAGAGTCCACCATTCTCATGTCATGAAAGCTAATCTTCCCCTCTAATTCTTAAACGAAAGAATAATACCATATGCTCCGGATAGAGAATAAGATGAATTATCTTCACGTCAAAGAAATGTCCATCTAATGTTTGTGTTTCCATCTAATGTCTCTATGAATCACCATCCCTTAGACAACCATGCTCTCTCCATGTGTTAATATCTATGCCATTCGACATCTCTTTCATCTTTCCAATTTTTAAGAGTGTAATTTGGTTCAACCAAAAAGTCGGTCAAGTGTGTTGTCCTCTTGATCCTCCACCCGTCCTTTCTTGCATGAAACCATGAGCTTGCTCTCCCCATCTGTCTACATGCATGAATGTCATTAACTTCAGTTTATCCCGCAATCCGGCTGAATGCCCCTCCTACAACACTCCCATGTTTTTTTTACCACAAACATCTCTCCTCAAAGCTGCCCGTTCGATCCATGAACATCACTTAGTTTGATGAAAAACTTATGTAAACTAATTCTTTGGTCCGATAAAATGATCCAAGTGCCAATCCCATTTTTCAAGTTGCAGTATTAATCCTAAGGAGTGTGAAGCTCCAAAGTGCACAAAAGATATAACATGAAACATAATTTGCATTCCTTCCTGATATCAACAAATAGAAATATATTTGCCACAGTTCCGTTCCCTCTTCTCCATGAAAACATAGTCAGCATAGTTTCCATTTAGTTTTCTTGCTCCATTTAAAATGTTCATTCCGCTTCCTTATGCTCTAAGGACATCATTATGAGAGCCAATTTGTGGAGATGAAATTGCCACGACAATATATACCATGTGCTCTCTCATCACACGTTCTGGTTAACACTCATAACACCATTTCAACATAACAAGAAATCTCTCACCGCTAGTACATTGGATCTCCAAGATCTTAGATCTTGAACTCCTTCCAAAGCTTCCTTTTCATGTCCTTGATACCTTCTTCATGATTTAATATATTGATAAGGTGATCTACATATACACATAACTGGACACATAGATCACCTTCCTTCTTGTAAAACAATGATTGATCTTCTTTCCTTTGATTGTATCCATCATTGATTAGGTACTCCAGAATTCTTTGATTCCAAGCGCTTGGGGCTTGCTTGAGACCATATATTGCTTTCTTCAACCTAAAAACATAGGGATCCTTGACTTTATCTTCAAACCTTAATGGTTGGTTCATGTATACAACTTCCCCTAGTTCTCCATTGAGGAATGCATTCTTCAAATCAAATTGGTACATCTTCGAATTCTTTGCTTCCTACCAAAACAAGGATGGATCTGATAGTATTAATATTAGCCATGAGGATAAACGACTCCTCATAGTGCAATCCATAAGTCTGAGCAAATCCTTTGGCTATAAGCCTACCTTTACATCAATAACCTTATTCATATAAGCATAATGTTTACTCAAAAATCAATCGTAGGTAAGTCTTTCATTAGGCTACCTCATCTTATAAAATTTCCTTCTCACCATTCCATTGATTTGGATATCTATTGTTGATCATTGAGCTCTCCCCCTTCTTCTCATGATGGTTTGAGTTGAGCTCTGTCCATATATCTTCATATTCTTCTTTTTTGTGATTTTGGCTTTGTTTTTGCTTCTTGGATCATACCTTGGTGTCTTCTTTTCTTTAACTACATTATCCTACATAGATACATTTGAGGCATATCAAGGTAGAAATTCATAAAATCTAACATCTCTTCATACTTTTAAGTCCTTTGTTCTAGCGTAATGCTTATAACCCTTCTGCTCACCTATATATCCTATAGAGAGACACCTTTTAGATCTATCATCAAGCTTGGTCCTTAAGTCATTGGGATCAACACATAGCAAATATAAACAAAGACTTGCAAGTGTGAAATATCTAGATTTCTATTGTACAAAGCTTCATAAGGTTTTATAGCATGTATACCTGACGTGCGATCTTTGCTCATGATGTAAATATCTATGATTTCCGCATCAACCCAACAACAATTAAGCATACTCATGTCCCTCAACATTTCCCTCATGCATTATCTAATATACCTATTCTTCTTTTCTTCTACACCATTTTTTTTATGTATTCCTACATGTGATTTTCCTTTGGATACCATTAGTTTCTGAGAAATGAGAAAGATCATGAGATAAGTATTCTCCCCCTCCATCTAACCTAATATACTTGATGTACTTGTCACATTCTCTTTCAACCATAACCTTAAACTTCTTGAAATAATAAAATACATCTCACTAATGTCTTATACAATAGAGTGAAGTCATCCTTCTACAACCAGCCATGGAAGTCAAAAAATATATATTACCTCCAATTACATTTTCCTTTCTTGGTCCTCAAAAATCTATATGAATGAGGTGGATTGGATGGTAGCTCACATTATTGTTCTTCTTGAATGGTAATCTTCTATGCTTTCCCAACTGACAAGCTTCACACAAGTTCTTCATATTCTCATTATAGAGATTAGGTAACCCTAAAATCAATCCCTTCTTTCCATGTCCTTCAACGTTTGAGTGTTTATAGATCCAATTCTACAACCTTCATGTTATCAAATTTTGAGAAAGCTCTGTAATTGAATTCAGGCTTCACATCCAAGGTGAATAACCTTCATTCGTTTCTGACATTTTCTATCAATATGAACCCTTCTTTAGGTTTTTCCACAAAACATCTTTTCTTGTTCAACTTAACATGCAGACCTCCCTCAACCATTTTCCTGATAGAAACTAAGGTTGTTGTCATTGTGTGAACATGAAACACATCTTCCAAGCACTTGGCTTTATGAGAACCTTCTATCATAAAATCACCTATGTGTGTAATTGCATGAGGAGTATCACCACATATTTTGATGGCACCTACATGTTTGAGAACTCCTTGTTGCAACTCATGTGGTTGCTACACCCCCTATCAACATACCGCGTACTTGATTATTGTGTCTTGTAGTCACTTGTATATATCATTGCTAGCATACATTCATTTCCATTTCAAGTCAATGCATCATTATGTTGAATGAGTCGGTATATGCGCCGGTATAGGCATCGGTATATGCGTCGGTAATACCGACGCCAATACCGAGGCTTCTGTTGGAGATACCAGCGCCTATACCCTCGCCTGTTGGGTGTACCGACGATTATTCCGATGACACTACTAGGAGTACCGTCATGTATACCGACGACCATACCTGCAAAATTTTTTTTGGGCAGAGTGTTTTGTCTTTTGCTACAAAAACATTACCATGATGTTGCTTAACAACAGAAAAAACTGAGTACATGTGATGTGTACTCTAATAACAACCGAAATATGATTTCATGAAAGAGAGTATTATTGGACACAAAAGAGATAATCAGAATGAACTATGAACCCTGTACATAAGAAGTCATATATTTCAATAATGAAGCATGTACAAGAGTGTGGCAAACCAGTGTCATATATGACGCTTTTACAAAATGTGGCAAAGCAATGTATTGCCATATGAAAATCAAATACAAAATATTGTTCTCCACTGCCATACACATGCAAAGAACGTTCCATATCAACAGTCCTGCAACAAAGAACATTAATGGAATGAGATAAATTCACATGAAAATTACAAACAACAAGTAAAAACCAAGTTTATAAATTAATTACCTCATCGCAAATGCTCCCATGAAACTACCGCACCGCGTCCCTCCAAGTCCTGCAATAGTGTAGTCAACCCATGACTATATCCGTAAGACTCCTCCGTTCGTGTTGGAGGACTACCCATTGCCAGCTCCTAAAACAAATATAAAAAGATTAGAGAAACATACATGAGATATTTTAACACAAATAAATTCAATAAATGAAATGGTACTTACAAACTCATGACGCATCGTGTCATATCCGCTGCTGCCCAAATGTGGTGGTCCAATCGTATCTAAACGTGTGGCTGCGGCATTTCACTCCTGGCGATATCGATCAGGAGTTTGCTGCTCCTCGTCACGAATCATGTCCCACTCCTCAACATCTAACCATACAGGCTTTGGTAAGCCTTCTCTAAATGCATCACGTGCCTCGGATCATCGATGGGACATGATCTCACGTGCCGTGTGCAGAATCCACTCTGAACTGACAATACACTGTCCATCGGCTTGTTGGAACTCCTGGTAAATCGTCTGTGTGATATAATTCTTCCGATCTTTATCCTGTTCACTCCATTTCAGCATGATGGAGTGTCCAATCTAAATGGAGCAAAGTTGTCGTATGCGTGCACGCATTGCTTTGCCAGCCGCATCCATCACCAGAGCTCCATCTCAGATACTATAAACCTTGGAGTGATCATGGTCATGAGCACCCCAAGGTTTATGTGGTGTTCCACGTGGTGTACTGCGTGGTGTACCTACATCTGAGGTACTCGTCCTAGGAGTAGAAGTGAGCAACACAACGTCCTTCGCACAGCCTCCACAACAACCACCTCCTCCGCCTCCAGACCTACCTGTAGATCCACTCGTAGAACCTCCTGCTCCAGAGCGTGACCTCAATCTACGAGACGGGCCAGAACCTGTATCGCGTTGAGGTGTCGAACGCACATGTCTACTAGTAGACCTAGTAGGAGATGGCTGCAAAGATGGTCGTGGTGGAGTCACAAAGCTAGGAGACATACCTCCTATGGGAGTAGCACCACCCGCAGGAGTGACACCGACAGGAGTGACACCGGCGGGAGTGACACCGGTGGAGTGAGGCCAACGGGAGTGAGGCCGATAGGAGTAAGGCCGCCACGAGTGAGGCCGAGAGGAGTGCTACCACGAGCGATCCAATATTGTGATGCAGCAGCCATATACGCAGGAGGAACCTGAGAGAGGAAATCCAAAAACTACTCCTCTGTCATGGAATGTGGAGTGACTAGAGGACTCTCTCCCATCGTGCTCTGTAATAAAAGAACTCAAATATTTAGCATGCGATAAGAAAAGTAATATAGAGAATAAACAAAAAATTAGTACCTACAAGTGTTTTATTCAAAAGTCCTCTATTCTAGCATCCTCTTGAAGATTTAATGCACCGAGAATATCTATCTGTATATGGATGGCTTCTAAATCGCTTGCTATGTTGGTTTCCTCCTGATCATCATCTATTGCTTCTTCTTCTCGAACAGTGACCTCTTCTTCAACGACCTCTTCTTCTCGAACAATGATCTCTTCCTTCTCGACTATCGAATGAATCTCTGAGTCCACTAGAGATGGACTCTCTTCTACATCTATGTTTTCAAAAATCTGTCTACTACGTGGAGCGACTTGTAAAACAAATAGCCACTCTGGGTCTTTTGAATCTGGTATAAAGCCAACTTGCTCACAGTGTTCGGGAAGTACAAATGTATCCCTTTCATCTGTCCATAATCTTGTGGAGTCGATTTGAAGCAAACTGCTCTTATCCCGTCTCACTGTTGCGTTTCTTCTAGAGGTGACTACTTTGAACCATTTCACATCAAAAACAAAGTAATCAAACTTTCTGAAAGATAGTTTCAAGATGTCTTGAATCACACCACAATAATCTAACTTGCCTTCTAGAGCATTATCATCTCTTGCATTCGCTCTCGTGGAGATGCTCATACTCATTCGGAAAGAGAATGCAATCATTCGGACAAGCATGAATTTTAGTATAATCCATTCGAATGGACTGTAAATGTTTTTTCGCATCTCCACGTGTTGGAGGCATGTCATTGCCCTGTGGCAAAAATTGATCTTTAAGAAGCCTGCAATAAGCAATTAAAATGATATTAGTAAATGAAGTTATTGTGATACAACAATGAAAGCCAATTTGTTCTCCACTTACCTGAACAATTCAGTGACACTACTATCAGACCATCCATAGATGGATTGCAGATTGAGCATCGCGAGTGAAGCACGTACTACAAATATCTTTGCTCCATTGTAAAGTGGTAAACAAGCTAATCTTCAGATGTTTTCATATTCTTCATCAACTTCTGGTCGTGGAATTTCTGTTGTGTCCATCTCGACGCCTTCTTCACCATCATGATCTTCGTCCATCCCATAAAATGCTTCAAGCATCTCTTCCATATGTTCATTCTGTGTAATATTATTAGTGCTTGCTTGTACATCTAAGTCCTTTTTTGCTCTCTTTTGTCCACGAGAGGTTACCGGTGCAATGTGGTTTGGGTCCATCTGCTCACCTGGGGGACCATGCGAATGATAACATAGGTTTTCTAGTCAACTCCTATCAAAGGATCCATGCTCTCTAACATGTGCAATACAAATCCGTCGTTTTCGATAAATTTGATAATTGCATTGTGTGCAAGGACATGCCATTCTCTCTTTACGATCCAAAGAAGCCATCTGCTACAATATGGACATTTTAGAACATTTGTTTATTTATTAAACCTAAAAATCTAACTCTTAAAGACTTAAATCTAAAATACTAAACCTAAATACTTAAATACCTAAAAAACCTTAAAACCCTAATTTTAAAACCCTAATCTATATAGTTATCCTATTTTATCTATATATTCGGATTTTTTCTTGATTGATCCTATTTTATATATATATATTTATTTATTTATTCAGATTTTTCTTCCTCTTAATTGAGTTATATGTATGCCTAAATCCTAAAACCCTAATTTTAAATATCTAGTCTTAAATTATGTATATTTCTATACACATGTGTATATACATGTATATATGTATTATATGTGTATGTGTATGTGTGTATATATATTATGTAGGTGTTATAACCCTAAAACCCTAATCCAAATGAGCTAGACCTTAAACATGTATATTTATATGCATGTGTATATATATGTGTATATCCATATATATGTGCATATGGATAGGTGTATAAGTATGTGTGTTTGTGTATTGTATATATATCCACTCTATTTAAATGATTAAATTTAAACCTAGTTTTATATATTTAATCATATACATTTCATTTATTATTTAAAATACTAGTTCTTATCAGATTTTATTATCTATATAATTATCCTACCTTATATATATATATATATATATATATATATATATATATATATATATATATATATATATATATATATATATATATATATATATATATATATATATATATATATATATATATATATATTCAGATTTTTTCCTTACTTAATCCTATTTTTATATATTTAATTATAAATATTTAATTAAATTTTTTAAAACACTAGTTCTTTTTTATATTTATTTATCTATATAATTATCCTATTCTATATATATATTTATTTAAATATTCAGATTTTTTCATATATTTAATTAAATTATTTGAAACACTACTTCTTTTTATATTGATTTATGTATATAATTATCTTATTTTATATATATATATTTATTTATATATTCAGATTTTTTTCTTGCATAATCCTATTTTTCTATATTTAATTTTATATATTTAATTATATATATTTAATTCAAACCCTAATCTTAAAATTCTAGATCTAAAATATGTATATTTTTGTATGCATGTGTATCTAAATGTATATATGTATTATATGTGTATGTGTATGTGTGTATTTATGTTATGTAGGTGTTAAAACCCTAAAACCCTAATTTTAAAGATTTAGACTTAAATCTGAAATACTAAAACCTAAATATTTAACCACCAATAAAAATCTAAACCCCTAATCCTAAAACCCTATTCATATTTTATATATATATTTATTTATATATTCAAATTTTTTTCTTATTTTTCTCTATATTTCTCCTTAATATAATTATAATTGAGTTATATGTATGTCTAAACCCTGTATGTATACATGCATGTGTGTATATGTGTGTGTGTGTGAATGTATATGTGTGTATATGTGTGTGTGTATGTGTATGTATACATATGTGTATATATCTGTGTGTATGTATGTGTGTATGCATGTGTGTGTATGTATGCATGCATGTATGTATATGTGTGTATATATGTGTATGTATGTGTGTATATGTGTATGCATGCATATGTGTATATATGTGTGTGTATTTATGTGTGTATGCATGTGTGTGTATGTATGCATGTGTGTAAATTTATATGTGTGTGTATGCGTGCATGTGTGTATATGTGTGTGTGTATGTAAGCATGCATGTGTGTATAGGTGTGTGTATGTAAGCATGCATGTGTCTATGTATGCATGTGTGTACATGTATGTGTGTATGTATGCATGTGTGTACATGTATGTGTGTATGTATGCATGTGTGTACATGTATCTATCTCTCTCTCTCTCTCTCTCTCTCTCTCTCTCTCTCTCTTTCTCTCTCTCCTTCTCTCTCTATCAATAAAGAATGAAAAAATCACCTACAAGTATGCTCCTCTTTTGGATCGTTGTCATCAAAGCATAATGTATGTCGTCTATTGTCCGATTCCGAACAATCGGTGCCAAAGAACTTCTGCAAAATCGAAGAAAAGAGAAATTATAAAATCTAAAGCATAGAGAAACACAAATGCTAACAGTACGCGCAACACTTACCAAGATGTGAGATCTAAGCCGAGAGAGTGTGTGTGTGTGTGTAGAGAGAGAGATCTGTGTGTGTGTGTGCACAAGACAATGCAGGTTCGGTTTGCATGCGCAAGTTCGACAGAAGACCAACAGTATTCAAATACGTGCAAAAGTATGAAGTTTTGCTCTTGGATTCGCGGTATGTTTAAAACTTGTCGCCGGTATGCGCGCCGGTATGGGCGTCAGTATATGCGCAGGTAGTTCATTACCGATGCATATACCGACGCTGATATCGATGCCTATACCGATGCTCATACAGACGCCTATACCGGCGGCTGCGGGCCACACCGACGATCCGTTTAAAACAGTCATACCGACGGTCACTTGACTGTCGATATCTCTAAGTGACATTTTTTGAGGCCGATACCGACGCTGGCTGTGACCGTCGGTATATGCAGCATCGGTATGCCCCTCATATGTTGTAGTGAATCTTTCCTTACTTTTGCATTAACTCATCATTGAAGCATGAATAAAAGCTTCAATTTTATATATTTTTAGAAGTTTAAACTTTTATGTGAAGTTCACATGGGAGGATAAGGTAATGAAAGGCAAACACATAATCATGGAAAAGTAGTTGCAAGGAAAAGAACAATTGGATGTGCATTTTCTTTTTACCCAAAGGATAATTCAAATGGACAAGTTCACCTCCAAGGCTTTCTAGTTATGAGAAACAATTTTAGATGCACAAAAGTATGTGCATTTGTATGAAATTATATTTAGGCACCTAATGGGCACACAAGTAAGTATTCAACTGCCTAAGAAGGACTTTAACAATGGGAGAGGTGGATTTGCTCAAAACAACTTCTTCACCATCGAAGCACCTAAAAGACATCAAGGGATGGACGAAGCATAATTTTCAAATAAGTTTTATGCCAAGTTCTTTCTTTGTAAAGAACCTATAATACTACTCAAAGTTTAAGACATACTTAGAGATAGTTAATTGAAAAAGGTTCTAAAAGAGTTCTTCATGACATATCCGAAACAGGATGCCACTCTACCAATAAACAAAGCTTGCATTCACCATCAACAATGGTGAAAAGTATTCAAGACATCATAAAAATTTGAAAACTCCTTCCTCTTAGAAGAACTTCGTAGTTAATTTAGGGCTTCATTCACACAAGATTTTTTGCAACGCAAGAAGAAAACCAAGTAAGTTTTTCATGAAGAGATGCAATGGTTACTAATGGAAGGAACTTAAAGCTCTTTAGGTACAATGATGAAATGGAAATATTTTATGTCATCATACCTTTAAAACTCTTATACTTTCATTAAGATTGAAAATTACAGCCACCTCTCCTAACACAAATAGGCATGAACATTACATTCTTGTGAAACAGAGATCTCATGAGCATTCCCATAAAGTCAAGAGGAAGTTCATGAGCAAGTTAGGACAAGTGGTTGTTGAGGTACCTCTAGAAGCTATTCCAAAAGACACCAAAACTAGAATTTATTTCTAGTAAATCTTCTACAAAATTTTCAGGTTCTACATAGGTATAAGATTGGCTGAATAGTCCAATATTGGGAGGTGTCAGAGTATTGACTCTATAGTTGTAAATGAAGCCATAGATTTCACAGTTTTCGAGGATGAAAACTCTTCAAAGGGGGGAAGAAAGTATGAAAACTTATCAAGAAGTGGTACAATTCATTCCATCAAGAGAAACTTGGAATATAGATGATGAGATAAAAGAACATCTTTTATATATAAGATGTTTGGCAAACAATGAGTTGCTCAGAAAGCAACTTTATGGCATGCTAAATTTAGCATGGGATCCCAACAATATCACAAAATATTTTGAAAAAGGTGGTTGTAAACCACGAGCTCAAAAAAAGAATGCCAAATCTTATATTTCTCTAAAGGGAAGTAAGAAGGAGAGAATATACAAAGTGCACAGTCTCCAACTTTGATAAATGATACTTAAGTCTCGGGAAGCTGAAACTTGTATTCACCTATTATTAAAGGGATTTCAAGAGAAATCCAAAAGCAATAGAAGATGCTTAGACTTAAGCAGTAAATGCAATTCCTAGAAAGCCCTAGGGTAGCTTTCTGAAAGCTTTGGATAAAGAAAGGAATCTAAAAGGTGATTAATCTCTTGTCACTTAAAATTAGTGAAGGAAGAACTAAGTAGATCTTGAATATGATTAAAGAAACTTGGAATCACACTCAAAATCTTAGAAAGAAAGGATGAATGTTTATTCCATCAAAAGGTTTAGAGTCTCCAATATAAGTTTACCATAGTTAAAATCATAGAGCGATCGTGTCCGAAGCCTAAGCAAGGTGGAAAACATGGAAGAAATTTCTTAACTTCATATTCTAGTAAGAAGAATCTAAGTAAAAGGTACTCTATAGTTAGATTAAGCTTCTAGACTTTAGATAAATATCATTCACACATCAGTTTTGGATATAAAGTATAGTGATATGGGACACTATCCTTTATATTCACATTAATGTAGGAATGATGGTATGGGACATCAAACCTTGATATGATAGGTATATTTTAGTCTTGGGCACATGAGTTGGAGTGAAACTCCATCCCAATGGAAACTGAAACTTCATAGATGAAAATGAAGTATAGGTTGGTCAAGAGTATGAACATATCAAGAAACTAAGAAAGTTCAAAGATTGTGAAATGAAATCACTTTCTAGACCTTCATAAATATTTTCAATAAGACTGATGTAGTCTCTTTAAGGATTTTGTAGTTCTTTATCAGAAATGCTACATGGATTTCTAGAGAGAGAGCTTGGAAAGATCCTTTCAAGAAAGGTAAGTCTGACTCAAGCAATCTAGGATAACTCACTTAGTTGAAAAATACAACTAAGTGAATTCATATATTTTTGAATAAAGATGTATCAAGAGATATCGAAAATGATTGACTTAGTTATCTACGTAATTGGGGTTAGAATAAGTTACTCCAATCATCTTGTTGATAGTACAATGAGGTAACAAATCTCCTAAAGTAAGAGATTTATACTAGACTTGGTATTCCAGTCTATAGGAATCTCAAGAGATTGAAAAGGACTAACTTCTTAATAAAGAAATTTGAAGCACCATAGTTTGAGAGTAAAGTTGAACATCATCAAAACTCGATGGCTCAAGACAGTGATGTTTTATACCACTAAAGTTTGCTCGATGGATCATGGTTTAACTTTACCCAAAGGATCTTTCTGAGAACTTAGATTCAATCTCATAAAGATACAAACAATGGTTCAAACCATTAGCTAGATTAAATCCTTAAAGTTTTGAGTCTCATATGATTCAACTCAAATAATTTAAGTGTTTCAGAAGTTGAACCGGTTACATCGAGTTTTGGTTTTTCCTTCTCGCTTTTGAGACCTTGAATTTGAGTTAGAAGGAATCTCCAAAGTCACTCCTAGATCATGTTTACCTAGATTGAATGGATAACCAAATTTAACATCAAAAGATGGATGTTTTGTATAGAACCCTTTCCATTTCAGAAGACGCTTAAGTTCAAGAATGCATTCATCCATTTAATATTGCTTTAAGATCAAAGGATGAAGAATCTAAAAGCAAAAACGTGTGGAGACAACACATAGCCATGATTATAGCAATTAACATCAAGAATTCTTCACAACATCAATACATATAGAACCGAATTACTTCTTACAAGTCAAAAAGCCCCTAGACCAGATGTTTCTCTTCACTTCCCTCCATTCTTCTTCCAAGTAAATTGTGCAATGATACCACTTATAGCAAATAGCACAGAGAATGCATTATAGCAAAATGAATTCACTTCTCTCTCTCCACAGTCTCTCCTTTCTCTTTATTCGAGGAGGTCTCCTCCGTGTCGCTACCTCAGACTACCCCTTTTTCACCATACAACAGTAGCAGGCTGCAACCCGTTGTCTGCTTCCTTTTTCGCTTTGAATGCATACTACTTCCCTCCATGCGGTCATCTTGTTTGCCCTCTTTGAGAGTAACTCTGCCATAGTAGCGCCTCATCATAATTTTTGTGAATGGATATATCAGGCTTCTACCCTTCTATCCATGAGGAATCGCAAGAAAGAGTCTCCATCGATCCAAAATGAACCAGCCTCCTTCATCTATAGCATCCGAACTGTGTTCTTTGATGTTCTATCTTCGAGATTTCATTCACGCAATTCCCCTTTTCAGCATCGCTCTTCCCAATTCTACATCTTCTCTGAACAAATCCCCTGGAGAGGATTGTTTTAAGATCTTGTGTGCCAGCTCGCCTTCTCTAAAGCTTCAGTACAGCACACCCTACTTCCACTGCCTCCTCCAGTTCGTGCCTCCCTCTTTTCGCTAAGTACCTGAAATCTGTCAGGAACTTCCTCCACGAATTCCCTCCTGCCACTATCTGTCTGATGCGACAACTGCCTTTTCTCCCACTCATTTTTCATGATAAAAGTGCAGCGAACTCAACGATGCCTTCCCTTTTTGTCACTTCTCTAATCCAACTGCTGTTCCTTCACCTCCAGCTATGCATGTCCAATCAAAACTCCAACAATGCATGTCCAATCAACTGAAGATATAACCTCAGACATCCACCCACGCATGTTCAATCAACTGAAGATATAACCTCAAACCTGTACCTATGCATGTAAAATCAACTGAAGCTATAACGTCACCTGAACATTGAGTGCCCCTTCTTCTGGAAGAGTTGCAGCTTGATTCATCACATTCATGATAATGAAGCCTAGAGGAACTATGCTTATCCAGTATTTCTGCCAAAACGTCTTATCAAGTGGTTGCTTTGGTTGAGCATCTTCACCTACCTCTACTTCTGCCTTATTTTGAACAATGAGAGTTCTTATAGCCTGACTACAATATGCGAGTCCAACAATCACTTAGTTGACTGCAACTCACAGAGCCACATATTACATTCCTTTCGGATGCAGAATTGCTTGCTCCATATCCAAGAACAATTATGTTTCCCTTCTCCATGTAGAACTCAAAATCCTGTGAATGATTAAAGGAAGCTAAGCATCTTTCTTTGAAAGATGAAAGGATCATTTCATGATCGGGATTAAGCAAATTCTCTAGTATACGTAAAGTGTAAAAGCCTACCTCTTTTATTAATGCCCAAAATGCTTGTTCTTTCTCAACTCTTTGAGCATTTCTCGCTAATCTATGTTTTGTGATTGTCATCTATAGAAGCGTCATTTGAACGTTTAGGCCTCTGCAGAACTTCCTCTTATAAACCAAAAAATAAAATGATTTGAACATTGAGAGAGAATAACTGGAGATAAACCCTTCATGAAAACATATGAAAAATCAAGCTACAGAATCTTGCCCTCAAGGAAAAGCTACAACAACATCAAGACTTCGTAGCGGAACTCAAAGCATGCCTACAAAGATGGTGAACCAAGCATGCACCACCGCCATCTCCCGAGTTTAATCGGTGCATGCCCTCTTCAAAAAAGAATTACCCTTGGCGACGAGCGTAGAATAGGATGATCGTGCCCCTCAGAATAATATTGGGGATGATCAAACAGTGTGCTGTTTGGAAAGACCCATGTTGAATAGTGAGCAAGAGTGTCGATTGGAGCTTATCCAAGACCTATGCAATGCTCTCAAAAATGATGTCACCGATCCGACAGTCTTGTAGAGGATAACAAGTAAAGATATTCTTTGAGAGTACCCACCATCACATGGTTATATACGAATCAAAGCATTATAGTACATCAAAGATAAAATTGAGCTAAACGCACGATTCTTGCAACATCACCCCTACGTAGAACACCCAATCTCAATTAATTTCGGAGATACGTTAAGAAACATCGTTTCGTAAAGAGTATATGGTAGAGGGCACCGAGTACATAAAACATAACCCTATGCATAGCCCGATTAAATACCACCATACATGGCCCACTTCGGATATCATGCAAGCTTGCTTATCCACAAACAAATATTGACCAAATCACCCTTTCATAACAGCTACATTACGGAGTGACGTTAAAGTATACATCAGTCTCAATACCATCACATACTCGCAAGAAACTGTAAAGGACAGTTCGGATCCTGCATGCCAAACATCACATGATTCTTGCAACATCACCCCTAAACGCACATGATTCTTGCAACATCACCCCTAAACATCACCCGTAAGTAGAAGACCCAATCTCATTTAACTTCGGAGATACGTTAAGAAACATCGTTTTGTAAAGAGTATATGGTAGAGGGCACCGAGTACATAAAACATAACCCTATGCATAGCCCGATTAAATACCACCATACTTGGCCCACTTCCGATATCATGCAAGGTTGCGCATCCACAAATAAATATTGACCAAATTAAGCTTTCATAACTGCTACATTACAGAGTGACGTTAAAGTAGACTACATGCTCAATAGCATCACATACTCGCAAGAAACTGTAAAGGAAAGTTCAGATCCTGCATGTCAAATGTTGATTAAGACTTTTGTAATGACTAAATATTTTCTTATGACATTAAATACTATAGCCACACCACATATTGTATAACCAGCATTTAGGTATGGGATATAAACGTTGTCTTTTTCTCTCAGTGAGGTCCCCGAGCTCGACACCGTGATTCCATACTTTAACCGTCTCTAGTACCTTGAAGCCACTATCTAAAAACATTCTAACAAGAACTCTTAATAAATCTTTGGGAACGGTAATCATAAAGTTTTGGTAAAGTATGTTCCTCTCTGACCTCCCACATGATGGAATGGAAATTTGTATGTGAGAAGTAGCCCCGCTACCCACTACCATTACCCCATGTGTGGTCATATGTAGTCACATAATGCACCTTTTGGTCAAGAAACACCGACCATGTTATGCACAAGCCATGAAGACTACCTTAGAAATATGATTTTCACAACCCCACTATATAAACACTCAAATATCTAAGTTTTCATTCAAACATACATGCATACGTGCATGCACACGTGTGCGCGCGCGCACACACACACACACACACACACACACATATATATATATATATATATATATATATATATATATATATATATATATATATATATATATATATATATATATATATATATATATATATATATATATATATATATATATATATATATATAGAGAGAGAGAGAGAGAGAGAGAGAGAGATACATATATACATACACACACACACACACACACACACATATATACATATATATATATATATATATATATATATATATATATATATATATATATATATATATATATATATATATATATATATATATATATATATATATTTAAAATACAAAACATGATGTAATAGAAATAGTAACAACATTTTGGGATATAATTATATACAATTGAAGTTTAAAGAAACATTCTTCCAAAACGTAAAAACATCCCATGGGTTTTAGAAGAAATACTATATGAAGGTTTTATGCATTGTTGGAACTCTCACAGGCAACAAACCTTCAAATTCCAAAAGTAGGGTAGCTACATGATTGTTATTTTTAGCATTGATCCATTGTGAAATAATTACCAACAATAAAAGTACTAAACTTATTCATCAATTACAAATGAAATGTCTTCAAAAGAAACCAACGAAAGAAACAATTATATGTTATTAATCACAACTTACCTTCTAAAAATAAGAAAAATGTTAAAGCACTAATTTTGATCAAGCCATACATAATACTTAACCTACACAAAGTAAACAATTTCAAACAAAAAATTAATATCAAAATACAATGTAAGAAGATTAAATGCTTCTTGTATTCATTAAGGAGAAAATACAATAAAGACTACTTATAGTAACCAATATCACTCAGATCTCTCATGTTGGGAATTGAATTCACAGCCTCCCAGCTAGAAGTATAATGGAATAGCCACTTCTATCGAAAGTCATGGTTGAGGATTATTGCCTAATCCTGACTCTGAAGGTGTGGTTCATGCACCTCCTTCTAGGATCATGTGACATTCTTCCCCCTAGCTTGAGCACTATCCTAAATGCTTACTTATGAGTCCTCTATGTAACTTAATTAGCCACGTCACAATGTGAAGTGCTTTCATACACCTCAAATTGTTACACGTGGACCTATTCTAGACCTATCCAACCACCTCTTTGGTGCTCAAATGTCCATGTGCCTTCATCGTTGAAACATTCTAGACTCATCCATGGTCAAGCACTTCCCAAGTGCGTAGGATTCAAGCTTCCTACCCCCATGTTTCAAAAGTTCCTCAACTTGGGTCTTATACGAATGTTGGGAATTGAACTCAGAACCTCCCGACTAAAATTACGATGGGTTAACCACTTACTCCAAAAGCCATGGTTGAGGATTAATTCTAAGTCCCCTCTCTTAAGGTTTGGTTCACCCACCTCCTACTTGGATTATGTGACAAGTCACAATAAATTATTGAAACTTTAACTTCTAGTACTTTCTATATGTGCATGACTAGCACTACCCCTTGGCCGAGATATGCCACTACATGATTGAATTAGGAAATGATATATGCCTCCCCACCCATTTGGTGCATTAGAAAATAGTAAGCTTGTTACATTGGTTTAATAACTGAAAAAGTTGGCGAAATCCTTTTTTGCATGCTAAGTCTTTCACGTGTCCAAGGTTGGCACACCCATGGGACCTAAATTCTCTAGGGGGGTTGCTCTCCTCCCTCTTCTTCTTTGTCTGAACATTCCACAAGGTCGCCTTCTTAGGCCCTTGCACTCTTTGACCAATAGGCTTTCAAACCTTTTCAATCTTGTGAAGTACTTTCTTTAGGATCTTCTAAAAAAGTAATTTCTATAAGAAAATCTCTGAATTTATTGTTCAACTACATGAGCTTCCACTAGGAGAATAACGTTCTGATTCATTTTTGTGAAATTGAACTATCATCAGGTCACATGCATAGAAACAATGGTGAATTGATGAGGGGCTTCATATGAAGGTGTCCATTAATAGTTGTGATCAACAATAGTCTTCTCTAAGAAAGATTGATAGACTTTTTATGAGCGAAGAGCTGCTCCACTGTTTCTGCTAGGGTGAGAGGTGGTGAGAACACAAAATTCGGTATAGTCTCTTTTCGCATTTATCTCTCACATGTTTTGATCTCTTGAGGGAAGATGAAGTCAAGGTTGACAATTTTATCTCGAATTCATTGTCCAACAATTCTTGCTCTCAAAGGACAAGACACACCTCTAAAATTGAGAGAAATGACAATCATTTACCCAAAATATGATATTTTTCTGATGTGGTCTTTGTTGGTGCATAGATACAAGCCTACACATTTGGCTTAGCATGGAAAACATTGTGTGAACACACTAGATGATTCATGTGAACCTTAGCTTGTAACTTCTTGACCATTTACCATTGTAAAAGATTAAATCCTTGAAGAATCTTGTACAAGCCTACATCTCCTAGAGTTATGAAGAATATTAGTTAGAATTCAATTGAGAGAAAAACTCCTAAATCACTGGAGTCACTTTTTGGAGTCAAGTTTCAATTCAAAATTCAGAACTTAGTGGAAATACTTATATAAAGGCTTTGTAAAATCTCGCGGCCATGTGTGTGCCTCATTTTAGAGCTCTCTCCTTGAGCATTTATAGAAATTGAGTAGCTTATAATATATCTCACTCAGTTCACCATCATTGAGCATCATTTCAATGCCAATGTCTTTGTACAATCATGTTTTATAATACATATATCTCATTGAATTGTCCACTTCTCTCTTATGACTACTCAGAATAATCAACTTCTTCTGGTCATATCTCAATGAATACTCAATCAATTTGCAGAATCTTTGGCTTTTTGAAAATTTCTTAAAGACTAATTTGTGCTACCAAAATTTCAAGGTATATGTTTTAGGAACCTAGGAGAAATCATCTTCAAAGTGTTCACTGGTCATCAACTGGTTAGTCCCTAAAAAGTCCGGGTTAAGATCTAACTTACTAAATTAATTTCTCGGAGCATAGTTGATCATTTTACATTATTCTAATTGCAATGAGTAGCTATCTAAGTTAACTGAACTTCCCCAAAAGGAATTTTTTCAATTTTTATTATATAGTGAGATCTAAGTAAGAAGATGAGCAGGTGTATGGACTAAAATAGCAAGTTTTTCAACACTAGCTATTCTTGAACTAGTCTCTTTTGGAGCGATTGTTTCAAGCATCAATTCCAAAGTATATAGGTACCTTCTTAGTGTCATTTGCATGCTAAAAGGGCGTACTTTATAACTCTGAAGAGTATTAGGGCTCGTACAAACTAGGTTCTAGTTGTACTACCTCACTTCCTTGAGTTATCCATCCATCTCTTCCAACAGTGTCATCAGAGCAAGTTGAGGTAAATAGGGAGTTGGTTTCCCCTCTTTTATTGACAAATTGGATAGGAATACTTATCCAGCATGGTCTTTGAGGATGACGACCTATCTACAAGGAAGAAATCTTAATGGATACATATTAGGAGATGAGGAGATGTGCACATTTAGAAGTAAAGTTCAACCTACAAGAGAGGAGAAAGAAAGACTCAACTCATGGTGTGCCAAAGATGCTTTAGCTAGGTCATATCTACTTAAATTTATTTTTGACTTCCTTCTTCCTCATATTAGAAATTGCAAAACTTCCCAAGAGACTTGGGATACTCTATCTTCATATTTTTCTTCCAACACAAGAGCTAGGAAAAGCCAATTGGGGATGGAGTTTACTACTCAAAAGAAGCAACCTAAGCAGAATGTCTCAATGTATGTGACCAAGGTGAAGAATGTAGTTGATCCGTTGGCAAGCATAGGAGAGGAGATTGAGGAGGTGCAAATTGTGAGACAGATAATCAATGGCATCAAGGCAGATGATAAGTGTCAATCTTTCACAAATGCAATGGATCTTTATATGGATATGAAAATCCGTGATCTAACCACTCTCATGGGGCAACTCTTCACCCATCGAGCCAAGCTAAAAAAAACTGGTGAACCATCAAGAGGTAACATATCTTTTGTCCTCTATTAGATAAAGCAAAGAGCAAGAACTTTGAAGATGAAGGTGCTACTTCTG
Source organism: Ceratopteris richardii (assembly GCA_020310875.1). Lineage (NCBI taxonomy): Eukaryota > Viridiplantae > Streptophyta > Polypodiopsida > Polypodiales > Pteridaceae > Ceratopteris > Ceratopteris richardii. The sequence continues at coordinate 49,697,248 of CM035438.1, forward strand.
AAGCTAACTATGTAGGGAAAGGTAGGAGTTCAAGAGGAAGGGTCACATGAGGTAAGCAAGGTAGGGGGAGACCTTTCAACTCCTCCCCATGCAATATATGTGGACTCTCTAATCACACAACAGATGAGTGCTATAGGAACTTCAAGAACCAAAGAGGAAGAGGATTTCAAAGAGGTGGCTACTCCCAATCCACAGGAAGATTCAACCATAATCAAGGTTACAACGATGGCTACAATAACAATTACAACAACAATTATCAAGGAGGATACAAATAAACAAAAGACTTCAACAACTATACAAAGGATGAAGAGGATGATCTTCTCATCATGAACATGACTTCATAACAAGGTATGAACGATGAACACCTCTTCTATATTGACTCAAGTTGTTCAAACAATGTAACAAGCAACATGCTCTCCTTTCGAATCGTGAAGATCCCAAGGGAAACCACCAAGTGCAGACAGGTGACGATACCAAGCATTCAGTTATCAAGGTAGGAAATGCCAAAACTTTTGATGGGAATAAGAATCTATTTAGCAGAGTCCTTTATGTACCTACTATCACAAAAAATCTGATGAGTGTTGGACAAATAGTGGAAACGGTTTTGCACGTTAGGTTTAATAGATTTGGAGCCTTTATGGAGGACCCCCAACATGGGGACAGGAGAATTCCAAAGGGCGTTTGTTGTGGAAGGAACTCCGTAGCTTCCATACAAACTAAGAATACTAATAACTAGACCACTCTAGGAAGAGAGATGTGTTTCCACCCAACCAACCCCTCCAATATATAGCTCCAAGACCAAGGGGGTAAGTCCTTCTCAAGAGGACATGTGTACCTTCCATCACAGGGGTCCTTAAGGTGTTCACATGGATTCCAAGCTTAGGAAATCACATGAAATCACATGGCTTCTAAAAGAAGACTCTCCAAGTTTTCACATACAAACCAAGTGGCTAGGAGAAGCTTCCAATCAAGCCTAAGGTACTCAACCTTAGAGAATCAAGCCTAAGGTTCAAGACTCATCAACAAGGGGTAAATAAACCATAGATCCAAAGGGTTTCACACCTAAAAACCCAAGGGTTCTACCCCTTAGACCCATGTAATTATACAACATTCTCCCCCCCCCCTTAAAAGCATTTTCGTCCTCGGAAATGAGTGGAGATATATACCTTGGGGTATTCCCCCGTGCTCCATGATCAATCTCAAGCATCATGGTTTTCATCTCTCTAAGTTCGCCTCTTAATTCGAAAGGGAATTCTACCCCAATTGAATCTAAAAAGAGGAGAATCCATGTGTGGTATAATTCCTTACCCTTATCATTCAAAGTTCCATCTAGTTTGCATAGGAAAAAGAACTAAATCGAATGCAAAGTATGGAAAGAATGAAAAGGCTGGAAGAGAATATCCCTGCCTATTTCCTTTGTTTAAGCCATGTGTCATTTGGGTCTCCAAAGCTGAAACATGTGGATTAGGTGGAGTCAAAGTGACTTCAGCTAAATTGCTACCTTGGTCCATCTCTTTGCACCACTAGTGCATGAACCTAGAAAAATAGATAAATGCTTGTTAATGTTTCTTTATCAGATTCATCTCTCAAGTTGGAGTCCAACTTGTTCTGAAAGGAAGATGAATCTTTCATAATCCCTGCCCAAATCACTCTCTTTTAGTGAAATCGGTGGATTTTTCTTGTTTGCAATTCACCTCCACTAAATCTAAATAGAGGAGAATTTCATTATAGAATCCCTACCTAACCAATAGGATGGTAAACGTGGATTATCTAATTTTTACGAGGATATAACATCCTCTTTATCTTGAGAGAGAATTTGAATAGCTTACCGAAAGTGGATTTAATGTTTTTTCAAAACTTTACATAGTTTTGAGAATCCACTTTTAGGGACTAGAATCCATAGGGATTAATCTAACTATTGTAGATTCCAATTGATTGAAACCTATTTTACTTGTTCTTCCAAAAAGATTAAGATCTTTATAACCACGTCCCAAGATGGGAACTCATAATGTAAAAGATTGTGTTATCTTTAAGGTCATAAGTAGAAATAGATTATTCCAATCATTTCTTTACTACTTAATCCTTACAGATGTTTATTTCGATCTCAAACCTTAAAGGTCTTCTTAATCCTTCCAAAATTTTCTCCCTTATATTCTATATTTATTAAAGATGTCCTATGTTGACATCGTAACTAGATCTTTCTTATTCTTCAATTGAGTATCCAAAAGATGATCTTTTTGAGCTTTCTTTCAAGCTTGGCCTAAGATCATCTTTATGTTTCTTCAATTTCAAGTTATGCTTTTGGATGAAGCTTTTAGAGCTTCATCCTTTGGAGTTTACCTTCAAACTCAAAGGAGTTGATCCTCCCTTTATTTCTTACTCTCTTATGAGAGATAGATCCTTTCGTATCTTGTTGGAAGAATTCTTCTTCCCTTTGAGAGGATAACTGAAGAAGGTGCCTATTCCTAGACATTGTCTTCTTGATGTTTTCCATTGGATCATGAGTCCCTTTTTCTTATGGTCATCAAGAAAAAGTACTCAACGAGATTCAGTACCCACTGTCCCATACTAGCGGGTTCCTCATCCAATCCACATAACTTTGTCTCTAAACCTTCTCACCTTTTCTGTCCTTTTAAATGTCCTTCATACTATGGTACCAAATTATGAGAGTAAGGACTAAGGTGCTTAGATTCACCACTACTAATCATACTCTAAATATTTGGTTAACCATTTAATGTGGTGTGATTCATCTTATCAAACTTTAAGTTTCACTTGATCTTTGCCCTACTTGGGTCTTTTGTCTTTCTTCTCTTCTTTAGCCAAAATAAGAGGTAAGACTAGGTCTTTCTCAAATAGATCCCTTTATCTTCAATGCTTTACCCATGGGTTTTACTTGAGGATCTAGCTATTATGCTTCATACAAGAAGCCATTTTCCTTAGGTCTATATTATTGGAATCTATAACGTATGTTATGTTATCCCCATGAAGCATCAAGATAGATTATGCTTTATAGCTCATCCTACTTCTTTTCCTAACCTACTTAGGATTTATACACTTCTTATGGTGTATGCAAGTCTTCTCTTACATTGGGGTTCTTTGAGAATTCCCAATCTTTGAGAACTTCATTAGGTTGGAAAATGTAATGAAAGAAATATGAAGTACTAGAATACGAGTAAATACTTCGATTTTATCTATTTCTTGCATATCTTTTACCTTGCAATACCATATTCGGTCTTTTCAAGGCATAAGATACAAGTTCTTGGGGACTTTCTCCCCTCCTTAAGAGTTTTTGTCCTCGAAAACTACCCGAGAGTAAATTGAAAATTTTTCTCTTTCAGAAGTCTTTGAAAGAGTTTATTTTCAATCTTTTATTGCCCTTCCTGGTTAAAAGAACTATTCAGAGCTTTTTACTTTCTCTTCTCCAAGCTTATAGAACTAATGTCCCAATGTTCAAGTTTGAATTACCTCAAAATTTGATGTCCCATACCACCGAGTCAACTTTAGTGATAATGTAAGCCTAGATGTCCCATACCATCTGACTTACACTTCCACTTAAGTAAAGGTAACTATAGCTTGAGTTTCGGGATCCAACCTTCTTCTAATTCAAGTAAGATCTTTTACTTATTGGACTTGTAAGTGTAACTTCCATAGCATGTTTTGGTGCTCATGGAAATTTTAACTTACCAAGTCTTAGTTGCAACTTGATAAGACTAGTCTCCAAAAAATTGGCTTTTCAATTATTCCTTGATTCAGATATACTCTACAAGAATCCCTTTCATGTCACTTGATGATAAAGCTAGTTTATATCTCAACTAGATATCATCTCTTATGACATAATTAGTAATCTGAGAAAGAATTATTGACTAGTCAATCAAATCTCTATGTTGAAGTAGATGGTAATTCTATTTACCATATAGTCCATTATTTCTAGGATATTAGAAAATAGTACTTAGGGTTTATTACAACCCTTGAGTTTTACCTTCTCTTCATACCCTGCATTTGCTTGGAAGAATAATGTAAAGCTCCTAATAGTTCTGTAGTTCTTTCCAACAAAGAATTTTTCTTGACCAAAAGGACTAATACTTTCATCTTCCAAAACTATGATTCTGTCATATTTTCTCTTCCTTAGAGCTTTGAGAAGATAGTTCTCTAAGTTACCACCATTATATCGTGGTTTTAAGAGAGAAAATTTTTGTATTATTACCTTAAGTCTATGGCCTTGCTGATCAGGCATGCCATGGGTTTTTATGGAATTTAAAATTCCATAAGAGGGATTTTAAGCTTAAGGTATTTTCATGAAATTAGGATTATTTGGCTTTTAGATACTAAGCCAATCATAAAGAAATTAAATGGTTTATAGTGGCCAATTGGCCTCATCACCGCTGTTCCTATAGACCAATAAAATGAATTTCTATTTAAACATAACTTCAAGAACATAATCTCCCTCTCAACTCAAAAACTCATGTAATATGTTCCATGTGCATAGTGCTTGCCAAACATGTACACCTTTATTAGAAAAGTTGTAGCATGCATAAGCTTCAAAAATTGAACCCCTCTTTAAAGCATGCAAAAGTTCCTAATTAGAAATTTGTTTGTTCAAAGGATGGTGCAAAAATTTACTTGCAACCTTGTGTATATACCGACAACAATTGCATTATATGAATTACTCCAAATCATAACCATGTTTATGCACATCCAATCTTTCTTTTCCAAAAAAATATGATTTTGATGCATAATGCAACTTATGTCCATGATTGATTGTCTATGTGACCATAGAAGCTAGGCCACCCGAATCTATGCATCCGTTTCCAAGTCTTGTCTAATATGGCATGCACTGTTCTTTAAGGAAAAGAAAAAGGTGCAAATACTTACCTAGAAATTAAGCTTCGTCCATCCCTTGACTTTTTTTTAGTGGTCTCAAGGTGATGAAGCCGGCATGGGCCACCGGTCTTGGGTACAACTCCCATCTCGTCCATAGTTGAAGTCCTTCTTGGGCTTCTAGTACTTACTTGAGTGCCCAAGGTAATTTCATGCATATATCATGCATACCCAAGGGTGCAATCTTTATGCATAGATATGTGTATGCCTCATTTGCTTTTGAAAAAGAAAAGAAAATCATACTTTTATGCATGCAGGGGCATGTACAACCAAACTTTGTGCATAATAAATTCATGCACTAAATGCATATACCCTGAACCCATTTATGCTTGGAAAGCACAAAATTTAGAAAAGGTCATAAGTGAAATGATACTTATCTTCACCAAAACTTGTTCTTTAATGATTTCTCAGGGAGATCCTTTCTTACCCCTTCATTCTTGGCAATTTATACTTCCTTGGGTACCCGAGTGTGCGAGTGCACCATGCCATAAAACAAAAACATTCATCGCCTTGATATTTAGGAAGAGACGCTTTCTCTATTCTCATACTCATCCACACGACTATTGAATAGGCAATTTAAAAGAATGGAGCTCAAAAGATCTAGCTACACAGACTCGGCCATGCATCATCATATGTGCATGAGCTATTGTAGGCATGCATGTGGGCAGTCTATCATATGAAAAGGCCCATAAAATATGGAAAACGAAAGAATAAAAGAAAAATGTACTTCCCTGATATAATTTGATGATGAATATACTCCTAATTGTGGGGTTCAAGGTTCAAAGACCCCTACTCTCCATATCTAGAAGGCACTCAAGCTATCCATCATGCCATTTGACTTCATCATTCCTCCTTTGAATTTTGTCCCATGGAACTCCATTCCATAGTTTTTTCCATGCTTATAACGAAACTACGCATTAGTGGGTTTACTCACATGTAATGAATAAATAGCTCTTATGAATGACATAATATCATGTAAAACCATATGCAAAATGTAAAATGAGATAAAAATATATAAGCTTATCTTTTCGAATCTCTATTAGAGAAAGAAGCAGCAGCAGCGCAATACTTATCTGAATATAGGGCCATGTGGCTCTATAAGCTACGTGCTTCACTGGTGAGCTGTGTGCATCTGCGCTCAGCTATTGACATATCCCATATACAAGTAATCTACCCCGGTTAAGGTCTATAAAAGGACAACGTTGCGCTTCTATTCTTCAACTTCGAAGAAACCTCTTCACAGAGCGTATACATAAGCTCTACCCCTCTCATGTGCAACGAGGAAGTTGTCCCTACAAAGGGAGTTTCACCACCCTTTGCGTGGCTGGCGTGGCCTCCTAAGAGGAGGATACTTGCTGGTGTTTTTGCATCTCTGAAGAAGAGAATCTGGACTCCTATCCTAATGAAACCCTTGGCTCTGATGCCACTGTTGTGGAAGGAACTCCATAACTTCCACACAAACTAAGAATACTAATAACTAGACCACTCTAGGAAGAGAGATGTGTTTCCACCCAACCAACCCCTCCAATATATAGCTCCAATACCAAGGGGGTAAGTCCTTCTCAAGAAGACATGTGTACCTTCCATCACATGGGTCCCTAAGGTGTTCACATGGATTCCAAGATTCGGAAATCACATGAAATCACATGGCTTCTAAAAGAAGACTTTCCAAGCTTTCACGTACAAACCAAGTGGCTAGGAGAAACTTCCAATCAAGCCTAAGGTACTCAACCTTAGAGAATCAAGCCTAAGGTTCAAGACCCAACAAAGAGGGGTAAATAAACCATAAATCCAAATGGTTTCACACCTAGAAACCCAAGGGTTCTACCCCTTAGACCCACGTAATTATACAACCGAGAGAAAACAGGTAGACTGTTTACATTTGAGCTTGAGGGCACTAGAAACATTGCACTTATAATTACAAGGATCAAACCTTTTCTGAGTTAGAGATATGGCACAGAAGATTAGGACACATTGGGGAGAGAACATTGAACTAGATATGTAGAAATCAATGTGTACTTGGGATACCTAATGTATCCAAGCAACATATGATCGATAAATGTGGTGCATGTTAGTTTGGTAAATCACATAGGTTACCCTTTACAAAGAAAGGCCAAATGCATGCGGATTACTAGGAACTTGTCCACACAGATGTGTGGGGACCAAGCAAGGACCCTTCAATTTCAGGCTCAAGGTACCATGTGTCATTCATTAATGATTTTAGTAGGTAGACTATCTTGTATTTCATGAAACATAATTATGAAGTATTCTGTTGTTTCAAAAAATACCTTGCACTTTTGGAAAATCAAACAGGAAAGAGTTTAAAAAGCATAAGGTCAAATGCAAAAGGTGAGTACTTCTCCAATGAGTTTGATGCATTTTTGCAGGATAGAGGTATTAAAAGAGAGATGACAACTATATATACTTTTGAGAGAAATGGAGTAGTAGAGAGGAGGAACAGATTGATTGTGGAAGCAGCTACATCTATGCTAAATGAAAAGAAGTTGCCTAATTATTAGTGGTCAGAGGTTGTATCTACTACCAATTATCTTATTAGCAGGTTACCCTCTAAGTCCCTTGATGGTACGACCCCCTATTGTTGGGAAAGATGGATGGATGCGCCAAGAGACTGAGTAGGTACTCCCAAAACTTGCTTTGTACCAGCCCTCTTTTGCTTTAGGCTTGATAAGTAGACCTCCTTAGCTTTCCAATGACACCATGAAATGGCCTATGTAATTTGCAAGTAATGCGTGCAATGATTGAATCAAAACAGATAACTTTGAAACTCACAAACTCAAGAAAACCTTCTATTTATGTCTTGACACCTGCTAAGTATTTTGCTCAGTATAACCAGCATAGTAGGAATTGTAAAAATTCCTTTTAGAGGTATCTAATTAGCTTAGTAAGCTAACTATTCCAAGTGGAATGATGTAAAAAGATAAAATATGCTAAGAGAAATCAATTTAGCAACTTAAGCTATACCCCCATTTTTTTAGGACTGTAGCAGATATTAACCAGTGATCACCTCGATGTGTATTTCTCTGAAATGGCTGAATAGAATCTCTTCAAACTTTGATAGTATGTAGAAAACTTTGAGCTGAATCCAACAAGCTTTGAATCACTGAATTGCATGGAGAAATGACTGAGATATGCACTCCACAAAATGACAGACGTTTGAGTAGTATGACATAGAACTCAGAAATGAACAATGTGAATGTATGTTTTAATGAAAACTTGTATACAAATCCATTGGCATGAAAATCATTGCCTAATGGTGTAGATAGGTGTGGGCTATAGTTTAGACCTCACACACACTCAAAATCAGTAATGAGAAGCTTGGGAGTGATGAGTTCTACCCGCTACTTTTCCATGTCCATTTTTATAGAGAATGAGTAAGAATTTGAATTCGAATTCAAACTTTTGGCTCCCTATGATCAAGCTCCTATATCGTAGGAGATATTCCTTCAATCAAAGCTCTACCTTTTTCCACGAATTCTTTTAGTAGGTGATTTACAAAAGATTGCACGTCAATTTCACTTTTACAATGAGATAAAGTGGTAATTAACCACTAGTACTAGTTCCTATGCTTCTTCACATATGTAGGGTCTTCAAGATGTCTTTCAAGCCAAGTGTTTAGGCTTGTGATTTACACCAACAGCTCCCCCTCAATCGATACATTTTGGCTTGGTCTTCATCTTCAATCTTCATGTATATCGTGCAATCCAATCATTGCTTTGAACCTGCAAAGTTTGGTTCCATCCAAGGCTTTAGTTAACAAATTTGCACACTACATGTTGGTTGATACATAGGTTAGTTGAATGTCTTTTCTTATCAACTTCTCTCTCACATAATGGTAATGGACCTCTTTATGTTTGATCCTAGCAGGATATATATGATTAGCCGCAAGCTGAAGAGAACTTGTATTATCTCCAAAGATTATTGGAGACCTATTATATAAACCCAATTTTGTATACAAAAGTTTAATCCAAATATCTTCTTGTGTGGCATTAGCCAACCCTCTATACTCTGGCTCTGTAGAAGACAATACAATAGTTGGTTGCTTCTTTGCAGACCAAGATATTGGCTTATCACCTGCAAAAGAAATATATCCAGAAGTGCTCCTCCTATAATCCTTGCATCCTGCCCAATCTGCATCTAAATGAATTTTGATATCAATATCTGAAGTGTAAGGGAAATACAAACCATGGTTCTATGTACCCTTGAGATACTTCAAGATTCTCTTGGCAGCCTCTAAGTGAGGTATCCTTGGCTTGTGCATAAATTGACTTAGCACACTAACTCCATATGCAATATCTATCCTTGTTAAGGTAGCATAGTTCAAACTACCCACCATACTTTGATAACTTGTAATGTCATTCACTTCATCACCTTCATGGGCACTTAATTTTAAGTTTACCTCCATTGGAGTGCTTGCTACTTTAGCATCCTGCAAGTGAAACTTCTTCAACATATCCTGTATGTATTTTTTCTGAGTAATGTATATTCTTGAGTTAGTATAAACTAACTCAATCCCAAGAAAATACTTCAATAGACCAAGATCATTGATCTTGAACTCCTTCATTATCTGGCTCTTAATTTGTCTGATTTCATTGACATCATTACTTGTAATTATGATGTCATCAACATAAACACAAAGGTATATTCCCTCTGAATTAGGTTTCTTAATGAATAGAGAAGCATCTGCCTTGCTCATAACAAAACCTTGATCTTGGAGGTATGTAGTTAACCTGTAATTCCATGCCCTAGGTGCCTGTTTCAATCCATATAAAGCCTTTTTTAAGTTGCAAACATTTGTTACCTTCTTAGGGTCCTCATAGCCAGGAGGTTGTGACATATATACCTCCTTTGAAATCCATCCATTTAAGAAAGCATTCTTGACATCCAATTGGTACATAATCCAATTTTTTGATGCAGCCACATCAACCAACACTCTGATAGTTGGCATCTTGGCCATAGGTGAGAATGTCTCCTCATAGTCAATGCCTTGGGTTTATGCAAAACCCTTGGCTACCAATCTTGCTTTGTACCTATTAGTTGTGCCATCAGAATTTCTTTTAAGTTTTTAGATCCATCTGGATCCTATTACCTTCATGGAGTCCTTCTTGGGTACTAACTCCCATGTATCACTTTCTTTGAGTGCTTCAATCTCCTCATCCATAGCTTCTTTCCATTCTGCTTTGGTTATGGCTTCCTCATATGATCCTGGTTCTTCATTTGACAAATCTTTGGCAAGATAAACCGAATGTTTAGTAACAAGAGATGTATCATACCCATTTTTGATAGGTTTTTTGCTTTCTCTTTGTGATCTTCTGATTGATTGAGTTGAAGATTCAGGTATATCTTCAAGCTTCTTCATCTTCATTTTGCCCTTGGACTTCCATGCCTTGAACTCTTCAAGAACGATAGTGACTTCATCATCTGAACTTGTGTCTTCATTCTGAGTTGGTTCCTCCTTAGCAAGAGTTGGAAACTCCTCTTCCAAATCATAGGGTAATTTAACCTTCCTACGTTCATTCTCATACCAAGAATCATTTTCATCAAAAACAACATCTCTACTTACCATGAATCCCTTATTGGAAGGGTTATAAAACTTGTAACCTTTTGATTTAGATCATATGCAATAAAGATGCACTTTTCATCCTTTGGGTCTAGTTTACCCCTTCTCTGAGAAGGAATGTGTACATATGCTACACATCCAAATATCCTCGAATGGTCTAGTGAGGGTCTCTTACCATGCCATGCTTCATAGGGTGTCATTCCATCAAGGGATTTAGATGGTAACCTGTCTATGAGATAAGTGGCTATAGAAACACTCTCTGCCCATAGATAATTAGCTAACTTTTTTTCATTCAACATAGACCTAGTTGTCTCAACAATCAACCTATTTCTTCTCTCAGCTACCCCATTCTGTTCAAGAGAATACCTTGTGGTGATTTCTCTTTTGATGCCTCTATCCTGCAAGAAGTTTTCAAATTCATTGGAGAAGTACTCACCTCCTCCATCTGATCTTAGTCTCTTCAAATTCTTTCCTATTCGATTCTCAACAAGTGCAAGGTATTTCTTAAAGCAATTAAACACCTCATCTTTATGCTTCATGAAGTACAATACAGTCCATCTGCTATAATCATCAATGAAAGACACATAGTACCTTGATCCTGAGACTGAGGGGTCTTTGCTTGGTCCCCATACATCTGTATGAACAAGCTCTAGGTAATCTTCATGCATGTAACCTTTCCTTGAGAAGGGTAACTTGTGAGAGTTCCCAAATTGACAAGCACCACACTTATAAATCATATGTTGCTTGGATACATTAGGTATTCCAAGCACACATTGGTCCCTGCATATTTGCTTCAAGGTCCTTTCTCCTGTATGCCCTAATCTTTTGTGCCAAATCTCAAGTTCTGAAAGTTTTTAATCTTTATAACTGTATAGTGCAATATTTTTTGTGTCTTCCAACTCAAAAGTGAAAAGTCTGCCTGATTTTTCTCCTTTAGCAATCCTCTTGAACCCATGTCTTGGATCCTTCACAAATACTCCATATTGGTTGAATCTAACCTGCAAATCTTTCTCCACAATCTGTCCAACACTCATCAAATTTTTGGTAATGGTTGGTACATAGAGTACCCTGCTTAACAAATTCTGATTTCCATCACAAGTCTTAACATTTCCAACTTTAACTACTGAGTGCTTGGTGTCATCACTTGTTTGGACTTGATGCTTACCTTTTGGTTCCTCAAGATCAGAGAGTGGTGCTACATTGCCAGCTACATGATTTGAGCATCCTAAGTCAATGTAGAATAGGTGATCATCATTTGTACCTGATTTTGAAGTCATTTTCATGATCCGAAGAGAGTCATTCTGCTCCTCTGTGTAGTTGTTGTAGTCCTTCCTGGATTTGAATCCTCCTTGGTAGTTGCCATTGTAATTATTGTTGTAATCATTGTTGTAGTTGTTGTTGTAGCCTTCGTGATGATTGAATCTTCCTCTTGACTGTGAGTATCCACCTCTTTGGTATCCTCTTCCTCTCTGATTCTTGTAATTCCTGAAACACTCATCTGTAGTATGATTTGATAGACTACAAATGTTACATGGTGAGGAGTTATAAGATCTCCCCCTACCTTGCTTACCTCATCTTCCCCTTCCTCTTGATGATCTACCTCTCGCTGCATAGTTGGCTTGGGAGGTAGAGCCATCATCTTCCACCTTTTTGTTATTGCCTTTATCCTTAGACTTCTTATCAGTGTATAGGGCAGAAGAGTTATAACCTTTGGATGTATCTCCATTCTTGATGAGCTTTTCTTCATGAGTTAACAATTGTCCCATGAGAGTTGTAAGATCTAGAATTTGCATGTCCATGTAAAGGTCCATGGCAGTGGTGAAGCTTTCCCATTTGTCATCAGCCTTGATCCCATTGATCACTTGCCTTACACTCTGCTCTTCTTCAATCGCTTCTCCTATGCTTGCTAGCTGTTCTACCACATCTTTAATCTTGGTCACAATTTTGAAATAGCTTGCTTAGATTGCTTCCTTAATGTTGTGAATTCAATCCACAACTGATTTTTCCTAGCCCTTGTGTTGGAGGAAAAATATGATGACAAGGTTTCCCAAGTCACTTGGGATGTCTTACAAATTCTAATATGTGGCAAAAGAAAACCAGAGATGGAGTTGAGTAAATAAGACCTTGCCAATGCATCCTTAGCACACCATGTGTTGAGCTTTTCCTGTTTTTCCTTGGTTGGTAATTCTCTTGTTTTGAATGAGGGCAATTCCTCATCTCCTGAGATGTATCCATAGAGACTCCTTCCTTGTAAGTAGGTCTTCATCCTTAGAGGCCATGCTTGATAGTTGTTCCTGTACAATTTATCAATAAATGAAGGGAAACCATCTCGTATTTTACCTTAGTTTTCTCTGATACCACTATTGGGAAAGATGGATGGATGCTCCAAGAGACTGAGTAGGTACTGCCAAAACCTGCTTTGTGCCATCCCTCTTTTGCTTTAGGCTTGATACATAGACGTCCTTAGCTTTCCAATGACACCATAAAATGGCCTATGTACTTTGGAAGTGATGTGTGCAATGATTGAATCAAATCAGATAACTTTGAAACTCACAAACTCAAGAAAACCTTCTATTTATGTCTTGACACCTGCTGAGTATTTTGCTCAGTATAACCAGCACAGTAGGCATTGGAAAACTTCCTTTTAGATGTATCTAAGTAGCTTAGTAAGCTAGCTATTCCAAGTGGAATGATGTAAAAAGAAAACATATGCTAAGAGAAATCAATTTAGCAAGTTAAGCTATACCCCCCATTTTTTAGGACTGTAGAAGATATTGACCAGTGATCACCTCGACGCGTATTTCTCTGCCATGGCTGAATATAATCTCTTCACACTTTGACAGTATGTAGACAACTTTGAGCTGACTCAAGAAAGCTTTGAATCACTGAATTTGATGGAGAAATGACTGAGATATGCACTCCACAAGTTGGCAAACTTTTGAGTAGTATGACAGAGAACTCAAAAATGAACAATGTGAATGTATGTACTACTGAACACTTGTATACAAATCCATTGGCATGAAAATCATTGCCTAATGGTGTAGATAGGTGTGGGCTATAGTTTAGACCTCACACACACTCAAAATCAGTAATGAGAAGCTCGAGAGTTATGAGTTCTACCCGCGACTTTTCCATGTCCATTTTTATAGAGAATGAGTAAGAATTTGAATTCAAATTCAAACTTCTGGCTCCCTATGATCAAGCTCCTATATCCTAGGAGATATTCCTTCAATCAAAGCTCTACCTTTTTCCACGAATCCTTTTACTAGGTGATTACAAAAGATTCCAAGTCAATTTGACTTTTACAATGAGATAAAGTGGTAATTAACCACTAGTACTAGTTCCTATGCTTCTTCACATATGTAGGGTCTTCAAGATGTCTTTCAAGCCAAGTGTTTAGGATTGTGATTTACACTAACACCTATGAGGCATGGAATGGTTGGAGACCATCACTTGAACATTGCAGAATATTTGGTTGTGTTTCTTATGTGCATGTTCCATCTCATATCAGAGGTAAGTTAGAACCCAAGGCAGAGAAACAGATTTTCATAGGGTATGATATAAATCGAGATGAATACATGTTTTATAATCCATCCAACAAAGGATTTATAGTCAGTGGAGATGTTGTGTTTGGTGAGAATGACTCTTGGTTTGAAAGTGAATGCACGAAGGTCAAATTGCCATATGACTTGGAAGAAGAGTTTCCAAGCCTCACCAAGGAGGAGCGAAGCACAATTGAAGACATCAAAGCACGTGATGAAGACACCATGAATTTGGAAGAATTTAGAGCATGGAAACGCAAAGGCAAGGTCAAGGTGAAGAGGTTGGAGGACATACGTGAGTCATCCAATCAATCCTTAAGGAGATCACAAAGAAAGAGTAAGAATACAATCAGATATGGGTATGATACTTCACCGGTCACTAAGCATTCTATTTATGTTGCTAAGGATTCATCACTTGAAGAACCCTCTTCATATGAATAAGTAGGTACCAAAGAAAAATGAAAGGAGGCTATGGATAAAGAAATAGAAGCACTCCAAGAGAATGAAACTTAGGAGCTAGTACCCAAGAAAGCATCAATGAAGGTAATTGGTTCTAGGTGGATCTACAAAATCAAAAAGAATTGAGATGGATCCATAAACAGGTACAAAGCTAGGATTGTGGCTAAGGTTTTTGCACAAACCCATGGAATAGACTATGAAGAAATTTTTTCACTAGTGGCTATGATGCCAACCATCAGAGTATTGGTAAGTGTAGCTGCATCTAGAAATTGGAATATGTATCAACTATATGTGAAAAATTATTTTCTCAATGGGTTGATTTCAGAGGAGGTTTACATGGCTCAACCTCCTGGCTATGAAGATCCAAGCAAGGTAAATCATGGATGCAAATGAAAGAGAGCCATTTATGGTTTGAAGCAAGAACCTAGGGCATGGAACCTTAGGTTAACAACCTATCTTCAAGACCAAGGATTCATGATGAGCAAGGGAGATTCTTCTCTATTTATCAAGAGGAGTAATTCATAAATGATATATTTATGTGTATATGTGGATGACATCATTCGTATAGGTAGTGATGCCCATGGCATCGAAAAAATAAAAAACCAGATCATGGCATCAAACCAAATCAAAAACTAGACCTAGGGTTCGTGAAATATTTTCTTGGACTCGAGTTGGTATACACTAACTATGGAATCTATGTCACACAAAGTAAATATGTACAGGACATGTTGAAGAAGTTCTACTTGGAGAATGGACAAGTCCCTAGCACCTCTATGGAGGTAAATCATAAATTGCGTGTTCATGAATGTGATTTGCTTGAAGACATTGCAGGTTATCAAAGCATAGTTGGAAGACCAAAGTATGCAACATTAACAAGGATTGACATATTTATGGAGTAAGTGTTCTGAGTCCATTCATGCATAAACCTAGAGCATCTCACTTCGAAGCTACTAAAAGAATTTTGAAGTATCTCAAAGGTACTCAAAATCAAGGTCTTTACTTCCCATACACATCAGATTTGGATATAAAGTTATACTCAGATGCAGATTGGGTAGGATGTAACAAGGACGGAAGAAGTACTTCTAGCTATTTATCTTTTGCAGGTGATAAGCCCATCTTATGGTCTTCTAAGAAGCAACCAATTGTTTCTTTATTCTGAATAGAGGCTAAATACAAGGGATTAGCAAATGCCACACAAGAAGCTATTTGGATTAGATTACTCTATGTAGATTTGGGACTTCACACTCATTCACCAATGATCTTTGGTGATAATACTAGTTCTTTGTATCTTGCATCCAATCCCATTATCATGCAAGAACTAAGCATATAGAAGTGCACTATCACTATGTTAGAGAGAAACTCTTGAGCAAAGAGATTCAACTAGCATATGTATCTACAAATATAAAATGTGCTGATTTGTTAACCAAAGCACTTGATGGTACTAACTTTGCAGGTTTAAAACCATGATTGGATTACACGATATTCAAGATAATTTTTTAAAAAATGCAAGCCAAGATGTTTGGCTTGAGGGGGAGCTGTCGGTGCAAATATACAAGCCTACACATTTGGCTTAGCATGGAAGACATTGTGTGAAAACACTAGATGATTCATGTGATCCATAGCTTGTAACTTCTTGATCATTTTGCCATTATAAAAGATTAAATCCTTGAAGAATTCTTGTAAAATCCTATATCGTGGAGTTAGGAAGAATATTAGTTACAAATTCAATTGAGAGAATAATTCCTAAATCAATGGAGAGAATGAAACTTAGGAGCTAGTACCCAAGAAAGCATCAATGAAGGTAATTGGTTCTAGGAGGATCTACAAAATCAAAAAGAATTGAGATGGATCCATAAACAGGTACAAAGCTAGGATTGTGGCTAAGGTTTTTGCACAAACCCATGGAATAGACTATGAAGAAACTTTTTCATCAGTGGCTATGATGCCAACCATCAGAGTATTGGTAAGTGTAGCTGCATCTAGAAATTGGAATATGTATCAACTATATGTTAGAGATTATTTTCTCAATGGGTTGATTTCAGAGGAGGTTTACATGGCTCAACCTCCTCGCTATGAAGATCCAAGCAAGGTAAATCATGGATGCAAATGAAAGAGAGCCATTTATGGTTTGAAGCAAGAACCTAGGGCATGGAACCTTAGGTTAACAACCTATCTTGAAGACCAAGGATTCATGATGAGCAAGGGAGATTCTTCTCTATTTATCAAGAGGAGTAATTCATAAATGATATATTTATGTGTATATGTGGATGACATCATTCGTATAGGTAGTGATGCCCATGGCATCGAAAAAATCAAAAACCAGATCATGGCATCAAACGAAATCAAAAACCAGACCTAGGGTTCATGAAATATTTTCTTGGACTCGAGTTGGTATACACTAACTCTGGAATATATGTCACACAAAGTAAATATGTATAGGACATGTTGAAGAAGTTCTACTTGGAGAATGGACAAGTCCCTAGCACCTCTATGGAGGTAAATCATAAATTGAGTGCTTATGAATGTGATTTGCTTGAAGACATTGCAGGTTATCGAAGCATAGTTGGAAGACTAAAGTATGCAACATTAACAAGGATTGACATATTTATGGAGTAAGTGTTCTGACTCCATTCATGCATAAACCTAGAGCATCTTACTTGGAAGCTACTAAAAGAATTTTGAAGTATCTCAAAGGTACTCAAAATCAAGGTCTTTACTTCCCATACACATCAGATTTGGATATAAAGTTATACTCAGATGCAGATTGGGTAGGATGTAACAATGACGGAAGAAGTACTTCTAGCTATTTATCTTTTGCAGGTGATAAGCCCATCTTATGGTCTTCTAAGAAGCAACCAATTGTTTCTTTATCCTGAATAGAGGCTAAATACAAGGGATTAGCAAATGCCACACAAGAAGCTATTTGGATTAGATTACTCTATGTAGATTTGGGACTTCACACTCATTCACCAATGATCTTTGGTGATAATACTAGTTCTTTGTATCTTGCATCCAATCCCATTTATCATGCAAGAACTAAGCATATAGAAGTGCACTATCCCTATGTTAGAGAGAAACTCTTGAGCAAAGAGATTCAACTAGCATATGTATCTACAAATATAAAATGTGCTAATTTGTTAACCAAAGCACTTGATGGTACTAACTTTGGAGGTTTAAAACCATGACTGGATTACAAGATATTCAAGATAATTTTTAAAAAAATGCAAGCCAAGATGTTTGGCTTGAGGGGGAGCTGTCGGTGCAAATATACAAGCCTACACATTTGGCTTAGCATGGAAGACATTGTGTGAAAACACTAGTTGATTCATGTGATCCATAGCTTGTAACTTCTTGATCATTTTGCCATTATAAAAAATTAAATCCTTGAAGAATCTTGTAAAATCCTATATCGTGGAGTTAGGAAGAATATTAGTTACAAATTCAATTGACAGAATAATTCCTAAATCAATGGAGAGAATGAAACTTAGGAGCTAGTACCCAAGAAAGCATCAATGAAGGTAATTGGTTCTAGGTGGATCTACAAAATAAAAAAGAATTGAGATGGATCCATAAACAGGTACAAAGCTAGGATTGTGGCTAAGGTTTTTGCACAAACCCATGGAATAGACTATGAAGAAACTTTTTCACCAGTGGCTATGATGCCAACCATCAGAGTATTGGTAAGTGTAGCTGCATCTAGAAATTGGAATATGTATCAACTATATGTGAAAAATTATTTTCTCAATGGGTTGATTTCAGAGGAGGTTTACATGGCTCAACCTCCGGCTATGAAGATCCAAGCAAGGTAAATCATGGATGCAAATGAAAGAGAGCCATTTATGGTTTGAAGCAAGAACCTAGGGCATGGAACCTTAGGTTAACAACCTATCTTCAAGACCAAGGATTCATGATGAGCAAGGGAGATTCTTCTCTATTTATCAAGAGGAGTAATTCATAAATGATATATTTATGTGTATATGTGGATGACATCATTCGTATAGGTAGTGATGCCCATGGCATCGAAAAAATCAAAAACCAGATCATGGCATCAAACCAAATCAAAAACCAGACCTAGGGTTCGTGAAATATTTTCTTGGACACGAGTTGGTATACACTAACTCTGGAATCTATGTCACACAAAGTAAATATGTACAGGACATGTTGAAGAAGTTCTACTTGGAGAATGGACAAGTCCCTAGCACCTCTAAGGAGCTAAATCATAAATTGAGTGCTTATGAATGTGATTTGCTTGAAGACATTGCAGGTTATCAAAGCATAGTTGGAAGACTAAAGTATGCAACATTAACAAGGATTGACATATTTATGGAGTAAGTGTTCTGAGTCCATTCATGCATAAGCCTAGAGCATCTCACTTGGAAGCTACTAAAAGAATTTTGAAGTATCTCAAAGGTACTCAAAATCAAGGTCTTTACTTCCCATAGACATCAGATTTGGATATAAAGTTATACTCAGATGCAAATTGGGTAGGATGTAACAATGACGGAAGAAGTACTTCTAGCTATTTATCTTTTGCAGGTGATAAGCCCATCTTATGGTCTTCTAAGAAGCAACCAATTGTTTTTTTTATTCTGAATAGAGGCTAAATACAAGGGATTAGCAAATGCCACACAAGAAGCTATTTGGATTAGATTACTCTATGTAGATTTGGGACTTCACACTCATTCACCAATGATCTTTGGTGATAATACTAGTTCTTTGTATCTTGCATCCAATCCCATTTATCATGCAAGAACTAAGCATATAGAAGTGCACTATCACTATGTTAGAGAGAAACTCTTGAGCAAAGAGATTCAACTAGCATATGTACCTACAAATATAAAATGTGCTGATTTGTTAACCAAAGCACTTGATGGTACTCACTTTGCAGGTTTAAAACCATGATTGGATTACACGATATTCAAGATAATTTTTTAAAAAATGCAAGCCAAGATGTTTGGCTTGAGGGGGAGCTGTCGGTGCAAATATACAAGCCTACACATTTGGCTTAGCATGGAAGACATTGTGTGAAAACACTAGATGATTCATGTGATCCATAGCTTGTAACTTCTTGATCATTTTGCCATTATAAAATATTAAATCTTTGAAAAATCTTGTAAAATCCTATATCGTGGAGTTAGGAAGAATATTAGTTACAAATTCAATTGAGAGAATAATTCCTAAATCAATGGAGAGAATGAAACTTAGGAGCTAGTACCCAAGAAAGCATCAATGAAGGTAATTGGTTCTAGGAGGATCTACAAAATCAAAAGGAATTGAGATGGATCCATAAACAGGTACAAAGCTAGGATTGTGGCTAAGGTTTTTGCACAAACCCATGGAATAGACTATGAAGAAACTTTTTCACCAGTGGCTATGATGCCAACCATCAGAGTATTGGTAAGTGTAGCTGCATCTAGAAATTGGAATATGTATCAACTATATGTTAGAGATTATTTTCTCAATGGGTTGACTTCAGAGGAGGTTTACATGGCTCAACCTCCTGGCTATGAAGATCCAAGCAAGGTAAATCATGGATGCAAATGAAAGAGAGCCATTTATGGTTTGAAGCAAGAACCTAGGGCATGGAACCTTAGGTTAACAACCTATCTTCAAGACCAAGGATTCATGATGAGCAAGGGAGATTCTTCTCTATTTATCAAGAGGAGTAATTCATAAATGATATATTTATGTGTATATGTGGATGACATCATTCGTATAGGTAGTGATGCCCATGACATCGAAAAAATCAAAAACCAGATCATGGCATCAAACCAAATCAAAAACCAGACCTAGGGTTCGTGAAGTATTTTCTTGGACTCGAGTTGGTATACACTAACTCTGGAATATATGTCACACAAAGTAAATATGTACAGGACATGTTGAAGAAGTTCTACTTGGAGAATGGACAAGTCCCTAGCACCTCTATGGAGGTAAATCATAAATTGAGTGCTTATGAATGTGATTTGCTTGAAGACATTGCAGGTTATCAAAGCATAGTTGGAAGACTAAAGTATGCAACATTAACAAGGATTGACATATTTATGGAGTAAGTGTTCTGAGCCCATTCATGCATAAACCTAGAGCATCTTACTTGGAAGCTACTAAAAGAATTTTGAAGTATCTCAAAGGTACTCAAAATCAAGGTCTTTACTTCCCATACACATCAGATTTGGATATAAAGTTATACTCAGATGCAGATTGGGTAGGATGTAACAATGACGGAAGAAGTACTTCTAGCTATTTATCTTTTGCAGGTGATAAGCCCATCTTATGGTCTTCTAAGAAGCAACCAATTGTTTCTTTATCCTGAATAGAGGCTAAATACAAGGGATTAGCAAATGCCACACAAGAAGCTATTTGGATTAGATTACTCTATGTAGATTTGGGACCACACTCATTCACCAATGATCTTTGGTGATAATACTAGTTCTTTGTATCTTGCATCCAATCCCATTTATCATGCAAGAACTAAGCATATAGAAGTGCACTATCACTATGTTAGAGAGAAACTCTTGAGGAAAGAGATTCAACTAGCATATGTATCTACAAATATAAAATGTGCTGATTTGTTAACCAAAGCACTTGATGGTACTAACTTTGCAGGTTTAAAACCATGATTGGATTACAGGATATTCAAGATAATTTTTTTAAAAATGCAAGCCAAGATGTTTGGCTTGAGGGGGAGCTGTCGGTGCAAATATACAAGCCTACACATTTGGCTTAGCATGGAAGACATTGTGTGAAAACACTAGATGATTCATGTGATCCATAGCTTGTAACTTCTTGATCATTTTGCCATTATAAAAGATTAAATCCTTGAAGAATCTTGTAAAATCCTATATCGTGGAGTTAGGAAGAATATTAGTTACAAATTCAATTGAGAGAATAATTCCTAAATCAATGGAGAGAATGAAACTTAGGAGCTAGTACCCAAGAAAGCATCAATGAAGGTAATTGGTTCTAGGTGGATCTACAAAATCAAAAAGAATTGAGATGGATCCATAAACAGGTACAAAGCTAGGATTGTGGCTAAGGTTTTTGCACAAACCCATGGAATAGACTATGAAGAAACTTTTTCACCAGTGGCTATGATGCCAACCATCAGAGTATTGGTAAGTGTAGCTGCATCTAGAAATTGGAATATGTATCAACTATATGTGAAAAATTATTTTCTCAATGGGTTGATTTCAGAGGAGGTTTACATGGCTCAACCTCCTGGCTATGAAGATCCAAGCAAGGTAAATCATGGATGCAAATGAAAGAGAGCCATTTATGGTTTGAAGCAAGAACCTAGGGCATGGAACCTTAGGTTAACAACCTATCTTCAAGACCAAGGATTCATGATGAGCAAGGGAGATTCTTCTTTATTTATCAAGAGGAGTAATTCATAAATGATATATTTATGTGTATATGTGGATGACATCATTCGTATAGGTAGTGATGCCCATGGCATCGAAAAAATCAAAAACCAGATCATGGCATCAAACCAAATCAAAAACCAGACCTAGGGTTCGTGAAATATTTTCTTGGACTCGAGTTGGTATACACTAACTCTGGAATCTATGTCACACAAAGTAAATATGTACAGGACATGTTGAAGAAGTTCTACTTGGAGAATGGACAAGTCCCTAGCACCTCTATGGAGGTAAATCATAAATTGAGTGCTTATGAATGTGATTTGCTTGAAGACATTGCAGGTTATCAAAGCATAGTTGGAAGACTAAAGTATGCAACATTAACAAGGATTGACATATTTATGGAGTAAGTGTTCTGAGTCCATTCATGCATAAGCCTAGAGCATCTCACTTGGAAGCTACTAAAAGAATTTTGAAGTATCTCAAAGGTACTCAAAATCAAGGTCTTTACTTCCCATACACATCAGATTTGGATATAAAGTTATACTCAGATGCAAATTGGGTAGGATGTAACAATGACGGAAGAAGTACTTCTAGCTATTTATCTTCTGCAGGTGATAAGCCCATCTTATGGTCTTCTAAGAAGCAACCAATTGTTTCTTTATCCTGAATAGAGGCTAAATACAAGGGATTAGCAAATGCCACACAAGAAGCTATTTGGATTAGATTACTCTATGTAGATTTGGGACTTCACACTCATTCACCAATGATCTTTGGTGATAATACTAGTTCTTTGTATCTTTCATCCAAGCCCATTTATCATGCAAGAACTAAGCATATAGAAGTGCACTATCACTATGTTAGAGAGAAACTCTTGAGCAAAGAGATTCAACTATTATATGTATCTACAAATATAAAATGTGCTGATTTGTTAACCAAAGCACTTGATGGTACTAACTTTGCAGGTTTAAAACCATGATTAGATTACACGATATTCAAGATATTTTTTTAAAAAATGCAAGCCAAGATGTTTGGCTTGAGGGGGAGCTGTCGGTGCAAATATACAAGCCTACACATTTGGCTTAGCATGGAAGACATTGTGTGAAAACACTAGATGATTCATGTGATCCATAGCTTGTAACTTCTTGATCATTTTGCCATTATAAAAGATTAAATCCTTGAAGAATCTTATAAAATCCTATATCGTGGAGTTAGGAAGGATATTAGTTACAAACTCAATTGAGAGAATAATTCCTAAATCAATGGAGTCACTATTTGGAGTCAAATTTGAATTCAAAATTCAAAACTTAGTGGAAACACTTACATAAAGGCTTTGTAAAATCTCACTGCCATGTGTGTCCCTCATCTTAGAGTTCTCTCCTTGATGATTTATAGAACTTAAGTATCTTATACTATAGGTGACTCAGTTCACCATCATTAAGCATCATTACAATGCCAATGGCTTTGTATAATCATGTTTTATAATACATATATCTCATTGAACATCTCTATCCACTTCTCTGCTATGACTACTCAAAATAGTCAACTTATTCTGGTCATATCTAAGTGAAATCTTAATCATTTTGCATTACCTTTAGCTTGTTAGAACCAGCTTAAAAAATACTTTGTGCTGTCAAAATTTCAAGGTATCTTGTTCAAAAATTTGGGAGAAATCATCTTTGAAGTGCTCTATGGTCATCTATTGGTTAGTCCCTAAAGAGTCGAGGGTATGATCTAACTTGCTAAATTAATTTCTCAGAGCATAGTTGATCATTTTACATGATTCCACTTGAAATCAGTAGCTGTCTAAGCTAGTTGCACTTCCCCAAAAGGAATTTTGTCAATTGATACTATATTGTGAACTATGAGTAAAAAGGCCAGCAAGTGTATCAACTAAAATTGCATGTTTTTCAACACTAGCTATTCTTGAACTAGTTTGTTTTGGATCAATTGTTTGAAGCATCAATTCCAAAGGACATAAGTACGTTCTTGGTGTCATTTGAAAGCTAAAAGGGCCTACTTTATAACCCTGAAGAGTTTAGGGCTGGTACAAAGCAGATTTTAGCAGTACCAACTCACTTCCTTGAGGTAGCCATCCATCTCTTCCAACAATCTTATACCTCTTTTCATTGTCTTTCCTTTGATGGAGCCTCATTAGTCTTCCCTTCATTGGGCTCGTGTAGGGATCATAATCCACGCATTTCCCTTTTAAGAACCTCTTTTAACGAAAGGTTCAAGATCTAAATCAAGAACCCTTTTGATTGAGTTGTAACTATCAATGTTTTCTCTTTACTAGTGGCAACATCATCCTCCTTGGTGGTAGAATACCCTTCTTGGTTATCTTTCTTGCTTGTAGTATACTCCTCCATTATTTCCTTGTCACTCGAATTCATCAATTAGTTCATTCCTTCAAGGTAATCTAGATGATTGATTTCCTTTTCTAAGTTATTTTAAATATTTTTCTTTAGGAAATCTCTCAAATGGAAGAGACCCATATCTAGATATCCTTTTGGGACTCCTCTTCACTACATCTGAGCTCCATGAGTCCCTCTATGGTTGGTTTTGTGAATTAACTTTCTTTCAGCTTTTTTTATCTCTCTTTAACATTTTTTTTTAATTCACATGTCACACATTTTAGGGCCATTATAGCTTTTTTGTTGCCGAGAAGTGGCTTACTCTCTTTATTTGTGTTCTTCTTCTAGGTTTTCTACCTCAATGTTTAGTCTTTCATTCTATGTGCCTGCATGCAACAATAGAAGTAGACATTGGGTAAATTTTGAATAAATTCTTCTTAATCCAAAGGTTATACTTCTGCAATGTCAATACTTATGTTGCAGGGAAGATTCTTATTAATGTCAACCCTGAGACAAATCTATGGGTGCCATCTTGCGTTAAAAAACTAAGTTGAACCTTGGTAGATGATACCACTCAGGTCTTTTCTAGATTCCAAGGGTTGACGAAGAGGAGCAGCAATATCCCTAATGAAACCATAAATTAAGAACGAAAGGTTAGGGATCTCACCCTTGAGCAGATAACGAAGTGATAAGAATGATTTCTAAGAAGCACTTGAAAATGTAGATAGTTGTGCCTATGACCTTAAAAGCTTTGACGTACAAAACTTGAAAGTCCATTTCATGCTTTTCAGTGGCTAAAATAACACGGTTAGCTTATAAAAATTCTTAGTTGTGATGACAAGATCACGAGGGAACCACTCTTTCTTGAACCATTGTTCAAGTGATTCAACGATGGCCTTGGAGCAAACAATTTTCCGATGAGGCAAACTCTTTTCAATTCCTCTCGCTTCTTTAGAGTATTGGCCCTTACCAGAGAACTCAATGGAGGTTTGACGCCAAAAATCCTAAAGGAAAGAGCCCAAGCTTGTCCTCCGCCAAAATGTCCACGTTCCTTCCCCTGATGAGGAAGGAAGAGATAGGTAGGCAGAAAGGAGAAAACAAGAAATCTTAAAGACCCACCACCAAAACACTGTCCCGATTGCCCCAAAAAGAAGTACTAACCAAACGGAAGAGAGAACAAAAGGCTAAGCACAGTAGCACATCCCTGTATAAGCCATCAAGCGAAGGCCAAGAGAACAAAGGCCCAAGCACAACAACCTGTCCTTGGACACCTCAAAAAACCTCTTTTATATGTAACCGATGACCCAAGGAACAGAAAACAACAACCCTTGCTGCACAAACTACAGCTGTAGGCAGAATAGTTAGCTGGGCAACGCCAAAAAAGCAAGCATGGTCACGGTGGCCCTCGAGAAACAAAGGTGCTGAAAGGCACCACCCGGGGAACGAGAATCCAAAGAAGACTTCACACCTTAACACTCTCATGCCCTCTTCGCTCCACCTTGGATTTCTATCTAGATCATCTTGGTGCTTGCTGGTTATCCCTACTACATGGAATTGTGTCTAAGTATAAGGGTAACAGTAATCATGCATGCCTCTAGGTAACGGACTAGCTACAAATGCCCTCCAATGTTAGTATGATGATAGAATACCAAGCATATGTGTTGAGTGTAACAACCTTTGTCACCATGTGACTGACATACCCTTATATTGTCAGATAACAACTTTGCCTTTTGTGAGGCATCTTCTCAGAAGACCATGTGCTTCACCTACCTAATTGACAAATGATTAATGCCTACAGGCATACCACCTTGTATATATTCATCGTAATTCTACAATGAATCTAAGGCACATTTCATGTCCTATCTGTGCGTATACTTCTCTGTCTCTACCTCTGTGCTTCTCGCCATAGCTTTCAGAGCTCTCTTCTGAGCGTGCTTGCTCAACAAGTGGTATCAAAGCCGTAATGGCGTGCAAGATGGAATAGTGCATCCCTTGTAGAGAGATAGCTTGCAACATGATATTCCAAGTGCCATCCCTTTGTGCCATCTTCACTCTCGCACCTTCCTCAATTCATGTCTGCAGTATCAAAAACGTGTCATCAAGAATCTTCAAAGGAAGGCGGCAGTATGTCAAGGGAATTAACTCAGTCTGTTTAAAAGTGCATTTCACTACGGAGGAAAGTGGCAAACTTGCACAAATCATTGCAGACGGGCGCGGAAGTTGCTGAGAGAGCGCCTCAAGCATATAATTCTGTGGACACTGGCTTAAGTAATATTGGAAGAGCCGATGTTAGCTCTTCTGCAGTCATGCACCAGTGATGTGGAGACTACTATCAGACAATGCGCAGACACAAAATTCTTCTTCCTTCGAATACGGCAATCACACTTCTGAAGGTTGTGCTGCAGGTAGAGTTTGCGGAGACGGGTGCAATTGGCGAGGCCGCCAGGCAAATGCCCAGACAAGTGATTGGTGGAGGCGGAAGAGGGGAAGCCCGAAATTCTCTAAAAAAGACCTCTGTAGCTGATGTTCGTGTGTTCAAAAGGCAAAGTTGTTATCTGACAATATTAGTCACATGGTGACAAAGGTTGTTACATTGAGTCTTGTGTTCCTCTTTTTTGTGGGCATGTTAATTCTCCGTTGAATCATGGGTAGATGCCTAGCAATGGGAACACAACTCGTCAATGCCTTAGTGTCCTATACCTTGATGATTGGGCAGGCTGGTACTCGACGGCTTTTCATCACCTTGCCCACTCACTCAACAAGGTTATGGGTGTATGTGACAATGGGGAGCAATTTGTCTCCATGAAAATAGAAACCTCGACTTGTCTCCAGGTCAGACCGTCGTCGATAACTTGTCCTTCACCTTTTTGGGTTATGTTTTTCATTTGGCCCTCGAGCCAAGTCAGCTTAAGTCCTGCTTGCTCTCCACTAGTTCAAGCAAGTTTTTCCCTCCAACTTCATGGTCATCCAGCGCCGAATGGCTGTTGACAAGTAGGTACTCCTAACTACTGACTTTACTACAATTGACCATCTTTGAAGGGGACATAATGAGGTCCATTAGGATTTTAGAAAGTTGAGTATTATCATGAATCAGATGCACTTTAAACATCCATAACATATGACATCCCTTGAATCATACTTTGAGATATACTTCAAAGAGGTATTTTAACCATTTTTGCAGTTTTGCAACTTAGTATTTCTCTTGTGGAGTGAAAGCACAACATCAGGGAAGACTAAGAGTTAAGATACCTTCCCCTCTCCTACCCAAAAGCTCCCATTCTTTTATTAAGTAAAAGAGAATGTGATGATTGAATCTAATAAACACTTGGAAACAATTGCTTCAAGGGGAAAAGCACCTGCATGGTTAATGTCCCTCTGGAATGTACTTAGGGTTCATTCCAATGCGATGTAGAAGAACTGGATGTAGTAGGAAATGCCAATACGTTTGATGGGATACTATGTCGGAGAATCAATCATTCCAACAGTTTTTTCTCATTCTGGAAAACTCGCACTTTTTTCTCTAGAGATAATTACATGCAAAATAACTGAATCACCTACCCGAGAAATGAGATGTTCATCGCCTCCTCTGTTTATCTTCGTACTCCATTTTTGTACATTCTCTCTTCCTAATAAAATTCTGCGTTTGCAAGATTTTATTTTTTTTTTTTGTTTGTACGGGTGTGATTAAATATGTCGATGTACTGCGTGTGCTTTAGTGTGCGTGTCCGTGTGTGTGTGTGAGAGATAGAGAGAGATATGAATAAGTGGCTTTTCGACCTCGCCACCTTGCTCGAAAGCGAGAACCAAACAGAATGGAGGCTTTATTAATGTACTTCAATATCATGAGCGATGCAGCAGGATGATTAATGGACCTCGTGATTCTCCTTTCAACACAAAATGACATGAAGGAAAACAGAAAATGTAGAAGCGTACATTCACCTCTGTGTTTTCTCGAAGGTTTTTGCTATACTTCAACACATACAAGGTTCACTCTACGCTAGCTTTTTTATCTCTTAATAGTGTGTATACATATATGTGTGTATGTATGACTGATATATATATATATATATATATATATATATATATATATATATATATATATATATATATATATATATATATATATATGTGTGTGTGTGTGTTTTATGTATGTATGCGTGAGTGATGTATACACATACGTATGCCGATTGAATTAGGATTTTTGTTCATTCGCCACCATTTCGTTTGATTTATGGATGTAAGAAAAGCGTTGCTAACATGTATGAAAGATAATTGAAAGAAATGTACTGATTTGATAAGTGTTTATCGTATGTCCTGCTTCCACGTTTGTCTTAGAACGAAACAAAAGAAACAGACTACTTTTTGGTACCCGCGTGTTTATTGCAGTCGAGCAACTCCATTAGCTTTGGGGGGAGATAAAAGAATTCGTGTACACAAGGTATGCCTGCAAGACATAGAGAGACATAGAGAGAGAGAGAGAGAGAAATAGAAGTCTTTTACTCTAGATCTGCACAGGAAAAACAAGAGTTATTGATCCTAGAGAGAAAGAAAAAAAAATAGAACGTTCCACCAAAGCCTTATCTCACTTATATTTTGAATTTTGAAAGAACAATTGGACAAGTGGAGGACATAGTACCCATGCGATTCCCCATTTCCCACAAAGCAAGGGTTAGATTTCTTAAACATAACACTTGGAAAGGATTGACGGAAGGGGATTGAGAAACAACACTACCTGTGCCCCTCATCCAAAGGTCCTATAACTTCTTCATTAGATACACTTTATTTTATGTCTTTTCTTTTTCACATTTATTGCATGACGTCTTTCGAAGCTCAATAGTCCAATACTGTAAAGTAAACATTATCTGCCTGGTGCAATCAAATGGTAGGCCTAGCCATTTCATCCAACTCATCCCAATCATCTTCATCCATGTCAAAAGGATTCTTTGAGATTCCATTTACTCGCTTCCATCTCCTCCTCTAAATCACCACATCTCTAATGTGATGCTTCCATAGAGCAAAGTTTTTGCCATCAAAGTTTTGAATCTCAAAATGGTCTTTGCACTGCAAGCTATAGGTGCTTCTGCAAACACTAGTAGTAGAACGAGATCCATGAGCTATGAGTGAGATCTTGGATGCCATGATGATCGAGAATTGTCAAGAATGATAATGGAGCTAGAAGAGTGCAAAATCACTAGGGCTCAAAAAGGGATGAACAAGTGTAAAGTTCTACGAGAAACTAAGAGAGTCTCCCAAGAGAAATGGGTCAATGAACAATAATGACCAACCAAAAGGATTATGTGAGAATATATTTCCTTACATAAACCTTTTGGTTGGTCATTACTGCTCAAGGAGTAAATCAACCACTATATAGTTGACAAAACAAAAATCTAGGCAAAATGTTGCCAAAGTGTCCTCTACAAAATGAGCATATGAAAAATGTGAAATGCTCATAAAACTACAAGTAATGACATGTTAACCACATAGAAAATCATTGAATCCACGACATATAATATTTTAAGAGAAAGAAGCCAACTTCGCTTATGGAGCACATACAAAGAACTAGCATAATACATCTCCGATGGCAAGCCTGGGTAACTCTTGCACCTCCATCACCAATGCAAGGCCAACCTATGGATGTCTTGTAGTTAACCTCACCAAAACCCTCTTTATCAACATCAAAGGCTTTATGCAAAAATCATAACCGCTATATCAATAAGCATATGGACATACATAAGTGGTATCCATAAAAGCATACATAGTGTGTATGTGCACAATATATTTAGTAAAATGGCACAAATGCTTGAATTCATAGCCAAAACAACAACCAAAAGCACTTGGAAGTGTCTCTCAGATCTATCCTTTTGTCTCAAAGAAACCTACATAGACTTACGATGGGTGCTGCCACCACAACTAAAACTAGTGTAACCAAAAAACAAAGCCCTAAAGGTGAATATTCATTGTTATAGAAGTACAAAAAGCACTCTTATTGATGTTCTTGAACCTATGTAAAGAGAACTTTGCGCAAAAGTACTCCAAATTGACTCCAAGAATCACCCGAAAAGTGCTTCAAAATAGGCTTTCAAAGCAAAGAATGAAGCTTTGAGGGATCAACAAATTTTGAAGGTAATGTTAAGCTTAGACTTTCCCCTTCTTTGCACACCACAAGAGTGTATCTTAGTGGAAAGAGATCTTGTCGATTAAGCGAGCACTAGGGGGAACAAACTAGGATGGATGACCTTGTAGGAGGTGTGAGGAACCTGCATCTTCCAATTCAAATGTTGTGATAAGAGTGAGGTATTTTGACATCAACGTATGAATATGAACTCTCCTTCTAGAGAGCTTTTCGGTGATACCCTCATAGTAGAAAACTAAGATATAGGCACCACACAGAGTAGTTGGCATAGAGGCTACAAAATATGCAGAAAACATTGTACACAGGATACACAAAGACATATTTCCTAGGTGTTACAAATGGGATCAAAGTATAGAGTCTCTTACTGACCAAGACACTATATGTTTTATTAAGGAACATATACAAAAGTGTCTAGTAGCCATTTGGCCTTTCACATGCACACTAACGGTAACAAACCCCCACATCAAAAAGGGAACAAAGTACATGCTCACTTATATATATATATATATATATATATATATATATATATATATATATATATATATATATATATATATATATATATATATATATATATATATATATATATATATATATATATATATATATATATATATGTGTGTGATTGGTGAAAAGGGATGAACTTTCATGCATAACATTGTGATATTGCATTTTGAGGCCAAAATGTGCTGAATCAAAATTCTGAAGCCATAGAGGTAAAATGTTTTAACTTCTAACTGCCTTGAGCATGCTCAATAATTTTCATGTGATGTTGAGATCATAAGAGGGTTGCTCATAACTCCATAGATGAAGAAGCTTGGATCACGACACAATATAGATATACAAGCTAGGGGAAAAACCTCGTTGAGAGGGAAAAAATGGCCCCGTGGTCATTATTGTGTTTCCACTCACCACTAGCAAAATATATCAACAACCTCGATTCAAAGAGAATATTTTCCTAGAAATACATCTTCATAGATGGGTATTATAGTTTACACTGAATGATTCATTTTATGTATCCTAGATTTGTGAGGGCCTTTGAGTATAAGTAGTGGTAGATTCCAAAAGGATTCTTCGGTCTTTTGAGAAAATTAGATTTTAAGGCTAAGCTCTTAAAGAATGACCTTGCTTACATGGGTGGTCATTCGTAATCATGGTAATGGTATAGTATTGGGATCAAGCTTATTTTTTTCACGTCCCTATTGAGATCTAGCCTAGGATTATCTAGGACTTCTATCCCTTCTGCAGTGACCATTGTTTTTTCTCTTATCATGTAATAGGATCCCATATCTTCTACTAGTTACTCTTTGTCATGAATTACTATCATGATATTGGGGAGAGTTAGATCCTTGCGCTTGCCTAATCCAACTATTGACTATTCACATTCATCTTTTAATATGATGGCTGCTAATGCATCATTGTGTAAAGGTGGGTGTGATTCGATATTCAACTTTAATGATTCGATATTCAACTTTAATGTTTGATATCAAATCCTCTTACATGTTGGGATGAAAGTTTTGCATATCCATAGAACTTGATGAGGACATAGTTTCAAGTTTACTCTCAAACGCACTTGATGTCTCAAATGTGCTCCTGATTGAGCCTATGAAAATCTTTGTCATAGAAATGCTAGTACTTGTGGATCAATGAGTTCCTATTGATTTGCCTAATCTAAGAATAATGTGCACACATACACTTATCATACCTTAATATTGCAATAAATAAGTGCAATGCCTATTTGATTGCTTGGAATACATCTTTTTTAATTTAAATTACTCAATAATCTGAAGTTTTGGAACACAAATACTCTTAATCATACCCCAATGTTGCAGTAAATAAGTGTAATTCGCATTCTACTATTTGGAATACCTCTTTTCCACTTCAAATTACTCAAGAATCTAAGCATTTACAAGAGAAATATATCGTACGTGTATATACATCTTTGAAAGGATAAAGTTAATTTCCTTGTGTATGATAGGGTTATTAATAAATATGCTAGGTATTTCACACTGCTCTCTAGAGTGAAGAAATCAAAATTCTCTCCTCCTTAGAGGTGATCACTTCCTTTCAGAACCCTTTATTTCTCTCTAGAATTCTAGGGTCCTTTAATGGTCATTTTCCCACCTTTCATTGATGGAAATTCTCTAGAGGCTCCCTTATCTTCTTACTCGCACCAAAGGTGAACTTAAACAAAATGATATGTGAGAATAGAAAAAAAAACATTTCCCCAATGCACTCTAGAGCTCAAAAAGCAAGATTTTGACCAAAACGTTATGTCAAATCAAGCTTTTGGGTATGAAATAGGACATTAAGGCCTCTAAGGTCTCTTGTATATTGAAACCCTTCTCAAATTTTGCTTCAAAAATTGTCTTTTAGCCTATTAAAGTCTTGGTCAAAAATAGATGATACTTAGGCTTCATGACACTTGCTCCGACGACACCTAAGAAAAATGATGGGTGACAAGTGTCATCATAATTGGCCCATGACACCTATCACATGTCATAACACTTGGAAAGCATCAAAACTAATTGAAGATAATCATATTTCATTGATGCCATGACACTTGGGAAGTGTTGGTGGTACGTAGAGCTCATAATACATGATAACATGATGAGTCTCATAACTCTAGGAATTGGGCTATGATATAATACATCATCTAGGGAACTCCATTCTAGTGGTAGATTTTCTATGAAGATACGATTATGGTGGGTTTCCAAATGATGTAGATCCTTAACGTGTCAATACTACCATGTTCATACTATAATGAAGCCGAACACCGATGCCACAATGCTAACTTTTTATGAGAAAGTGGCAATATTGTGTTGCAAACGGAGTTATATCTTTGGATTCATGGAAATGAACACAAAAGGCTTCATGGAAGTGAGGTGAAGGAGAAGAATCCATAAGGAATTTATTGAGAGGCTTGATCATTGGATCCACAATTCTCGATAGGATACTATACTCATTTTTGAAGAAGAATTTTCACAAAAGAAAAGAACGAGCTAAGATGGAAAAGCCCCCTGAAGGGTTAACATTATGTCAGGAATCCTCCACCTCTAAGACAAAAGGTGATGAGAAAAACATGAAAAAGATGGACAAGGCACCTCCTTGCAAAGAACTTAACCTCCAATAAAGAGAATCATTTCTTTCAATGTTATATAGTTTTTGGTCCACTCAAGAGCAACCGTTATCCACCAATGGATACTTGATAAAAGCTTAAATAGGGACTTCATATGCTTTCAAGATATCAATATTGAGAGGGATGACCTTCAAAAGAGACTGAAATGTATTTCATCATCCCATGCCTAGCTCTCGACACTGCACCTCGAGGGAAATGCCAATGTAGTCATTGACATTAATAGTACTTGATATGCTAGAATTGTGGATACCCAAGTGGATTACAACCATTGGTGGAGTGGTGCTTCCTTTGGAGGTCCTATTCAATTTACCATCATCTCTCTTTATGCTCCCAATATTGATCTAGAAAGAATTTCCACTTGGAAATTATTGGACTCATTGCCCCTCAATGTCCTTCTTTGTAGGGACTTTAATATGGTAGAGGAGCTTTCTAATAGATGGCACAATAGAGGGCGGGTGATTGATGTCCATGAGAAGGATGTCTAGGATAACATGAAGCTCTACCTAGATGTCGTGGAGATCAAACATGAGGCTAGTTTCTCTTGGTTGGACCTCTAATCTGGAGTTGACTTGGCGAAAACTAGACTTAACAAGAGATATATTGCACATAAAATCATCAATAAGTGGGGCCTCCATTCCCTCTCCCTATATGTGGAGCGAGTTGTCTCTGATCACTACATAGTGGTACTTAACTTCAATCTAGTCATCAATCTCAAGAAAGCCCCTTAGTTGTATGCGAATCCAAAGATCTCTCCTTCCCCTCAATAAAAGAGGAGATTACCAAAATGTGGAATTGAGGCTTTTCCACCCACTCCTCAGTGGCTAGTTGCAGGAGCATGGTGGTCAAGAAGACACAACACATCTTGTCTAGGACTCAAAAGAATCTTCAAAACATTCATTGAGCTAGAAGGGAAAATCATTATCAAAGAATAAAGCATCTTGAGGAAGAAATGAATGTGGGCCAATCTCAATACAAGAGATAACTACAAAAAAAAAATAGAGGCATGCAGAGATAAAAAGAAGAAATTAAAAGAAAAAATATATAGGTATACTTTTAAAATCGGTGGGCGGGAAATGTAGAGAAGCGTCCTAAAGAGATGTGTGGCCTCCTCAAGGACAAGCAATCCAAGGAAGCAATCTCTTTCATGATGGATATTGATGGGCTTGAGTGCACCCCGGATGAAGAAGCCCTTACATGCAAGAGTTTCAAATTTCACATGTACAAATTCAAAGCAGTTGCATTTGCACCCATGTGCAAACGTGCACTACATTGACATACATTGATACTTTCCATCATTCATCTCCACCAATGCGTAGCATTGCATCCACCTCCAATGAATATTTTTACCTCTTATAAAGTTCTCGTGAAACTAGAGTTTCATCTTCTCAGCACTCAAATCTTTTTAAAAGGGGTAAAAATAATAAGTTTTTATCCCTTTTCGAGTCGTGACCGTGGACTAAGATCAGCTGTCTAATTCCATTCCAAGCAACACCATTAAATTCAAGTCCCAAGCTTATTGAACTGTGAAACACATATCAAAATCCCTCTGCTAATAGCTTTGGATGGCATACACCCATACCGAGCACATCAATGGCAACTCACTTTACTTTATTCATCCGATCCATTTCTGTCCATCTATTCTGTCTCTGACCTTTCTCTAAGTCAATGTCGAAAGAAATCAAAACATTACATTCTTATTTGATTATACATTATATCATAAGAGTGTTCGGCCCTCTGCCGATCTCAATCATATGAATCTTATTGAACATTAATCTCTCTCTCTCTCTCTCTCTCTCTCTCTCTCTCTCTCTCTCTCTCAGGATCACCATCATTTCTCTGTGTGCAAAGACAAGTGAGCTTTTGTTTCCAAAGTTGCGTCAAGTATGCTCTCTGAAAAATTGTGCTGAATATTGTAACACAAAGCCCATGCTTTAAACAAAACAAACATAATCCTAAGCTATTTTTCGTGTCTCTGCCAACTTTTAGTTCAAGTTCAAGTTCCGACACCATCATCAACTTCTTTCTTCCAATTAACTACGCCTAGCATCCATCAACTTTTCTCTTGTTGAAAAATACAAATGACACTTCACAGAAAACACTTTTTAATGCATATACAAAAACCCAGTCACAAAAACATATGCACATAAGTTAGACGGCAACGTTCATCGGTACTGCACAGAAGCTCAAACTGATAGGAGTCCTCCATGATTTGAGTAGAGCTTCAATATCGAACTAAGAGCGAAATTTCCCAGAGGCAGAATTTGGGTTTTTTTCTTGACTTTCGTTAGTTCATCGATTCCCAAATCCCTTTACCTTGCTCAACTGGAAGGCAGTGCAACTCTATTTCTCATGGACAAGACGTAGGAAAAACCTCCCTTTAGCTTTTTTCGAACTCTGTCGGTTGCAGA
This sequence comes from Ceratopteris richardii, assembly GCA_020310875.1. NCBI lineage: Eukaryota > Viridiplantae > Streptophyta > Polypodiopsida > Polypodiales > Pteridaceae > Ceratopteris > Ceratopteris richardii. The sequence continues at coordinate 49,733,094 of CM035438.1, forward strand.
TGAAATAGATCAGAGAGATACTTTCGCTCCAGTTTTACATTTAGGCTCACAAAGGGCTTGATTTCTCTTCACATTTGCAGAAGAATTGAATGGTGATGCTCGGAAATGTACTCTGTACTATCTGCTATTATGATAGCAATGAAGATCAAGAATTATTCAGAACATCAATACCTATGGAAGCGAATTACTTCCTACAAGTCAGAAAGCCCCTAAGTCCAGATGTTCCTCATCACTGCCCACCATTCTTCCTCTAAGTAAAGTGTGCAACGATACCACTAATAGCAAATTTCACAGAGAATGCATTATAGCAAGATAAATTCAGTTCTCTCTCTCCATAATCTCTCCCTTATCTTTATTCGAGGAGGTCTTCCCTGTGTCCCTACCTCTGAGTCGGGGATGGGGGCTCTAGAAGGCTTGCCTCTTTAGAAGCCAGAATCTATCCACCGCTTGCTCTTCCGAAAAAGACTTATACGTGACCTTGCAATCAAAGATTGTGGTCAACCGGAGGACCAATGCGATGAGATACCCAATGCTTTTGGCATGTTCTTTTACCACACAACAGCAGCAGCCCATTGTCTGCTTTCTTTTTCGCTTTGACTGCATACTACTTCGCTTAGTGTGCTCCTCTTGTATGCTCTCTTTTTTAATAACTCTGCCACAATAGCGCCTCATCATAATTTTTATGAATGAATATATCAGCCTTCTACCCTTCTATGCATGAAGAATTGCGAGAAAGAGTCTCCATCCATCCACAATGAACTAGCCTCCTTCATCTGGAGCATCCGAACTGTGTTCTTTGATGTTCTACCTTGGAGATTTCATTCGTGCCATTTCCCTTTGCAGCAGCGCTCTTCCCAATCCTTCATCTTCTCTGAGCCAAACCTCTGGAGGGGATTGTTTTAAGATCTTTTGTACCCGCTCACCTTCTCTAAAGCTTCAGTACAGCACATTCCCCTTCCATTGCCTCCTCCAATTCGTGCCTCTCTCTTTTCGTTAAGTACCGAAATCTGTCTGATGCGAAAACTGTCTTTTGTCCCACTCACTTCTCATGCAAAAAGTGTTGCGAACTCAACGAAGCCATCCCTTTTTGTCACTTCTACTGTCAAACTGCTGTTCCTTCACCTCCAGCTGGGCATGTCCAATCAAACCTCCACCTACGCATGTCCAATGCACTTAAGATATAACCTCAAACCTCCACCCATGCACGTCCAATCGACTGTAGATATAACCTCGAACCTCCACCTATGCATGTCCAATCAACTGAAGATAGAAGCTCACCTTTCCATGAGTGCCCCTTCGTCTGGAAGACTTGCAGCTTGAGTCATCACATTCAGATAATGAAGGCTAGAGGAACTATGCTTATCCAGTATTTCTGCCAAAACGTCTTCTCAAGTGGCTGCTTTGGTTTAGCATCTTCAGCTGACCCTACCAGCCTTATTAGTCTTCCCTTGATGGGGCTCCTCTAGCGATCACAATTCACACATTTCCTTTTTAAGAACCTTTTTTAGCAAAAGAGTCAAGATCTGAATCAAGAATCATGATGATTGAGCTATAACTATCAAAGTTTTCTCTTTACTATTGGAAACGCCATCCTCCTTGCTGGTAGCATACCGCTCTTGGTTATCTTTCTTGCATGTAGTATACTCCTCCATAATTTCCTTGTCACTCGAATCCATCAACTAGTTCACTCTTTCAAAGTAATCTAAATGATTGATTTCCTTTTCTAAGTTGTTTTAAATATCTTTCTTTAGGAAACCTCTCAAATGGAAGAGCCCCATATCAAGATCGCTTTTTGGGACTCCTCTTCACTACATCGTATGTGCATGAATCCTTCTAGATATCCTTTTGGGACTCCTCTTCACTATATCTAAACTCCATGAATCCTTCTATGCTAGGTTCTGTGAATTAATTTTCATTCACTTGTTTTTTTTAATAAACATGTCACATGTTTTAGGGCCATTGTAGCTTGTTTGTGTCCGAGAAGTGGGTCACTCTCTTTATTTGTGTTCTTCTTCTAGGTTTTTTACTTCAATATTTAGTCTTGCATTGTATGTGCCTGGATGACACAATAAAAGTAGACATTGGGTAACTTTTGAATAAATACTTCTTAATCCAAAGGTTATACTTCCCCAATTTCAATACTTATTTTGGAGGGAAGATTCTTATTAATGTCAAACCTGAGACAAATCTATGGGTGCCATCTTGCATTGACAAACTAAGTTGAACCTTGGTAGATGAGGTCACTCAGGTCTTCTCTAGATGCCAAGGGTGGAGGAAGAGGAGCAACAATATCCCTAATGAAACCATAAATTAAGGAAGGAAAGTTAGGGATCTCACCCTTGAGCAGATAACGAAGCGACAGGAATGATGTCTAAGAAGCACTTAAAAATGCACATAGTTGTGCCTCTGACCTCAAAAGCTCTGACATACAAAGCTTGAAAGTCCATTTCATCATTTTCAATGGCTAAAATAACACGGTCAGCATATAGAAATTCTCACTTGTCATGACAAGATCACGAGGGAACCACTCTTTCTTGAACCATTGTCATTGTCCAAGGGACTCAACGATAGCCTTGGACAAAACAATTTTTCGATGAGGCAAACTATTTTCAAACCTCTTGCTTCTTTAGAGTATTGGCCCTTGGGAGAGAACTCAATGGAGGTTTGACCCCAAAAAGCTAAAGGAAAGAGCCCAATGATTTTCCTCCGCCACAAGGTCTACGTTATTAATGACTTAAGATTGGATGGCACCTACGATCCCCTGATGAGGAAGGAAGGGATAGCTAGAGAGAGAGAAAACAAGAAAAGAAATAAAAGAGCTAACCAAAGAAAGAATGGGAGAGAGAGAGAGAGGGAAAGAGAGAGAAAGAAAGATAAAAGAGACCATTTCCGAACACTTAAAGACCCACCACCAAAACACTCTCCAGGTCGTCCCAAAAAGAAGTACTAACCAAACGGAAGAGAGAACAAAAGACCAAGCACAGTAGCACATCCCTGTATAAGCCATCAAGCGAAGGCCACGAGAACAAAGGCCCAAGCACAACAACATGTCCTTGTAAGAAATGGAAGGCCTTGGACACCTCAAAAGACCTCTCTTATATGTAACTGATGACGCATGCAAAAGAAAACAACAACCTTTGCCGCACAAACTACAACTTTAGTGAGAAAACTTAGCTTGGCAATGCCAAAAAAGCAAGTATGGTCACGGTGGCCCTCGAGAAACAAAGGTGCCGAAAGCCACCACCAGGGGAACGAGAATCCAAAGAAGACTTCACACCTTAACACTCTCATGCCCTCTAGGCTCCACCTTGGCTTTATATCTAGATCACCTTGGTGCTTGGTGGTTCCCGCTACTACGTCCAATTGTGTCTAACTATAAGGGAAACGGCAATCATGCATGACTCTAGATAACGGACTAGTTAGGAATGCACTCAAGCATTAGGACAATGATAGAATACCGAGCCTTCCAACATTAGGACAATCATGTGTTGAGTCTTGTGTTCCTCACTCTTTTTGGGCATGTTGATTCTCCCTTGCATCATGGGTAGATGCGTAACAATGGAGTGCCGCTCCTCAATGCCTTATTTGGTCTTATACCTTGATGGTAGGGCAAGCTGGTACTAGGCGGCTTGTCCTAACCTTGCCCGCTCACTGAACAAGGCTATGGGTGTATGTGACAATGGAGATTTACTTGTATGTAGGAAAATAGAAACTTCGACTGGATGGGAACTCAACATGAGGTCAGCCTGTCATCGATAGCTACTCTTTCATCTTTTTGGGTTAAGTTTTGCATTTGGCCCTCTAGCCAAGTCAACTTAAGTCCTACTTGCTCTCGACTAGCTCAAGGGGGTTTTCCCCTCTAACTTCATGGTCTTCCATTTCCATATGGGCTACGGAAAGAAGACCTCCCCTTGGAATGGATGATCATAACCACATCTAAATAGGGCAATCTCATTTTAGGGCCAATAGGCATTGTAAGTCACATAGGCTGCAATAATTCATGTCCATTAGGAGGGAGGGTCCATGAAACTAAAATGGAGCAACACAAGGACGTCCCTCTGTGCTCCATTATAGGTTTGCTCAACCTCCTTTGAGATCGTAAGGTGACTTCTTGAAAGCCAATAACCTCTTTTTAGCTACAAATAAATTGACCCCAAGCGCCAAATGGCTTATGACAAGTAGGTACTCCTAACTAGTGGTATTCTTTCTTGGGGGAAGAAAGATATCGGATGATTGAAATATCGCAATGGACTTTACTACAATTGACCACGTTTGGAGGGGACATGATGAGGTCCACTAGACTTTTGGAAAGGTGAATTCACCCAAACAAACCTCAATAGGTAATATAAAATAGTATTATCATGAATCAATTGCGTGCTAAACATTTATAGCATATAATATCTCCTGCACCCTACTTTGAGAGACATTTCATAGAGGTATTTGAACCAATTTGAAGTTTTGCAACTCAATATTGCTTGGGTATTCAAAGCACAACATTAGGTGAGACTAAGATACATTCCCGTTTCCTACCCAACAGCTCCCATTCTTTTATTAAGTAAGACAGAATGTGATGATTGAATCTAATAAACACTTGGGAACAATTTCTTCAAGGCGAATTTCAACTACATGCTTAATGTCCCTCCGGAAGTGAAGCGATGTAGAAGAACTGGATGTAGTAGGAAATGCCATTAGGTTTGATGAATTAATGAGGGATAATGACATGCAAAATAACTGAATCGCCCACCCGAGAAATGAGATGTTCATCGCCTCCTCTGTTTATCTCCCTACTCCTTTTTTTGTACATTGTCTCTTCCTAACAAAACTCTGCGTTGTCTCTGTACATTGTCTCTTCTTTTTTTGTACATTATCTCTGTACGTTGTTTGAAAGAGTGCGAGGCAGAGAGAGAGACAGAGAGAGAGAGAGTTATGAAAAAAGTGCATTTTATAGCTTTCGAAAACGACATAGTCCTTTCGACATCGATGATCGCTACCTTGCTCGAACTAGAGAACCAAACAGAAAGGAGGCTTTATTGATGTACTTCAAAACCATGAGCGATGGAGCAGGATGATTAATGTACCTCGTCTGTGTTTTCTCGAAGATTTTTGCTATACTTTAACACATACAAGGTTTTACCTTACGCTAGCTTATTTATCTCGCAACAGTGTGTATACATCTATATGTGTATGATATATATATATATATATATATATATATATATATATATATATATATATATATATATATATATATATATATATATATATATGCGTGTGTTTATGTATGTATGCGTGAGTGATGTACACACATACATATGCTGATTGAATTGGGATTTTTGTTCATTTATCACCATTTTCGTTTGACATATTGATGTAAGAAAAATGTTGCTAAGAGATACGAAAGATATTTGGATTAACTTTTGCATCTCGCCCTCGAGCCAAGTCAACCTAACTCCTGCTTGTTCTCCACTAGCTCAAGAGGATTTTCCCCTCTAACTTCATGGTCGTCCATTTCCATGTGGGCTAGCCAAAGAACACCTCACCTTGGAATGGATTGTCATATCCACATCAACCTTGTTTCAGCGCAAAGGAGTATTCTAAGTCACATAGGCTGAAAGCCAATAAGCTCTTTTTAGCAAATGGCTTATGACAAGTAGGTTCTCGGAACTAGTGGTATTCTCTCTTGGCAGAGGAAAGATATCGGATGATTGAAATATCGCAATGGACTTTACTACAATTGGCCATCTTTGAAGGGGACATAATGAGGTCCACTAGACTTTTAGAAAGCTGAATATTATCATGAATCAAATGCGCTCTAAACATCCATAACATATGCCACCCTTGAATCATACTTTGGGAGACACTTCATAGAGGTATTTGAACCAATTTTGAAGTTTTGCAACTTAGTATTTCTCTTGTGTAGTGAAACCACAACATTAGGGAAGAGTAAGAGTTAGGATAAGCTAATACCTATTGGGCCGAAGGCTTAAGCAAGACCATGTTGGTCTTCTTTAGCGCAAGACAAGACCTTAACCTCTCCTACCCAAAAGCTCCCTTTCTTTTATTAAGTAAAAGAGAATGTGATGATTGAATCTAATAAAGACTTGGGAACAATTGCTTCAAGGGGGAAAGCAACTGCATGCTTAATGTCTGAAGCGATGTAGAAGAACTGGATGTAGTAGGAGAATCAATCATTCCAACAGTTTTTTCTCATTCTTTTTTGTACATTTTCTCTTCCTAATAAAATTCTGCGTTTCCAAGATGGTTTTTTTTCTTCTTTGTACGGATGCGCTTAAATATGTTGATCTACTGCGTGTTCTTTAATGTGTGTGTGTCTGTGTGCGAGAGAGAGAGATGAACAAGTGGCTTTTCGACCTCGCTTTATTGATGTAGTTCAATATCATGAACGATGCAGCAGGATGACTAATGTACCTCGTCACGGAAATGACATGACGGAAAACAGAAAATGACATGACGGAAAACAGAAAATGTAGAAGCGTATATTCACCGCTGTGTTTGTTCGAGGATTCTTGTTATACTTCGACGCTAGCTTTTTTTATATCTCAAGAGTGTGTATACATATATATGTCTGTATGCATGAGCGATATATATATATATATATATATATATATATATATATATATATATATATATATATATGTATGTGTGTGAACTATGTATGTGTAGGTGAGTGAGGTATACACATACGTATGCCGATTGAATTGGGATTTTTGTTCATTCATCACCATTTTCGTTTGACATATTGATGAAAGAAAAATGTTGCTAAAATGTATGAACTATATTTGAAACAAATGTACTGATTTGATAAGTGTTTACATTGAATCGTCTGTCCTGCTTGCACGTTTATCTTAGAACGAAACAAACGAAACACACTGTTTTTTGGTACCCGCGTGTTTATTGTAGTCGAGCAAATCGATTAGCTATGAAGGAAATAAATGAATTCGGGTATGCAAGGTATGCCTATAAGACACAGAGAGCTACAAAGAGAGAAAGAAAATAAAAGTCTTTACTCCAGATCTGCACAGGAAAAACAAGAGTTTTTTTATCCTAGAAAAGAAAAAATTCTAAAAAAAACAACACAATGCTCCACCAAATCCTTATCTCCGTTATAATTTGAATGTTCAAAGGACAATTGTACAGCTCAAGGACATAGTACCCATGGGATTCTCCATTTCCCACAAAGCAAGGTTTAGATTGCCTAAAGATGACACTTCGAAAGGATTGACATAGTACCCATGGGATTCTCCATTTCCCACAAAGCAAGGTTTAGATTGCCTAAAGATGACACTTCGAAAGGATTGACTGAAGGGGACTAATTTAAATCTTCTCAAAGGCAATACATTGACCTAGATCTCACATCAGTCCTTTCGTAAGGAAATTCACACAAACACAAAGAGAATAAATTTAATAATTGAAACTTACATCATGTGTTGCAGGTGAGAAATCACTAATAGCTACAAATACATACCAACTACCATGGTTGCATTGACAAAAACACTGAAAAGTCTATACAGTTGATAGGAGACCATTTAGAGTTAAGGTCATTATAAGTCTATTTGAGGAAGACAGAGATAGTGGTAAATCCATTTATTGGGGTGATGATCATGAAATTATTCGAGCAGTTTCATACCATTATAAGGAGCATTGGACATGCACTCAATGCTTCTATTGCTAGTTGCACGTAGGATCTTCTTAAGACAATACATGAGGTTCTTATTCTCGTTGTTGAAATGCTTGTTCTGGCCATAGAGCCAAATATGCTAGAGGAGCTCAGTTCTCCACATTTGTCAAATAGCTAGATGCTTTTGCTTGTAGCAACCAATGAATATTTAATCTTCTGCTATTCGGAGGTGTCCTTTAACTATTATTAAGGAGATAAAATCTACTAAAGCTTCTAGATATGTAGCAAATACCTTCCTCCCTACCTCAAAATGTATAATTCCCTTCATCCAATTTAATTCTATTGGCTCTACTCCAAGTCCAGATGCCATTATGCAATATCAACCACTCTAAAAGAGATTGCTTGATTTCAAGGGGAAAGGCCTACAAACATGTGAACATGTACCTCTAGTAGTAGTTAAAACAATCGACTTTCAATCTTTTGTTGACCCTTCTAGTGATCTTAAATATGCTTCCTTTTTGCTTTTTGACAGAGAACAACATATCAAGGGAAACTTTATGTATATTGAGGAGCCTAAGAGTTGGAAATCTTTTGCAATAGTTAATTCATGGTTTGCACAATCACCTGTAAAGAAGGTTTATATAGATTAGAATAGGATCTTAAATGTTCATAACAAACCAACTTACCTCCTTGCAACAAACATTCCTATTTCTACACCCATTTTAAAGCATTTATGCTCTTTGATGGCCTATTGAAAATTATTCCATAATCCAATCCACCCATGCCATGAAGGTTGATGAAAGAAAAAATTGAGATTGGGAGCAAAATGTTTGTTTTGGAGATAACAACTTTCTAGCTTCATCCAATATTTCTGGAATTCACAAGAGAGATTAATTCCAATAAGAAAACACTTTTCAAGAGATACCATAATGTCCGATAAGCTGTATTAATCCAGTACTTATAATTTGTAATAGGGGAAATTTTCATCTTCCTTTTGATAAGAACAAACTAAATTTGGGAAGACAATAGCTAGTCCAAGGAACTCAAAGAATTTTGGAAACTTGCACATTTCCCCCCCATATAGACCTCTTGGCAAGTGCAATTTCCTAAGTAAATTGCTTCTTGGAAGGCATCAAGCAATGAAGCAAGTAAGTAGTACAAGGAAACACATAATGATTCAAAAAAAATATACTATGAACAAGAGAAGAGTGAGCATTATACCATTTAAATACGATTTCTTTAAACTTAACCATGAACCTGTGCCATCTTTCCTAAAATGATACTTTAAATGTCATGGGAATGCCTAGCACCGAAAACCACACCAACGTGTAATATTTCACAACCAAGATTAGAAACACAAACAAGGATCATATTATTAAAGGCTTTGGAGTGAGTCTTTTTATGATTAATATTTGATCCACTAACATAACAGAGGAAATGAAGACAATATTGGAGAGATTTAGAAGATGGAGGGCAACATTTGTCCACATATTGGCATCATCGGCAAACATTTAATGCCCTAATTGGGAGGAAGAGTTGGATATGTGAATAACCTTGATGTTCCCTTTCCTCATAGCATCTCTGAACACCCACCCAAAGCATCATGAGAGATAGCAAACAATAGAGGAGCAAGTTGAAAACATTATCTAATTAGATCTAACAACTTTGAAAGATTCACATAAGTGGCCATTCATGGAGGTCCTAGGGTATGCACTACCAAAACAAGTTTTAACATACTTGATGAACTTCCTCTTTGCACCAAAGCCATGCAAGGAATAGAGGAAAAAGTGCCACCCTATTCTTTCATTACCTTTATTAAAGTCAAATTTCAAAAAAACGAAGTATTGCTTCAGCTCAATTTCATACTCAAACCCTTCCCATAATGAAATGATAACATCTAGAATAAATCTATCTTTTATGAAACCTTTTGTTTAGAGACATTGATTTGGTTCATAATGGGCCTAATTTTCCTAACTAAAGTGGAGGAGAAGATCTTGTAGATGGTAGTTAGAGAAGTGATAGTTCTTGAATTTTTGAGATCATGTTTGTTTCCCTTCTTATGGATCAACTGGATAACTCCAATATTCATGTGGACTAGAAGAGCACCTTTTCTAGATGCCTCATTCAAAATTAGGATAATTTAGGGAGTCAAAAAGTATTTATAATATCAAGGAAAATGCATTAGGAATCCCATCAATATCAAGAAACATATAGGGTTTTACTTTACTTATGGTTTCTTTGATTTCATAGACAGTGAGGGGCACGTGAAGATAGTAGCAAGGCTATGTGAAATCATTTTCTTTTCTCTTTATGGGGATGGTAGGTCTCATTCTCTAAATATCCTACTCCCATTTGGGAGACTAGAGAAAACATTAGTAAAGAAGCCTAAAGCCTCTTCTAAGATCTCCTTGATGTTGATAGTAGTCCCACCATTCTTATTATTCAATAATGAGATATAATCTCTCACCTTTATTTTTTTAAAGAAGCATACATCTACTTATTGGCTCTATCCAACTTCTCATTCTTAAACTCTCTAGATGAGGAAAGATTCATACTAGCTTTAAGGTATTGCTCATATTTCAACTAACACTACTTGTCTAAAAAACAGTTGGAAGGCCTAGACTCATCGAAACTAGACACCTCATCCTGAACCCTTCTCCTTCTTTAAGCCCTAAAATTTCTAGTAAGGTTTCCATAAGATGTGAAGAGCTTTTGAATTTGACTAACAAATTTTTCCCACGAAGTAGAGGGACAAGAATCTAAGGAAAACTTATTAATAATGGCCTCTTAAGTTCTCTAGAAACAAATAAGCATGTTAAGGAGGCTAGAATGTTATTTCTTCCTTCATAAGAATTTAAAACATTATGTGGATCTCCACTCTAAGTGCCAAACATGTATTTTCTATGAATCTCCTCACTTAAGAGTGCTCCACATATGTGAGCATAGACCAGTTTACCTCCAAGTGCACTATTTCTAGTAGTAGTGCAAATTGTATCCCATGATGATGGCAAGGTGTATAACAAAAAGTCTAGTTTCATTGCATATATCCATGTCCATTTTTTGAGCCTATAACGGAGACAATATAGCATCAAACCCATTTAGATGAGTAGCAACATTATCTCTGTCCTTGAATCAAAAAAGTAATATATTTTTCTCATTAGATACACTTTACTTGATGTGGTTTCTTTTTCATATTTATTGCATGAGATCTTGCAAAGATCCTCTATACTTTGATAGTCCAATACTATCAAGTAAATGTTATCTACCATGTCCAATCAAATGGTAGACCTAACCATTTCATCCAACTCACCCCGGTCATCTTCATCCATGTCAGCAAGCTTCTTTTAGATTCCATTTACTCTCTTTCATTTCCTCCCCTAAATTAGCAAATATTTAATGTGATGCTTCCATTGAGCAAAGTTTGTCCCATCAAAATTTTTTTTAATCTCAAAATGGTCTTTGCCCTACAAGCTATAGCTGCTTGTTGGAACACTAGTACTAAAACTTGATCCATGAGATGTGTGTGAGATCTTTGATGCCATGATGATTGAGAACTCTCCAGATTGATAATGGAGCTAGAAGAGTTCAAACACCACTAAGGCTCAAAACAAGATGACCAAGTGTAAATTTCTAGGAACAATTAAGAGATTCTCCCTACATAAATGGATCAATAAATAGTAATGACCAACCAAGAGGATTATGTGAGAGTATATGTTCTCACACCAATAAGTGTATCAAGGGGTAAATCAACCACTATGTAGTTGACAAAACAAAAATCAGGGAAACATTTTGCCAAGATTTCCTCTGCAAAATGAGCATATGAACAATGTGAAATGCTCATAAACTGCAAGTACTCACATGTAAACCCACATAGGCAATCATTGAATCCACAACCTATAATAAGTTAACTGAAAGAATCCAACTTGGCTTATCCCGCAATTATGAAAAACTAGCATAGTACATCTCATATAACAAGGGTGGGTAAGTCTTACACCTCCATCAACAAAGAGAGCCAGACATATGGGTGTCTTCAAGTTAAGAAAACCTCACCAAAACCCTCTTTATCGACCTCAAAGCCTTTATGCAAAAATCATAAATGCTATATCAATAACCACATGGACGTACATAAGCGGTATCCACAAAAGTGTACATAGTTTGTATGTGCTCAATATATGCAGTAAAATTGCACAAAAAACTTCAATTCATAATCCAAACAATAGCCAATAGAACTTGCAAAGTCTCTATCAACTCTATCCTTTTGTCTCAGAAAACCTACATAAACTTGTAGTGGATGCTCCCACCATAACTAAAACTAGTATGGCTGAAAAACACAACCCTAAAGGTGAATATTCATTGTCAGAGAAGTACAAAGAGGACTTGTTGATTTTCTTGAAGCTATGTAAAGAGAACTATGTGCAGAATTACTCTAAAAGGGCTCCAAGAATGACCCCAAAAATGATTGAAAACAAGCTTTGGAAGCAAAGAATGAAGCTTTGAGCGAACAAAACATGTTGAAGGTAATGTTAACCTTAGTCATTCCTCTTCTCTAGAAACCACAAGAGTGTAGCTAAGTGGAAAGAGATCTTGTCGATTAAGTGAGCACTAGGGGAACAAACTAGGATGGATGACCTTCTAGGAAGTTTTGGGAATCTCCGTCTTCCTTGATCGTTGAGGTCCTCTCTCATGCGTAGTCAATGGCCTCGGCAGGTGCTCACTTCAATCACATAAAAGGAATAAAGCTTTTTGCATTGAAAATTTATGATACTAGTGAAGTATGTTGATGATGACATACCAATTTGAACTCTCCTTCTAGAGAGCTCATCAGTGATACCCTCATAGTACAAAACCAACACCTAGGAACCACACATGGTAGCTAGCATAAAGGCTACAAACTATGCAAAAACCTTAGTACAAAGGGAGCACAAAGATAGATTTCCTAGGTGTTACAATCAAACTAAACGTCTATGAATGCTCAAGCCACTATACGTATTTTTAAGGAAAATATACAAAAGCATCCATGCCCATTTGTCAACAAGTGCATCATATCAATCTACACTAGAAAGGGAACAAACTACATGCTCACTTATACACACACACACATACACACACACACATACACACACACACACACATATATATATATATATATATATATATATATATATATATATATATATATATATATATATATATATATATATATATATATGTATATATATATATATATATATGTATATATATATATATATATATATATATATATATATATATATATATATATATATATATATATATATATATATATATATATATATATATGTGTGTGTGTGTGTGTGTGTGTGTGTATGATTGGTGCAAAACGATGAACTTTCATGCATAACATTGTGATAGTGCATTTGGAGGCCAAAATGAGCTCAATCAAAATTTTGAAGCCATAGAGTGAAAATTTTTTAACACCTAACTGCCTTGAGTATGCTGAAGAATTTTCATGTGATTTTGAGATCATGACTTCAGGGTTGCTAATGACACCCTAGATGAAGAAGCTTGGATCAGGACAGAATATAGATATACAAGCTAGCGGGAAAAAGCATCCTCAAGAGGGGAAAAAATGTCCCCATGGTCCTTATTGTGTTTGCACTCACCAGAACCAAAATATATTAACAATTTTGAGTCATGTACAATGAAAATAGTTTCTTATCATCAAAAGACTATTCAAAGATGTCAATTTTTTTGGGCACTTTAAAAAATGGAACTAAGGTTGAAGTCACTAAATAAGATTCAAGGACATTGAAACAGACCATAGAAGTTTAATTTGATAGTTTCTTCGTATTACAACATGAGATAAGTTCATAAAATTCTTTAGAGGCTCTTTTCCTACTTATTCAAGATCTTAAAAGCCTTCGTAGTTTGTAATGGAGTATTGCAATAAGATGAAATATATTTCAGGAATTGAACAATGTGTAAATATTCACTTATATTTTAGCAAGAACTACATCATGCACTAAACAAGAAGTACAACATGGGCTGGATATGGATAAGATGGGACTTCTAGTTCAAAGATATTCTCCACCTACTTAGACAGAACAAGAAACTAGTCCTCATGTACAAAATATTTATTTTGGAATTTGGACTAATGTCAAGGCTAGCAAAATTTTCGACACAACGCCATGGTCTAAAAGATGCTTCACTAGAAAGGACATAGGTTACCTTTTAGTCTCCTTGCCCAAAGCTTATTTTCCAAAAAAACAGAAAAGAAAGAAAGCATTGTGTAGGTTCTATAGATAATTTCCTAGTCTATGGACATATTAGAAGCAAGATCCGAGTTGGTATCCTTGGAGAGAACATTCCTTAAATCCTCGATGCAAGTACATGTTGAATGCAGGGTTGTTGGTTATCGTACAAATCCCTCCTAGGAGTGATGCGATGAACAAGGAGCTAGCACTCATATATAAGGAAGTGCCAAGCTATGTGAAAATCACTCGACGAAAGGACGTAAGCCCAAAGCTCTACGGAAAGGTTCAAAATTGTCCCTAGGCACAGCTTGCATATGTATATATGTATGTGCATGTGTGTGTATACATGTGTTTATGTATGTATGCATATGTGTCTATGTATGCATGTGAGTGTATGTGTGTGTGTCTAATGTGTGTGTGTATATGTGTAAGCATCTATATGTGTGTGTGTATGATTTTGTATGTACACAGGTACATGTTTCTGTGTGTATATATGTGTATATGTGTGCATGTTTGTGCGCATATGCATATGTGTGGATGACATGCACATACATACATACATATGCATACACGTACTTTCAAATCTATAAAACAAAAACACTAATTTTTCCTTTGAAGAAAAATCTCTATGGTAGGATTAGAGCTCTCTAGACTCTCAAACATGTGTGAAATGAGTTTTCGATAATAAAGTTTCAATTGAAAAAACATTCGATCCAAAATGTTTTGATGGAAATTTTTTTCATCGAAAGCTTTTCGATCGAAAATGTATTCATGTCCGTTTTCTTTTTGTGTTTATTCGGAGAATCCCAAATAAAGCCAACATATTCCGTATTTTTTAATTATTCGATCGAATAAACACAACCTAGGTCATGAGGACAAATGAGCATCATGTCATCACCATATGTCATAATGATCAGAAGCATACCATTAGCACACTTAACATATAAGGTGCTTTCAGTTGGATTGTTCTGAAAACCATATGCAATTAGATAGGCATGTATCTTTTCATACCAAGCACGTGGTGCTTGCTTTATACGATATAATGCCTTCTTTAACCTGTACACTTGGTTTTCATGCCCTTTTTGCACAAAGCCACGAGGTTGAAAAGCATACACTTCTTCATGCAAGTCACCATTCAAAAATGTTGTTTTAATTTCCAATTGATGTACATTCCAACCAACGAGGAGCTGTATGTGCACAAATGCTATAAATAATAGTCATTCGGCAAGTAGGAGCAAAGGTTTCATCAAAATCAATGCCTCTTTCCTATGCATAACCCTTTGCAACAAGCCTAGGCTTATACCTATCAATTGTTACATCAGGTTTATGCTTCATATAGTATACCCACTTAGTTCCAATGGCCTTCTTGCCAGGAGTAAGCCACATAAAGACCAAGTATCATTTTTCATGATAGCATCATATTCAGATTGTATTTCAGAATTTTGTGCTTCATCAAACGAAATAGGTTCAGTTTTGTCATAGAGACTAGAGGCAACCATAGCATAGAAATATGATGCAAAAGAGGCACTATGAGAGCATAAACGAGGACGATAGTACAGAGCTGCATCTAATTTATTGTCACGCAAAGTTTGCACAAGACATTCTAGCATCGTTTTTGCCTGCTCAATATCAGCTCTCTCATCAACAAGTGCATCATGTAGATCTACATAAAAAATGGAATGATCTACATTATCACATGAGATTTGCAAAGGCTGATAAGTTGCCTCATTAGGACCAACACTATCATATATGTCTTTGGACCTAACAAATGTCTCCTTAGTACACGAAACTAAGGGCTGAATAGCATCTTCCACAAAAACAACATCACGGCTTACCAGAATGTGTTTAGTCTATGGATGATACAGACGATAGCCTTTGCTTTGAGAACTATACCCAACAAAAATATATTTTACTACTTTATCATCCAATTTTCTACGATGTTGTTCAGGCACCAATGCATATGCCAAACAACCAAAAACACACAGATGAGCGATAGATGGCTTGCGACCATGCCAAGCCTCGTATGAAGTGATAGACACCAGTGTTTTAGTGGGACACTTGTTAAGTACATATGCTGCACACATGATAGCCTCAAGCTAGAAACCATGTGATAAAGCTTGACTCTTGACTATGCCTCACCATCTCCATGAGTGACCTATTTTTCCATTCAGCAAGCCCATTCTGATGAGGTGTATAGGACATTGTACATTGATGTTTTATCCCATGCTCAGCCAAAAATGCATTAAAGTCATAAGACATATATTCCCTCCTAATCAGAATAGAGGGTGCCCATTTTACATGTTGATAGATTTTCAACAAAAACTAGAAACTATTTGAAGCATATAAACTTTTCCAACTTTGCTTTCAATGGATATACCCATGCATGCCTAGAAAAATCATCAATGAAAGTCACAAAGTAAATATAATTTCCAAAAGAGGGAGTCTGCATAGGACTACATACATCACTATGAGCAAGCTGCAATTTCTGCGTAGCTCAAACTGAACCATCTTTGGGAAATGCAAAATGCTACATTTTTCCCAAAATACAGTCTTCACATACATGTTTACAAAGTTCCTCAAGCTTGGGCAAAGAGTACACCATTTTAGATTTTTGGAGGCATAGCAAACTAGTAGAATTTAGATGACCAATGCTTGCATGCCAAAGCTTTGCATTTAGCATAGTCTAAGAATCATGTACTGCACATGTTAAATCTTTCACAGATTTTTCATAATCTCTGAGGTTATACAACCCATGAGATAAATGCAAGAAGCAATAATCATGTCATCATTTGAGAGATCATGAATTGTACATTTGTCAGCAACAAATTTCACAACCAAGCCAATCTTGGCTAAAGCCAAAACTAATAACAGATTCTTCTTGATCCCTGGCACAAATAAAGCATCTGACAAAGTGAAAGAACTACCATCAACAGTAGTCAAAATGATCTTACAAACTCCCATAAATGGATAAGAGGAGTTGTTGGTTCATGTAATAGTATTCCATGTAGGGGCAGGCTTGAGTGAAGAGAACAAACTCCACTGCTAAGTAATATTTGTGGTCGCCCCACCTTCAAAGTACCAAACATCTAAGTCTACTGCAGACATGCATTGCTCATGAAAAGATAGGTCAAAATTGCAAACAATATTAAACACCCATTCTTCATCCTGCACAAGATTAGTAGACTCTGCTTTTAGTGTAGAGGCCTCTATAGCAACCATTCCGACCTCTCTCTTCTTTGCCTCTTTATCAACAAGTGTTTGACAGCTCTTAAGGACATGATCATTTTCTTTACCGTATTTGCAAAACAATTTGTGCTTTTCTGATTTCTTCTCATCTTTGTCTTCCTTCTTCAAATTTGCAGCATTTGCAGATTTCTGCTTACTAGTAGAAGATCTTCGCTTTCCTTTGCCCTTTTGATTAGCTAGGTAAGCTTGATCTACAAAACGCATAATGGACTTCTTCCCCTAGACTGATCTTCCACTAATAGAATATAAACTAACTCTTCAAATGATATGACATTTGGATTGCCTTTCATCATCAATTGAAGAGTAGAAGCAAAACTCTCATATGAGTTACGAAGACTATTGAGAATGGTCTGCACAAGTGAGCTATCTAGTATAACTTCATCAACAACAATCAATTGTTCTTTCAAATCCTTGAACTTTGTGAGAAAATTATACATAGAATCACCTTCATTCATGTGCTCACTCTCCAACTGTTTTCGGAGGTAAGATTGAGAAGCCTCATTCTTAGCCTAGTACAATGCGATAAGTGTATCCCAAGCATCCTTAGCTGTTTTGCAAGAGCAAATGTGAGGAATAATGGCTCATTTGATAGACAAAGCTAACAATGTGTGTGCTTGAGCATCTCTGCCATCCCAACAAATTTTCTCTACAATAGGTGCAACAGAAATAGCAGGATGAACAGGAATCTGTAGAATATCGCCATCTTTGACACCTTCTACATCAGCTTGAGTACCTACAGTTGTAATAGTTGCATGTTTGATAGGACATTTTTCAACACCCTGCACAATGTTCCACAGTCCTTTTGCAACCAATTCATGTCGCATCATATAAGCCCATCATCAATAGTTGGTACTATCCAACTTATCCTCAATACCCAACATACGGAATACATCACTACTTTCATCCATAGCTAGTGACTAAATACATTGATGCTAAAAATTGATTGTACCTCAAAATATGAACAGAATTGCCCGGACAAATTTTTCTAAATATGTAGGAGACTATGAGACGCTTATACTAACAAACTCAAACTGGTATATACCTGTGTCACCTTGAGTATACTCACCAAAATTTGTGCGAGTCTACGACTGCGATAGGAGGAGTGTTGATGATGCCCTAGATGAAGCCGTGACATGCTCTGATACCAATTGTTGGAGTTAGACGTCTGCGGAAGCACACGAAAAACACAAGGAAGAAGAAGAAGTTGGGACCACAACACACAATACTGAATGTATTACCACTAGAATGTACAAAGATAAGTAACCCATTAGGGCTATAGGCATATATATACAAGATGGGGAAAAAAACATCCTAAAGGGTGAAAAACGTATCCGGACAGTCCCAGAGTATTCACACACATCACTACCTAAATATATCAACATATAGCTTCCATATCTACCTCTAGCATTGTTATTTTGACTTTGATTTGAACTTTATTGACAATACCAACAATCATTTGCCAAAGGATTGCTCAAGCCACATATCCAACATGTGTTCTTGTTGTTACTCTAATTACCCCCACCTTTTCCATTTCCTATACCATTGCCTCTTCCTTGGACATAATAGCCTGAAAAGTCAATTGTTCTTCCACCTTTGCTTTACTGAGGTACCATATCAACGTTGTAATGGATGCATCACAAAGTCCTGAATGAGGATGACTTCAACGCAGCATATTAGGTATGGAAATGGAGATTTCCATTCAATATTTTGGCTTAGAGTTCTCAAGAATGAACCATGAAATCATAAAACCTTTCTTTTTTCTTATGGCTTCAACATCTATATCACTGGCTTACATTCGAAGGCACATACATTTTCAAATATTGTTAAGTCTTTCAATAACTTTGTTGCAATTTCGAAAGTGCCTCAAGAAATCGGCATCTTTGAATAGTCTTTTAATGATCTTAAACTATTTTCATTGTACATTTGAACATCCCATTTTTTAGGATTACTTCGGTTTTTTTTAATCACTTCTTTTATTAGCTTCCATCCAAAGTTGGGATCACAAATTTGGAGGAAGTGCCTTAAAAATAGTTGTTCAGGTGAAATTATTTTAGACTTTAGAAACAATACTCTAACTTCATAGATGATACCTATAGTGGACTCCTAGTAACCTAAAAAAAACTTGTATCCACTTTGGATGAGATCACAAAACCTCCCTTTCCAGCTACACCAATTCATAAACAATTTAGTGCCCCTATTGGATGCCCCTATGGAGAACATAGAAAATGTAGGGGTCTACTGATATATTTAGGTAGTGATGTGTGTGAACACTCTAGGGCCACCGGGGCACTTTTTCCCCTCTTTAGGAGGTTTTTTCCCCCGGCTTGTATATATGCCTATAGCCCTAACGGGTTACTTATCTTTGTACATTCTAGTGGTAATACATTCAATATTGTGTGTTGTGCTCCAAGCTTCTTCTTCTTCCTTGTGCTGCTCCCGTGCTTCTGCGGACGTCTAACTCCAACATCAAATTAATTTTCAATGAGGAAGAAAAAGTCTAATAGATGGATATGGTATAGATGGAGGAAGAAATTGGGGATAGAATCAATCCTACAATACAACCTACTACAATTATGCCAAAGATACACAAAATGAAAGCCATATAACATTGAATATGAACTTGACTACTACATCAGACAAAGAAGACCTCAAGATATTTGATATTGACTCTACTTTTTCAAATCATTTTTCATGAAACATAGAGTTAATGTCAAATCTAGAAGAAGGCATTCCTAGTCATATAGTTCAAAGAGGTGACAATACAAGACACAATGTACTTTCAATTGGAGAAGTGAAATGAAGGAATGGTTTAGGTTTTCTTACCAATGTTTTCTATATTCCCTAAGAACTCGATTAGTGTGGGAAAAATAGTTGAAAAAGGCTTTCAAGTCAGGTTTACAAATGAAGGAGTTTTGGTGCAAGATCTAAACAAAGGATATAATCAAATTGTTTATGATAAGAAGGAAGGTAAACTCTCCAGCTTGAAAGTACATGCGAAACAATTTCAAGCTTTTCTCACACATGGTGAGGAGTTGATTATAGAATTAGACCTTCAACTTAAGAGGTTAGGATATTCCAATGAAAGAGGAGTCAAAGCTATAGTGGCAATTGAATTTTTTCTAGATATACCTAATGTGGAGAATCAACATATGTTCTACAAATGTGCAACCTGTCAAATGGTAAAGGCACATGGATTATCATTTCCGAAGAAAGGATTTAAGCATGATGGATTACTAGAGCTCATCCGTATAGATGTATGGGGACCAAAAACAAGAAGGATCAATCAATGGCTCTAGATATTATGTTCTTTTTATTGATAATGCTACAAGATGAATAAATCTTTATGAAGGTAAGATCAGAAGTATTTGGAGACTTCAAGCATTTGCATGCAAATATAGAAAGAATAACATGTGAAAATTCAAAGAAGTAAAGGTTTGATAGAAGGGGATAATACTTATCCCAAGAAATCAATGATTATCTTTTGAATGCAGGTATCAAGAGAGAGATAACTTGGAGATATACACCTCAACAAAATTGCATGGCAGAAATAAGGAATAGGACCGTGGTGGAGTTTGCTAAGGCCATACTTAAAGAAAACAATTTTCCAAATTATCTATGGAATGAGGCTTTGAATATAGTTACTTCTCTTATGTATAGGTTGCCACATGAAACTCTTGATGGAATGACTCCTTATGAAGCTTGGTGGGGTAAGAAATATTGTAAAGTATTTGGATCAATCTCCTATTCTTATGTACCATCTGAGCTTAGGCTAAGCTAACATTTGAATAACAAAAAAGTTGGTATGGAAAAGAAAATCAAGGAAGTGAAGAATTTGAAAAGGAGGTAAGATATTGTAGGGGACAAATTTATAAGTGTAACATATACTTACAAGTTGGATCAGAAATAGGTCTAGAAAGTTGCAAAATAGGAGTTTCAATATTAGAAGCATAAGTTCTAAATGTATATAAGTGAATTAAGTTCATAAATTCATAGAATTGAGAGCCATATTACTCAATGTAAGTCCTAAACTCATGTATAGGTAATCAAGGCTCTTAGGATGATAGATCACTAGGAAAATCTCTTTACTATTGGATTCTTTTCTGTGTTCACAAGCAGACTGAAACCAAAACACTTTGTAAAAATCTTCCCTAATAGTAAATCAATATTTTTCTAGAAGGTATCGAGCCAAATCTTAATTTCTCAAGATATCAAAGTCATTTTGTAATTATTTGATATTTGATAGTTATGAGGATTAGGTGTAAGTTTCCATGAAATTCTTAGGGTCAAATCTGTTGGTGCAAGGCAATTAACAATTGAAGTTTTGCAGTCAAGTATTGAAGAAAAGATCAGGATAGGAAGCATGAAGAAAGTATATGATCAGAGAATGAAGTTATGTATACATATGTACATTAACTTAGAGTTAGCTCACTTATACTTTTGTATATTCATGAGCTTGTACATATTTGCCTATATATACAAGGAAAAATGTCAGGGAAAATATGAGAGAGCATGTGAATAGAGAAAATAGAAGTTGTATGAGTCATTAGACACTTTAGAAGTGAGTAAGATCTCTCTCATCACTCAGGTGTAAAGTTTTCTAGAAATGAAGAAAACTTGCACCGGATATTTCTGAGATTTCTCCTTATGTGTTGACTCTTTTGTGAAATACTTTTGTACAAGTCTAAGTCCGTAGTTGAATGACCTGTGTACAAAGTTTTAGCTTCATAATTGTGATCAAGCTGTGAGAATTATGAGTAGGAACATTCATATGTGAAGAAGTGTTGAGTGTCTTCTCAAACAGGTGCAATCTCGATGATCAAAGAATTGATCATTTCTTAGTGGAGAGTGCAAAGTTTTGCACAAATGAGGAGTCAAAATCTAATTTGGAAGGTAATCCATCTATGGCTAAAAGCATTTGCATAAAAGGGTTCTAGTTTGAGAGAACCAAGCTTTAGAAGTTGCAGGTGTCAAAGTCGACTATAAAGAACTACAATTTTAGACATAGGTAACTTGTTATGATCATTTCTCAAGATCTACTGAATCTTTTGGAATGGTTTACCTTGGAGGAGGTGCAAAAACTATAGGCGATATGTTGTGTGAATTTTTATCAAAAACTTTACACATTTGATAAGTCAATGAGTGAGTTATGTGCAGCAGATTTTCTGTGGTCATCTTCTTCAGCGTTTATCCAAAATTTTGATAATTGATCATTGATCCTCTAAATTGGTTAAGGCTTTGAGTTACTCTTGATATAGAGAAGCTCTAACTTCAAGAGTAGCTTGTTCTTTTGGAGGTTAACACTCTCCATCAGTGGTATCAGAGCAGGAAGTATCAAAATTGAAGGAAGGAGGACCTCGACTGCTACAGTCATAAAGAATTCAACATTTGAAGATTCAAAAGGTGAAAGCTTGAGAGCAAAGCTTGAGAAGGGGCCAGAAGATACCAAGGAAGACAAAAGGAGTATCATTCGAAGTAAAGGTAACCTTATTCCTCATAAAGCTTCAAGGATTTAACACACATGTGAAGAAAGGATGGGAGATTCTCTTTAGATAGAGAAATTGGATAGAGAGAACTATCCAGCATGGTCAATGAGGATGGAAGCTCATCTTATGAGCAAAGAATTGATAGGTTATATTACAAGTGAAGAAGAAAAGCCTCAGTTCAGAGTTCCTAGTGTTCCAACTAGGGAGGAATTATCAGATTTGAAGACTTGGATGAAGAGAGATGCTCAAGCCAGGAGCATTATATACATGGTAGTTAATGAATACTTGCTATCTCACATAAGAGGTCTTGAAAGTGCAAGTGATATATGGAATGCTTTGGAGGAGCATTTCCAAAACACCACAAAGTCAAGGAAGGCATCCTTGTGGGCAGAATTTACCACATTCAAGAAGAAGGCCTCTCAATCTATCTTAGATTATGTAACAAGGATGAAGGACATTGCAGATGCATTAGGAGCAGTTGATGAAGATATTGAGGAGGATAAATTGGTAAGCCAAATCCTTACAGGTTTGAGAGGTGATGAAAAATGGAAGCCATTCATTTTGTCTACTGAAGTATCACAAGATCATTTTACTCCTGACTTAAATCAGTTGCTAGGACACATGCTAACCTTTGAGCATGATGTCAAAGGTGAAAGTGATAAAAGTGCAGGTCAAGCAATGTATTCAAAGGAAGAAGAAGATTAGTAAAGGGAAGCAACAAGCAAATGAAGATGAAGGTACAACTAGCCAAGCTAACTTCCTAAGAGGAAGAGGAGGTGGCAAAGGAAGAGGAAGAGGCAGAAGTAATAAAGATGGAGTTAAAGCTTGTTGGATTTGTGGTAAGACAAATCATTTAGCTAATGATTGTTGGCATAATACTCAGAATAATGGTGGATATAATCAGAAGTTTAATTCAAGAGGAAGAAGTGGCAGAAATCAAAGAGCTAATTTCAGAGGTAGAGATAGTAGAGGCTACTTTGGAAGAAATGCAGGTAGAGGATTCCAAAGTCAACAATACAACAATACCTACTAAAATTATGCTTCAGATCAGAAGGAGGATTCAACATTGATAATGAATGCAACTTGTGAAAGGCAAAGTGAAGATCAAAGAGTCTTCTACATTGACTTAGGGTGTAGGAATCACCCGAGTGGAAACATAGCTTTCATGATTGATTTGGAGAATAAGGTAACTAATCATGTAGTTCAAACAGGTGACAATACAAAGCACAATGTGAAGGCAATTGGATCAGTGAAGGCCAAGGATGGAAGTTCTCTCTTGAGTAAGGTTTTGTATGTTCCTACAATTCCAAAGAATGTGATAAGTGTAGGACAAATTGTTGAAAACGGTAATGAAGTTGGGTTCACTAATGAAGGCGTTTTTGTGGAAGACCCTAGCAATGGGTATAAACAAATTGTTTCAGGGAAGAAAGAAGGAAGACTATTCACATTGAAGATTCAAGGTAACATTGGTCATGCCTTGTACACTTATGGAGGACATAAGATCTCAGAGTTAGGTCTTTGGCACAAAAGGCTTGGACATTCTAATGAAAGAGGTATTAAAGATATGGTTAACAATGGGTCAGTGCTTGGATTGCCTAATGTTTCAGGTCAACATATGACATACAGATGTGACGCATATCAATTAGGTAAAGCTCATAAGAAATCTTATTCCAAGCATGGTTTTATGTATTCAGAGAAGCTTGAGTTTGTACACACAGATGTGTGGGGACCATCAAAGGATTTCAGCATCAATGGTTTAAGGTATTATGTGAATTATGTTGATGATGCTACCAGATGGATCACTATCTATGTGATCAAAGATAAGTCAGAGGTATTCAATACATTCAAACATTATCATGTGTATGCAGAGAGAATTACAGGTCAAAAGTTGAAGACACTAAGGTCAGATGGAGGGGGAGAGTATTTCTCTAATGAGTTCAGTGATTACTTGTGGAATGCAGGTATAAAAATGGAAGTTACTTGTAGGTACTCTCCTCAACAAAATGGTGTAGCAGAAAGGAGAAATAGGACTCTTGTTGAGTTTGCAAGATCCATGATGAAAGAGAAAAATTTCCCAAATTATTTGTGGGCTGAGGCTGTAAATACACCCACAACAGCGAGTCGTAACAAACGAGAACTATGTCGTAAAAAGAGAACACTCTCATCAAAAACAAGCAAATGGAAGCTTATGTTTGAGATTCCTTTATAACAGTATACATATATTACAAAAATGAGGTGAAAACATGTGATTTTTGACATTTTTTGTCATTTTCTCATAAAAAAAGAGCTCAAGTTGTAGTCAAAATTTCAGTATATAAGGCATTGACATGTTCCAAAATGTATATGATAAGACATCGACATGTCCAAAATCTATATATAAGACATTGACATGTCTAAAATCTATATAAAGAATGTAGAACTGAATAGTTCTTATACAAAAATAACATTTTAGACATATTTTTAATGGGTGGATATCTGATTGTTATTCAAAATTGCTACAAAACATGGTTTCATTAACCAAACTACTTCGAGGCATTTACAAAAGCACTAAAAATGTCTGAGAGCTTCAATGCATCTCACAACTTTGTCGATCTATGTCTACACCCTCATCATCTGATGCACTTGATTCAGTCTCATACTGTTGAGAGCTCTCTTCTTCTTCTTCTATATCCACAAGAGCTCTATCTTCATCCACGTACATACCAAATTCTGTAGGATCATGCAAAACTCTTCTTGTTTGCCTATGATTTCCTGTACCACATACATCTGGAAGCTTTTGTTTTATCATGTTGATGGTTGCTTTCCTCAAGTGACCTGTTTTTGTCAAGGAAAAATCATAAACAAGAATATCTACATCATCCATTTTAAGAGTGGATGTGCTTCGAATATTCTTTTTCTTTTTTGAACCTGTTCGTTTAGTATCACACACCATTTCTAAGTTATATTTACCTGTGAATGCATTACTACTTTTAGTGTAATACCAATGCACCATCAAAGCCTCTATTCTTCTCTGATCAATATCTTTAGTTATCCCTAAAACCTTTGCAATCCAAAATGGTCTGGTAGCCTCATCACCATCAGCAAGAACTGCAATAAGTGTTCCAACATTTATCTCTATTAAATTTCCTTGCCATCTTGCTTCTGCCTGTTTTGTCATCCTTGGGCCTACATAAATATTTCTTTCTGGTGGATGTATAAAACTTTGAAGTGCATCTGCATTACATGCTTGGGCCACATTCACGGATCTTTGTGTACAAGAATCCCATGTGAATGGAACATCAACTGGCCAGTGACCTGCAATTGTATACTGTATAACCTCTTCTTGATGATTGAAAAAGTCCTCCCACCAAGATACATCTTGATCTCCAGCATATTTTTTTGCACGCTCAATATGTCTCTTCTTTTCAATGAGTGCATGCATCCAGCTTTTACTTTGATCAACCATATTTCCACATCTTTCTGTATTGTTTTTATCTTCATATGGTGATTGTTCTACACCATACACTGTTACAATAGACAAATTAGGCACCTGCAATAAGAATCTGCATCCCTCTTTAGGCTCCCACCCAAGAGAAGATGAATACTGCTTTGCAAATAAAAGGGTTATTTCATCAACCCTCCTCATCAAGAATACATGGTTGAAAATAATATTGTGCAATGGAGCCAAAACCTTAGCACTGTTATCAAGGCCCATTGAGCAAAAGTGCGTAAAGTCATAAATCTGTGTGAGGTGTTGAACTTCTGGTTTTGGTAGATAAAATCGGAAGAGTAAAAGCATTGTTATGTGCCAACTTCTTAGAGAAAGTACTGAACATTTGATCAATGTGATCATGAGTGTGGCCAACCAGAAGGAAATTTACCTTAACCTTCTGAAATACCTGTTTTTCAACAAGCATGCTTAAATATCCAAAGACTGTAGAATTTTTATTCTCTCTTGTAGTATTATCTAGTTGCAAATATAGAGTTGGTGGCAAAAGACCCTTCCATGATTGCAAAACACGATGAATGACAGTAACTGTAAGGTTTGGATCATGATGCACATTCGGATATGTGAAGAAAACTTTGGACATTACAGTTCCATTGTATACCAAAGCACCAACCAAATGCATTTGCACAAGGACTTCATCTCCAATGTCCTTAGGGATGCGATAAAAATGTCGCAAACAAGTTTTTTTTTGATCCATACCATCGATCAACAAACACATATAACGCTCCGGATTTTTGAGTGCTTTACTTCGATGATGAATTGCTTTCTTTCTCTCTAAAGCTTGACTCTCACGATGGTTGTTAAGAAGTTTTTTAAAATTATTCTTTTCCTGTGGTGTTGTAGCCCCTTTTGCCATGTTTTTCAAAGTGGCGCAAACTGAACATTCACCCATTCTAACTTTACGAGGAATAGAAACATTGTTAAACTCTTCCTTCCATAATCCAGTAAAGTGACGATACAACACATACTTATCATTTCTATTTTCCATGTCTTCTCTATATATTTGAAATACCTCTCGACGAGTAAAGTTATCTGACAAGTGCAACCTTCCAGTTGTAGGCATAACCTCACAATGCAAGCTAAAATAGTTCATCATCCAATTCATTGCATGACGTCCAACAGATCTGTTGGTCCCAACATGGAACTTATCCAAAATGAGATCCCCATTCAAAAGCCCTTGAACCCTATGTATTCTAAAATTTCCCACACCCATTGCAATTTTAAATGCAGCCCTACAGCATCGCATCCCTTGACTAAAGAAATATTCAAAACCAACACACGTTACTGACATGTTATCCTCAATCATTTGCATGCGAGAAACAAGGTATATATCCTGCCTTTCACTATCTAAATGGAGGAATTTTTCTCTTAGGTGCTTTAGTTTCTTCATTCCTAAATTGTACAAACATTTCAAACCACAACAATGCTTCACAATATCCAATGCAATCTGTCTATCTAAAGTAAGAAATTTAAATCTTTTTTGACTTACTTCACGAGGCCTTCTTTTAAATCGTAGACTGAGCTTGCTTTGCTTTTCCTTCGCTCCACATGCACTTGAGTCAGAAGGGAGATCAATGGTTGGATCAGATGGGAGATCAAGAGGTGCATTTGGTTGAGCAGCATTGCACTATGAATTGGATAACTTAAATGACTCAACAGAAAACATGGAATCATCAGCACGTTCTAAATCACAGGGATCATCACTTCTGTGGAAAGGGTCAACTGAGAACAATGAATCCGAAACTGTATCAATATGAGCAGAGGAAGCTGATGCCCAAGCATCCACTGAAAAGATTGAGCTCATCTTTAGTGAGTTCACAGAAGACTGAAGATGAATGACCTTTTTAGAGATTCTAAGAAACAATTTCTACATGAGATTAGACATCCTCATGTACATACCATACTCTTGCCATTGAAGTGTAATTTCCATGCAAATGTATATAAATAGTTGCAAGGTTCTATGAATATTTCATTAAAGTGGCTCTGAAATAGCCTATTTGTGTGGGTGGTATTCCCTGCTTAGATTGGTTGACAGATATAGTTACCAACTAGACTCATTCAGTTAGATCCACTTAGTCTTTGGTTCAAGTTACCCAATTGCCTATAAATAGCAGAGGAGGAGATCATTCTCATTTTTAAAATCCACGAGCAAGAGAGAGCAACAGAGCACAGACAGCCATGGAGCACAGAGCTCAGCATACCACCAAGGCAACTCTGATGGAGAAGAAGAATGTTGGCAAGAGTACCAAGAGGTAGACAAAATCATACCATAAAAAAAGATTCCTAAAAGATTCCCTTTGTATGTTTGTGTAAAGATTCTGCTTTCTAGGTTTTTATTTTTCTTAGCTCTAAAAATATAGATCCAATGAGGGTACAGCTCGATGCCTGGCATCGACTTTTAGGTGTAAGTCGATGCTAGGCATTGACTTGAGGCTGCAAGTCAATGCAAGGCATCGACTTGCAGGTGCAAGTCGAGGCCAGGCATCGACTTGAGGCCTCAAGTCGATGCCAGACGTTGACTTTTCGGTCCAAGTCGATGCCTGGCATCGACTTACATGTAAGAGTCGAAGCCAGGCATCGACTTGCAGGTGCAAGTCGAAGCCAGGCATCGACTTGCAGGTGCAAGTCGATGCCAGGCATCGACTTGAGGCTGCAAGTCGATGCCTAGCATTGACTTGCAGCCTCAAGTCGATGCCAGGCATCGACCTGCCTGGCATCGAAGTTGGCCTGAAAGTTGATGCCAAGCATCGACTTTAGGGTGCAAAGTCCATGCCTGGCATCGACTTTTCGGTTCAAGTCGATGCTAGGCATCGACTTTTAGGTTCAAGTCGATGCCAGGCATCGACTTTTAAGTGCAAGTCGATGCCAGGCATCGACTTTGTGTGCAAGTCGATGCCTGGCATCGACTTGCACTTAAAAGTCGATGCCTGGCATCGACTTGAACCTAAAAGTCGATGCCTAGCATCGACTTGCGCCTTTGAAAACCACATTTACGTATGAGCTGATATTTTCAAGCGCCTTCAGGGATGCGGAGTCCAAGAGTGAGAGGCCCTTCAAGAAGCTGAGATTCACCATGGGCTCTTGTGATCAACAACGTGACAAAGGCATTCGTCACCAAGCAAAACCAAAGAAAATTATTGCATCCTTATCCTCTGAGAAGGCCAGCAACCCGCTAGGAATATCCTGTGGTGGACAGAGTAGCATCGAAATTCCTGAGGATGATACAACTATGAAGGATAGGTCGAGGGACGCTGAGGTCTTAAGGACAGATCATCCACTGCGGGACATGACAAATCTGGAGTGGTGCCTTCAGTATGTTGAAGAAAAGAATGCAGTCCTTCTTGTGTTCGCAGGGGCATATGGGAGAGGAAAGATCACGACAACACAAGGTTTTTAGTATGGCCTTGTGTACAAACTGGATTATGAAGATGAGGATTCTGACAACCTCCTTTTCTTGGTAGAGACATTGAAAGGTTTAAGAAATGTTATATGCAAGATGGATTTCTTGTGCCCAGAGTGCTGTGTTCCAGATGGGCTAGCTGAGATATGCAGGGACTCAGTCAATCTTATCAAGGACTTGATGCCATGGATCCAGGGCAACATCATGCCAACACAACAGAAGATGACAACCCCTGTAAAGGCAAGGGGTAAGCAGAGCGTGCAGAAAAAGTTCCAAAAGAAAAAGAAGAGAATTTTAGAAGAGGAGTCTTCTGACTCAAGCTCAAGCTCTGAGGATATGATTGTTGCACCTAATGGAGAGCTTGCCTCGGGTGTTCTTGGTACTGAGTAGAACAAGATGAGGGAGGAAATAGCTAGAAGAAAAGTTGTGAAGAAGGGGCAGTTGTTCCACCTGCCAATCAATATCATCCACAAGCCACCAATAGATCCAGTCATAGGGAGGAGGCCCCTTGAGATCAGGGAGCCACACAATTTGCACGTGCAGAATCTTAAGAAGAAAATGAAAATAAATCCTCATGCTACTGTTGTGCCATTCCTTGTCATGGTGGATCCGAATGAGTGCAGCTCTGTGGACAAGTTCAATGAGGCTTTGTTTGAGGATTATACTTATTATGTGATTGGAGGTTCACACTCTGCAGAGGCCCGTAGATAGCTAGTGAAGGAGCACCCTACCACATTTTTCTTTAGGTATGCAGAGTGTAAGATATATGCTGGTCTTACAACTGAGGAAGCCAAGCTTCTTGCTTGGGATCACAACAATGACAGTGACTACACAAAAAAAATGTCCTCCATAGAGAGAATTGGGTTCTTCCACCATGAATATGAAGATTGTCTTGTGAAGGAAGTTGGAAGAATACATCCCAATCTGCGAAAGCAATGCCTTATTGAGGTTGGAATTGCACTGGATGAGAATAGAAAGTCTGATGCTTTGAGGAAATATGATCCATGGTTTCAACTAGCATTCAGATCAGGTGAGATCTGGGATCTATAGGATAAAATTTTCACAATGTGGGAGAACAAGGAGGTCAAGGGCCAGAAGCAACGAAAGTCGAGGCCACACCCATAGGTTGATCTGAAGGGAAAGGGAAGGAAAGTTGACCTCTCAATTGAAGAGGCTCCTGAGGACATGAAGCTGACACCATGGAGGGCCCTTCAAGGAATCAAGAATGATACATTGATTATATCAACTTTGTCAAGGGTAATGTCCAAGGAGTTAAGCCTGGAGGAGATGGTGACTGAGCTCAATAAGTATGTATGTTATTCTCAGATCCTTTTTCCCTCCTCCCATGTTTCTGGTCTAACCTAGTCTCTTTTTTATTTCTGTGACTGTAGTCATAAAGTCTACATGAAGATTCAAGAGGTGATGATGAAGAGCTGGGTTGCTTTTCTTGGACAGAGGTCCAAGCAGACTATCCAACCACATCATCCTACAAAGCTTTATCAGAATATTTCATCCTGTTTTGTGATTGGGTAGGTTCTCTTTCTGAGGTTGTGCCTGGTTTTCCATTAGGTTAGATGCCTTGATTCACCTAACCAATTTGATGCCAGGGTGTTAGTACGAATTCAATGCCTAGCATCAACTTACGGCTAAATTCGATGCCTGGCATCGACCTGCAGCCAAAAGTCGATGCCTGGCATCGACTTGGGGGCATAAGTCGATGCCTGGCATCGACCTGCAGCATAAGTCGATGCATGGCATCGACCTCGTTGCATAAGTCGATGCGAAGCATCGACTTATGTCCCAAAGTCAATGCCAGGCATCGACTTTCAGTAGAAAGTCGATGCCTGGCATTTACCCCCACACGAAATCGATGCCATGCATCGGTTCCTTATGTTCTGTTTGCTGTATTGAAGAGCTCATTTAATTGTCTTTCAACTTTTTTCTGCAGAAACCAAAGAAAACTAAGTCTGCAGAGCTACTAGATGATTGCCCCCTGCATTCCTGGCTCACATTCAAAGAGCAAGGCATGAGAAATCTAGGTTGAAAGCCAAGGAGATGGATTTTGATGATGAACCTCATCTGAAATGTTTCTCCAATCCTCTAGACCCCCTTAGGCTTGTATATTACAATGTATTCTGTAGTGATGTAAATAATATTTGTTCTGTTGTGCCTAGAAAACATTTCTCCCTTCTCATAGCAGACATACCCTATGGATTTAGGATGTTGGGACCAGTTAATGATGATGAACCCTTCAAACACCCTCAGATTCGGAAGATGGTCACTGATTTTGTAGAGTTGACTATGTCTCCTCTTTGGAGGATAGTAATTTTCTATAGCAGAGACCACTCTTTCTCTGTTTCAACTACTCTGAAGGCAAGATGTCATGCTGTGGAGTGCCTCATGTGGTAAGTAATCTTCTTTCTATCTCCATGGCTTTAATGATGCTCTCTATGGCTCATAGTTCTTGTTTGCAGGGTGAAGACAAACGTAAATCACACTCCTTTGCATAGGTTTGTGAGCTCCACTAAATGCATTATAGTTGGCTATTATGATGAAGTTAGCAAAAGGAGAGTTAGGGAGCATTGCAATGAGAATGGGATCTCAAATGTGCTCATGTTCCTTGTCGTTACCAAGAAACTTCGTCATGTAGCTGGGGACATGAAATTGGTTAACCCCTATCAGAAGCCACAAAAACTCATAATGAGATTGCTTCAGCTATTCTCCAATGATGATGACTGGGTCCTAGACCTTTTTTCGGGCACAGGTAATTTCAATTTTCACAATTTTCATGAGTCATGGTTGATTGACGCCTCTAAGTGGTTTTCTGCTGTTTCAGGAACGACTCTGGCTTGCTCCTTAAAGATGTTCAGGCACTGCATTGCTATGGAGAAGGATGATGCTCAAGTGAGCTTCATTAGAATGAGAATCAATGGGCTGAATGAATGCCCAGATGAAGACCAAGAGGTTGGAAGGAAGCACATTGCAGACACGGAGAGATTGCAACCGGCTTCAAGGGAGCCTGTTCCCCCACTTGCAGATGAACCGGGGGACATGGCTGACCTTGAAGAGCCAATCTTGGAGCAAGAGAGGCAGGATATGTGTTCTAATGTTCCAGAGGATCCCAATATCCTTGAGCCTGAGGAGAGCTATGATCAGCTTCTATTGTAGATTCATATTACTCTTGTAGAACACATCAAATGTAAAAAATCATTTTAATAGAAATATAATGTCGAGTTCTGCTTCCACTTTCTATTCAGCTTGATTTATCTTGAGCATTTCTCTGATCATGTGTGAATGTTTCTTAGTATAATTTTGTTGATTATTATCTTCTCTTGGGAATGCTTTTGTGAAATGTATTTCATATTCTGTGAATATGGCCAGGCATTAAATGAAAATCTTAACCATACAAAGGGGATGATCTTAATTGCCTTGTTAAAATGTTCCGGTTTTTGCAACACATGTACTCTAATTTTCGAGTAACTTTTAATCAGCTATAATCTGTGCTTGTTGAGGTTATAGATGTAATGAAGGAGCTTCCCGAACTCTTACTTGTACCTTCAACTCTAATCTATTGTCAAAGATCATGATGTGGGATTCCTGATCATGCTGAACAACTAGTTTTCATGGCAATAAGAATTTTATTATATCTATCTTGACTACTTGGGATATGAGATCAAGCTTCTTGTGACAATATTTACAAGCAAGAACAAGTGATGCTTTCTAGATATTGTAAAATGCCCACTTTATTGCTTGGTATAATGGTCTTTAGGTAAAAAGGAATAGAGAACATGTCTTTGTTCTCCTTTGTTGTGACTTAGTGTTCCACATATTTGGTCAATAGATTACCATGTAAAGCTTTGCAGGGTATGAAACCATATGAGGCATGGTGGGGTAAGAGACCTACTCTATATCATTGCAAAGTATTTGGATGTTTGGCATATGCATATGTGCCATCTCAATTAAGGCATAAATTGGAACCTAAAGCTGAAAAATATGTGTTTATTGGATATGATGATAAGAAAATGGGATATAGGTTGTGGAGTCCATCCACAAAACAATTCCTTGTGTCTAAGGATGTTACATTGGATGAGGAAGGTACTTGGTATGCAGGTACACTTAATGTTCATGCAGGTGATGAAGAAATTATGAATCAAAAGAAAGGTAAGTCAAAGGTTCAAATATTTGATGAAGAGGAGAACAATGAAGTACATGTTGAAGTTGAAGAAGTGCCAAGGCTTGATCCAGAATGTGATGAACAAGAAACCTCAAGGAGTGGAGAACTCAGAAGGTCATCAAGACACAAATAGCAACCTACAAGGTATAGCTATGACACTTCTTTTTTGGCTACCAAAGAATATTCTTATATGATAAAGGCAGATGAAGAACCTTCTACATATGAAGAGGCAAAAGGTAAGGAAAATTCAGAGAAGGCTATGCAGGAAGAATATGATGCATTGATGGAAAATGAGACATGGGATTTGGTTCCTAAACCTAATAGTCAGAAGATCATTGGATGCAAATGGGTCTACAAGACAAAGAGGTTTGCAGATGGAAGTGTGTCTAGGTGTAAAGCTATACTTGTTGTGAAAGGGTTTGCTCAGACATATGGTATAGATTATGATGAGACCTATAGTCCTGTGGCAAAGATCACAACCATCAGGACACTCATAGTTATTGCTACATGTAAAGGTTGGAAATTATGTCAACTTGATGTGAAGAATGCTTTTCTAAATGCTTATATTTCAGATGATGTTTTCATGGAGCAACCACAAGGATTTAGAAATGAAAGGTATCTAGATCATGTATGTAAGCTCAAGAGAGCTTTGTATGGTTTGAAACAGGCTCCAAGGGCATGGAATTACAGACTTGTCAAGTTCTTGAAGGAACTTGGTTTCCAAGTATCTAAAGCAGATAGTAGCTTGCTTGTTAAAGCAAGTGATGATGGGTTCATTTACATGTGCATATATGTTGATGATATAATTCTTACAGGTACAGATGAGAAAGGAATTCAAAGCCTAAAGAAGCAAATGGAGAAAGAGTTCAATATTACTGACTTGGGAGACTTGTCATATTTCTTGGGCAGGGAGATTTCATACACTAACATGGAGTGTATATAACTCAAGAAAGGTATTTGAAAAACTTGTTGATCGAGGTTAAGATGAATGATTGCAAGGTATCACCTACTCCAATGGAGCTGAATCACAAATTGAGCAGATATGGAGGAGAAGAGCTAAAGGACATGAAGCTATATCAAAGTTTGGTTGGTAGACTGATCTATGCTACATTAATTAGGCCCGATTTGTCATATGCAATTGGAGTATTATCTCAATTCATGCATTGTTCTAGGAAAGAACATTGGATTGCAGGATAAAAAGTGTTGAGGTACATTAAGGGTACACTCAAAGAAGGTTTGTATTATGACTTTACATCAGATACAAACATCAAGATTTGTAGTGATACACATTGGGCAGGTAATCCTGATGATAGGAGATCAACTTATGGATAGTTGTGTTATGTGCGAGATAAGTTAATTTCGTGGTGCTCAAAGAAGCAACACACAGTTGCTGTATCATCTATAGAGGCTGAGTACAAAGGTATGGTTGAAGCTGCAAAGGAAGTGATATGGATTAAGACTCTTATGAAGAGTTTTGACATCACTCAGAGTACACCCACTATTCATGGAGATAACATTTCATTGTATTTAGCTGCTAATCCTGTTTTTCATGCCATGATTAAAAATATTGAGATTGAGTATCACTTTCTAAGAGAGAAGGTGATGGATAAAGAGATTGAAGTAATACATACTTCAACAAAAGATCAGATAGTTGATATGCTAAAAAAGAGCTTGGATGGACCAAAGCTACACAGATTCAAAGACATGGCAGGTATAAAGAAGTTAGAGAAAACCTCAATTGATGATTGAGGGGGAGCTGTTGGTGCAAGGCAATCAACAATTGAAGTTTTGAAGTCAAGGATTGAAGAAAATATCAGGATATGAAGCATGAAGAAAGTATATGATTAGAGAATGAAGTTATGTATACATATGTACATTACCTTAGAGTTATCTCACTTATACTTTTGTATATTGATGAGCTTGTACATATTTGACTATATATACAAGGAAAAATGTGCACGCAAATATGAGAGAGCATGTAAATAGAGAAATTAGAACTTGTATGAGTCATTAGATACTTTAGAAGTGAGTAAGATCTCTCTCATCACTCAGATGTAAAGTTTTCCAGAAATGAAGAAAAGTTGCACCCGATATTTCTGAGAGTTCTCCTTTTGTGTTGAATCTTTTGTGAAATGCTTTTGTACAAGTCTAAGTCTAATAGTTGATTGAAATTTGTACAAATTTTTAGCTTCTAATTGTGATTAGGCTATGAGAATTATGAGTAGGAACATTCATATGTGAAGCAGTGTTGAGTGTCTTCTGAAACAGGTGCAATCTCGATGATCAAAGAATTGATCATTTCTCAGTGCATAGTTTAAGGTTTTGCACAAATTAGGAGTCAAAATCTAATTTGGAAGGTAAGCCATCTATGGCTTAAAGAATTTGCATAAACGGGTTCTAGTTTGAGAGAACCAAGCTTTAGAAGTTGCAAGTGTCAAAGTCGATTGTGAAGAACTACAGTTTTAGACATAGGTAACTTGTTAAGCTCATTTCTCAAGATCCACTGAATCTTTTGGAATGATTTAACTTGGAGAAGGTGCACAAACTATAGGCGACACCTTGTGCAAAGGTTTACCAAAAACGTTACACATTTGATAAGTCAATGAGTGAGTTATGTGCAGCAGATTTTCTGTGTAGTCATCTTCTTCACAGTTTATCCAAAATTTTGATAATTGATCACTGATCCTCTAAATTGGTAAAGGTTTTGAGTTACTCTTGATATAGAGGTGCTCTAACTTCAAGAGTAGCTTGTCCTTTTGGAGATTAACACTCTCCGTCAAAATCTTGAGTTATACTATAATTTTCTTAATGAGTGACACCTCATTTGAAATCTAGGATCCTCAAATCCAATTGATGAAAATATTTTTACAAAATAGGATGTTTGCTCAAAGGATCAAGTAATAGAGTAATGGTGTGGTAAATCAAAGAGTTTAGAAGACATCTTCATACATAATAGAACTTCCAAAGCGTAACCTAATATTTATGAAGTAATGCCTAAGAATATTGATCTTAATTCTTCATTTATTGTATGGCACAACCTATATTAGTCATTGTGCATAAAAATCTTCACGATTTGTAACAAATCAAAGACAAAAATAAAACTAAATTTCTAAAAGAAAAAAGGTACATGTTCAAAGATAGTAAGAGATCACATTCTTTGTTCGCACAAAGTGATAAGGGTTTGGAATTTGAAGTATTGTTGAGATGATGATGATTGTAGACGACTTATAATATCACATTAGCTTGTATCTTATGATGTTTCAAAGATCAACACTAAGGACAAGGGCGTTCTATGTATTATGGTTGTTGAGGCCATGGCCAACAACCTTGAAATGAAATGAAATGCATAATCAAAGCATCATATGATGAAATGAAGTCTTCTACCATGGTTATTATAAGAAACGTTCACACTCCTAACTAGAACGTTCATGACCAACTCATGGAATTCTTCTTCATTATTCCAACAATCCCCAAAGGATCAAATTTTATCTTCTCTTTGTGGAAATACGAGAGCAAGATGGAGCATTTTTGCTCCATCAATGATGATTGAAACTGAATAGTGGATATCATACATCATGATTCTATTTCAATTTCAATTATTGGTATCAAGTGGGTTAATGAATGAAATAATGAAAGAGCTATGAGGTTGCAGTCGAAGGGCTTTGCAATTGGAAATACTGTTGAAATCAAGATAGGAGTCAATAAATTATAGTCAAGGACATTGAACCCAATCATAGAAGTTTACTTTGCTAAGTGCTTCCTATTATGGCATGAGATAAGTTCATATAATCCTTTAGAGGTTTTTTTCCTACTCAACCAAGGTCTCATACCCCTTCATAGTTTGCAATGGTGTAATGCAATAGGATGGAAGATATTTCAAGAATAAAAAACGATGTAAAGATTCACTTAAGCTTAAACAAGAAGTACAACATGGAGTCGACATGGATAAGATGGGACTTCAAGAACAAGGATCTTTGGCACGTGCTTAGAGATAGCAAGAAACAAGTCATCATGTAGAAAATCTCTATTGTTGAATTTGGACTAATGTGAAGGCTTACACAAGTTTTGGCACTACTCGAGGGTCTAAAAGATGCTTGACTGGAAAGGAAGATATAGGTTACATGTTCTCCTCCTCACCAAAAGATCTTTTTCCAAAAGAAAAAAGAAAAGAAAGAAAGCATTGTGTAGGTTCTGTAGATATTATCCTGGTCTATGGACATATTATAAGCAAGAGCCGAGTTGATAACCTTGGAAAGAACATTCCTTAAATCTTAGATGTAAGTGCATGTTCGATGCGAGGTTGTTGGCTACCATGAACGGGACCCCTACATTTACTTTGTTTTGAACAAGGGCATCCAATAGAGGCACTAATTTGTTGATGAACTAGTATAGCTAGAAAGGGAGGTTTTGTGATTTCATCCAGAGTGGATACATGTTTGGTTTAGAGTTACTAGGAGTCTACTAGAGGTATCATCTATGAAGACATAATATTGTTTCTAAAACTTACAATAATCCCACATGAACAACTCTTTTACGGCACTTCCTCAAGATTTGTGATCCTAAATTTGGATGGGAGCTAGTCAAAAAGGGAAAGTAAACAAAGTTATAAAAAAGAAATGGGCATTTCAAATGTACAAATGAAAATAGTTTCGGATCATCGAAAGACTATTCAAAGATGCCGACTTCTGGAAGCAATTTCGAAAACGGAACAAAATTGTTGAAAAGACTTACCAACATTTGAAAATGTATGTGCCTTGAAAAAGTTGAAAACGGTGAAAGATGTTCTGATTTCATGGTTCATTTCGAAAATTCCAAGCCGAAATATTGAATGGAAATCTCCATTTTCTTACCTCATATGCTGCCTTGAACTCACCCTCAGTCAGGACTTTGTGATGCATCCATTACAACGTCGATATGGTACCTCAATAGATCAAATGGAGAATTACACAAGCATATTGGGTTGCTTTCAGAATTAATTAATCTAATGTGTGGAGCTTGAACTGGTAGAGAGCACTCCAATTTGTTATTTCTTTAAGTAATATAAAGCTCTACTATGAATTTGGCGCCTGTATAAGTAGAGTTTCCGTTTCTGTATGGGATGCATGATCAAACGTATACACTACTGTGTCGTTATTCTGCATGTGGAGAGTTGACATTTTAGTCTTTTTCAATAGCAGGCTTCATGATCAATCGTATACACTACTGTGTCGTTATTCATTGATTCGTAGAAATTAAAAACATTATGTTTGTGAATACATGATGGTATACGTCAAGCCATGAAAGCGTTGTGGTGGTTATGATGAAATTTCATAGGTTTGACAAGCTAATCACAAATGGCTATTTGGATTCCACTGCTCTGAACTCATACAAGAAGTGGGAATTTTTTTTGTTGCGGAAGGATGATAGTGCACCATTAATTAATGTCCAAAACACAAAAAAATGCAAAGCAACTATTTCCATGAAAACATGCCGCAATAAGTTATTATATAATAGAAATATAAAGAAACATAATTTAAAACGAATGTTAGGAAATGCTTACATTATAAGGAGAAAATATGACATAAAACCATAATACTTCCCTATAATTCAGACTTAATATTTTTTTTAATATAAAGGAAGTTCGGCGTTAGCCTACTCTCCCGGACTTGAATTAAATAAAGAAAAGTACAAGAGAAGGGGACTAGTGCCCATGGGACCCCCCAAATCCCACAAAGCAGGGGAAGCTTTTACAGAGCTTAGATGACATTACAAAGAAGGTTAATTACCCTCTCATCATCCTCATGTGGGGCCCACTTGGGTTTAAGATTGTTATCGATCAAAAGGAGTACTTGATGATGCCTAAAGGGGGGGGATTTTTTACAGTTGACAATCCTTTTGCCAAGGAGGAACAACGATTTCTCAATTGACCACTCCTTGAATATTCAGTCTGAATCGCCCTGCTGGGAGGGGAGATTCAGACTGAATATTCAAATGACAATTGGAGTGATCTATTATTTTGTTTGTCGCCTTGGCTGTCGTGCAAAGCAGAGTTGTACACAGTTTTCTGTTCCAGTCATATCAACTTTGAGTGTTCCCATTTACTCATGAGTATGATATTGGAATTCATAGAAGACCTCTTTTACAAAGGAACAATTTCCTTCCAGAAATTACAAACAAATATTTTGTGCAGCACTAAAAACGAATCTACTAGTATGTAATACTTATCAAAATGTACGTAGTTTTGAGAAATATTATGTCTACTTAAGAGAAAATCTAAATTTTGTTACTCAATGAGATTCCTCGGAGCCATCTTCATTTAGGAAAGATACTTCATTAGGTAGAGGACTTTGTGGTGCATCCATTAAAACATTGATACCTCACTGAAAGAGTAGTACGCATGCATATTTGTCGATGTCACAATTAATTTATATAATATGAGGAACTTCAATTGATAGATAGGACTCCAATATGCTAACACCTTAAGAAACATAGAGATCTACTCTGTATGTGGTGCCTATATAAGTAGATTTTTGGTTTTTCTATGTGATATTTGGTTTATCCTATACACTACTGTGTCCTTATTATCAACTGATTTCAATTTTTTGTTTCTTAAGTATGCTTTTTCGTTGTATATTCTATGATTTCTACATAGTAAATGTAGTATATCTGAAATTACATCATGCCATATCTCAAGTCACCGAGATCCTCGATTAAATTTAATAATCTATGCATGAGCTTCATTGGCATGACAAGCCAATTAAAAGTGGCCATTAAGATTCCCTTGCTCTCTATTCAGAGAATGAATTGGAATTTTTAATGTGTAAGGATGATCAAGTTTAGTTATTAATGTTGTAATGATGTTATTCTTTCATTAAATTCCAAAACACAATAAATAGCGAAGCAACATGATTTCAATGAAAATATTTTACAATAAATTTTCACATATTAGGAATAAAAAAAGGTGATGGGTATAAAGAGGTGATGGGTTGAGTCCATAGATGAGTTGATGCTGCAACAAACCTGCTTCACACAAGCCATTATAACTTCAAGGATGCTTATTAGAGCTCCTTACCTTCCAAAGTGTGCATTAAGAACCATCAACTCCTTTGAAACATGACTCATAGTTTTATTCATCAAAAGAAATGACTCCTATGTGCAAGGATTGTGAAGAATCTTCTATTTTTGGATGAGAGGGTCTCAATATTATGCTTAGTACTCACAACTTGGTATGAATTGACAAAAGTTCCTTTGCATGCATCTTATTGAAGTGTATATCTAATTGAAACAAGTTATGTGATGATTTTAGCTGCACCATACAAGAAGAAACAAATATAACAATGTAGGGGGTCACCCTAGTGACCCTAGCTTCTTAGGAACTAGAAGATGTGCAAACAAAGTCCGCTTGAGAGCTTCATATCTCAAGATATCTTTAACCAAATCTCATGATATTTTCTTTATAGGTAAAAGACGCCTAGGATCACTATCCCTAGTCAACATATAGAAAATATTTGCTTACATGCATAGAAATCGAGTAAACAAGCTCATTATATACATAAAGGTATTGAAGTAGAATATAGAGAAAAACTCACTTGATCGAATGTATGCAAATATGAATGCTATTCCACATATTATACAAAGGGAGTGTATTCAGATACACGTAGAGGATGTGAGATCAATGTAGACTCAATGTTGCTCAAATCTGCTTTCATCTCTACGACTACTAGATATGAGCATTTATACTCATATTTGAATTTGAGCTTGAGAGATCGTTCACCTAAAAGTGATCCTACATTTGGGGAATGGTGTGAATTATATTGTAACTACTAGAGTAATGGAATGGACTCTCTAATATCATGAGATTCATTTATCTCACTTTAGCTTTTATATTTATCCAAGGTAAATACAATGAACATCAGCAAGCATGAGTTCACATGTAAGTCTTCATATGTAGAGAAATATGTGTGTGTAGTACTCAAGGCTTTACCAAAAACATTTAGAACTGCTAAATGCACGAACACATAAGCGAAGGAATCAAGAGGAAAAATATTATGAATCTAGGACATTTAAAACATGCCTATGTGAAGGGACAAATTCACATGTGTAACATATACTTTTAAGTTGAAAAAAAGAAGGTCTAGAAAGTTGGAAATTACGAGTTTGAGTACAAGCATAAGACTTGAATGTATATACGTCAGTTAAGGTCATAAACTTGTAGAGTCAAGATTCATCTTACTCAAAGTAAGTTCTAAACGCATCGAAAGGTAGTTCGGCGTCTTAGCATGATAGATTGTGAAGAAAAGCTCCCTATTGTTGGAGTCTTTTCTTTGGTCATGAGAAGAAGGAAGCCAGACCAGTTGGTACACATTTTCTTAATAGTAAATCAATATTTTTTTAGAAGGAATTGAGCCACTTCTTAATGTGTGAAGAGATCAAAGTCCATTTCTAATTATTTATTATAGTTGAAAATCATGAGGATTAGGTGTAGATTTCCATAAACTTCTTTGAGTTAGATCTTGATTTTGTACTATAAACTTTTTAATGAATATATCTCATCTAAGATCCAGGATCCTCCAAATACAATTGACCAGAAGATCTTTACAAAAGAAGAGATGGGCCTAGAGAACCAAGCTTAATATTAAAGATATGTCAAATCAAAGAAGGCAGAAGACATCTTCAGACATAATACAAACTTTGAAGATTAATGATCTTATTTACGAGGTAATGCCTGAGACTATTGATCGGAATGATTCATTTATTATATGAGACAACGTATATTAGTGCTTGCGCATAAGAAACGTGAGGATTCGAGACAAAACTAAAGTTAAAGTTTTGAATGAGAGTAAATGATCACATTTCTTGCACTAAAGTGATAAAGTTTTCAGAGTCTGACGTTGTTTTGGCTAATGGTGATTGTAAATGACGTCTTATATGATATTAGCTTATACCTTGTGATGTTTCACACATCAAGACTAAGGATAAGGGCGGTCTATGTATCATGGTTGTTGAGGCCATGGCGAACAATCTTGCAATGAAATGGATAATAAAAGAATCACATAATGAAAAGGAGTCTTCTGCCAAGGTCTTCATAAGAAACGTTGATGTGTAGAAACTTTCTCACACTCCTAATAGGAAAGTTAATGACCAAATCATGAAAGTGTTCTTCATAATTCCAACAATTCCCAAAGGATTAGACCTTATCTCCTCTTTGTGAAAAGTCTGAAACAAGATGAAGCCTTCTTGTTCCATCAATAATGATTGAAAATGAGTAGTGGATATCATACATCATGATTCTATGTGACTTCTGATTATTGGTATCGAGTGCGTTTATGAATAAAATAATTACAGAGCTATGAGGTTCTGGTCTAAGAGGCATTGCAATTGAAAACGCTAGTGAAACCGAGATAAAATTCACACTAAATTAGATTGAAGGAAATTGAACCCAATCATAAAAGTGTACTTTGGTGATTGATTATTGTTGAGTGAGATATGCTCATAGAATCCTTTAGAGGTTCTTTTCCTACTACTCAAGATTTCGTATCCATTCACAATTTGCAATGGAGTAATGCAAAAGGATGAAAGATACTTCGAAAATAAAATGAGATGTAAATATGCACTTAAAGTTAAAAAAGAAGCACAACATGAAGTAGACGTGGATAAGATGGGACTTCAAGTTCAAAGATCTTTGGTACCTGCTTATATAGGACACGAAACAAGTCCTCAAGTAGAAACTCCTTGTCGTGGAATTTGGACTAACGTAAAGGCTAGCACAATGTCTGGCACTACCCCATTCTCTAAAAGATGCTTGACTAGAAAGGAAGACGGATGTCACGTGTTCTTCTCCTCTCGAGAAGCTCTTTTTTTTCAAAAAAATGAAAAATCAAGAAAGCACTGGGTGGGTTTTTTAGATAATATCCTAGACTATCTGCATATTAGAAGCAAGATCCGATTTGATAACCTTGGTAGGAACATTTCTTAAATCCTAGATACAAGTGCATGTTAAATGTGAGTTTGTTGCTACCATGAACCTGGACCTCTACATTTGCTTTGTTTTCCATAGGGGCATCCAGTTGGGGCACTAACTTGTTGATGAATTGGTGAAACTAGAAAGAAAGGTTTGTTGATTTCATTTAGAGTAGATACATGTTTGCTTTAGAGTTACTAGGAGTCCATTACATATATCGTCTATGGAGACATAATATTGTTACTAAAATCCACAATAATCCCAATTGAACAAATCTTTTTCAAGAAGTTCCTCCATATTTTTTATCCTAATTTTGGATGTGAGCTAGTCAAAAAGGGGAAAATCAAAAACCAAAGTTATGCTAAAAAACAAATGGGCATTTCAAATGTACAATGAAAATAGTTTCGGATCATCGAAAGACTATTCGAAGATGCTGATTTCTTAAGACACTTTGGAAAACGCAACAAATTTGTTGAAAAGACTTAAGAACATTTGAAAATGTATGTGCCTTCGAATGTAAGCCGGTGATATACATGTTGAAACCATAGGAAAGGGAAAAATGTTCTGATTTCATGGTTCAGTTTGAAATTTCCAAGCCAAAATATTGAATGGGAATCTCCATTCTCTTACCTAATATGCTGTCTTGAAGTGATCCTCATTCAGGACTTTGTGATGCATCCATTACAAAGTCAATCAAATGGACAAGTACACAAGCATATTTGGAGCTTGAATTGTTAGAGAGAACTCCAATTTGTTATTTCTTTAAGGAATATAAAGCTCTGCTATGAACGTGGCGCCTCTGTGAGTAGAGTTTCCGTTTCTGTATACGATGCGTGATCAAAAGTATGTGGAGACTTGACATGTTGGTCTTTTTCAATAGCAGGCTTTTGCCTTGTCTTTTCATTGATTCGTAGAAACGTTGTGGTGGAAACGTTGTCGTGGTTATGATGAACTTCATAGGTTTGACAAGCTAATCACAAATGGCTATTTGGATTCCACTGCTCTGAACTCATACAATAAGTGGGAAGTTTTTTTATTGCGGAAGGATGATAGTGCCTATTAGTTACTATTCTAAATAGGATATTCTTTACATTACAAGATCTGAAAGTTTAAAGTAAACTGAATGAAACCATTAATTAATGTCAAA
Organism: Ceratopteris richardii; assembly: GCA_020310875.1. Classification (NCBI taxonomy): domain Eukaryota; kingdom Viridiplantae; phylum Streptophyta; class Polypodiopsida; order Polypodiales; family Pteridaceae; genus Ceratopteris; species Ceratopteris richardii. The sequence goes on from CM035438.1 coordinate 49,777,843, forward strand.
AACACAAAGAAACAGCAAAGCAACGATTTCCATGAGAACATGCCGCAATAAGTTATTACATAATAGGAATATAAAGGAACATAATACAAATGTGATCCAAGAGAGGCAAAACGTCATAAGGAAAAAATATCACATAAAACTATGATACTTCCTGTCAGGGAGATTGAATATTCACTCTTTTACAAAGAAACAATTACCTCTTTTACAAAGAAACAGTTACCTTCCAGAAACTATAAACACATATTTCGTGCAGCACTAAAAAAGAATGTACTAATATGTAATACTCATCAAAATGTATTCAGTTTGGCGAAATATATTGTCATATTCAAGAGAAAATCTCAATTTTGTTACTTAATAAGATGCCATAGAGCCATCTTCATTCAGGGCAGATAGTTCATTAGGTAGAGGACTTTGTGATGCATCTACTAATTGAAGGAGTAGTACACAAGCATACTTTGTCAGTGTCACAATGAAGGTATATAATATGTGGAGCTTCAACTAATAGACAAGACTCTAATATGCTAATTCCCTAAGAAACATGGAGCTCTACTTTGTATGTGGCTTAACCTATCTACTATTGTGTTGTTATTTGGCCTCCTAGGCCCATTTCCAAAGTTATTCCTTTGTCTAGGGTTGTAACTATTACCTTGATTGGGTGCAGCCGCCATCACATTTGCTGATGGTAGGGGTCCTCCTTGTGTCCAATATGTTGTTGCAGGCATTCCTCTTGATTGGCATTCCTGGGCCTCATGACTAGCTTTCTTGCATAATTGGCAAGTCTTAACAGAGGACATTCACTTACTATATGACCTTGCTTGCTGCACATGGTACACCAAAGTCCACTCTTGATGCTACCCCCTTTGAGTTCCAGCAACTCCTGTCCCAGCTGAGCCCATTCCTCTGCTTGGGCTTCCTCCTCCTTTTGAAGCTTTAATGCCTCAATCTCCCTCCTCAACTGAGTAACAACATTCTCGTCCTCTTTGTGGGGCTTATTCCTTTTTAAACCCTCCAACTCTTTCCTTAGCTGGAATACTGGATCCTCCATTTCTGTAGAATAGGATAGTTGAGAAGAAATTGCTCCATATTGTTGCCTTATCTGCTCCCATCATTTAGCTGTGTTGATGAACTCCTCTATGGAGGCTATGGGTAACACTAATTCCTTGATTTTACATTGTATGGTTACTAGAAGTGGCTTAGCTAACCATTTCTTAACAAAAAAATCATGTGGGGGATCTGGCAACCTAGCCATTAGTGCTTTGGCCTACACTTGTGCACACCAAGCCTACACTTGTGCACACCTTCTCCAAGCCTATACTTGTGCACACCTTGCACCAAGCTTCCAATAAGGGGCGACACCTTCTATCGGCACGCGCACAGCTTCAATGAGACCTTGGGATCCTTGGGTTGAATAGCTTGGCACTTCTCTGCAAATTTCCTTGGTCACTCTTCATGCACACCTTGCACTTCACTTCTCTTCATCGCACACTGTGTGTCTCTTGCACTTCTCTCTCTTGCTTAGCTTAGACTATCCTCACCTTGCTTAGTCTTGCTTAGTCCAAGAATAGTCCTTGCCTTGATTTGAGTGTCGATTCATGTACACTCCTAACTGCAAGAGTATCTTGGTGCTCACTTTGATGTCCCAAGATTGTCTCCACAAGTAGGCAGCCAACGAATTCCTGTTTTGTCCTCTAGTGACTTTAGACTAAAACAAAAATTTTAATTGGGGGCCATACTTTCACTTCTGCGTATGCTGCCGCTTCACATACCTTCATATTTGGCCTTTTGATTCTTCACTTGTGCACATAAGAGAGGGATCACCTGAACCTTCCAAAACACTTTATACAACACTTTTGAACCTTAGGGAATTTAGAGAAATACCTCTGCAACCTGCAACCAACTTTCTCCAATTTACCCTTTGTGAACAATTAATTGTGCACTACCTGTGCACTTTGACACATGAACTTCGAACACTTTGACTTTGCCAATGTTGACTTTGCGCTTGAACATATTGACCTTGACCATGTTGACTTTGACCGATTTGACTTTGATCTTTTGACTTTAAATATGGTTGACTTTGACTGTAGTTGACTTTCACCAATATGACTTTTATGGGCTCAACAGAAAGCAAGAGCATAATTGAGAAGTATTCACCAATTCCTATGCTTGAAAATGGCTACAAGGTGTTTGCCAAAGTCTCATTGAATTGTATCCCCAATTTTGATCATGGATTTGTCAGATCTGTAAATGATTTATCAAAGGATGTTCTATTCTTGAAGCAATTGTTGACATATGAAAAGGTGTCAAATATGAAAAAAGTCCCCTCAAGATATTCTTTTCTTTGAGACCATTTTGAGAAATATGAAAATAGGTTGGATTGGGATCCAATTCTAGAATCCCTTAAAGACATTGATTTGGGGCCTACATTTATCAAAATGGTGTCCACTTTTGTGAAAAATCCTTCTCTTCATATAAATCTCAATTGACACCTTATTGAGGCCACTATGGTCAAGTGCTCCGTGAGGGAAGGTTTTTTTTGCTAGCCCTTCTACTATTTGCAATTGTAATTGAGTGATGTAGTTTCTTGGCTAGATGTCATATGTTTTTGGATTATATTTGAGGTCTTGCCCTCCAAAATAGTTGTGTTTGAATGGCCCTTAGAATTCTATCTGACAAGACCAATGTGTACCTTTATAATGATGATAAATGGTCTCCATTTTTCTAGTGTTACCTTGTCTTTCATTGCTTCTGGTTTCAGAATTCACCATTCTAGGATGGGTCTTCATTGATTATCATGCCCCTCCTTCCCCAAAGATTTCATGATAAAAGCTGGAAGGATCTTGTCGGAGCTAAATTCTTTTTCCTAAATAGGATTCCAAGATTCAAGGTACCTTTGAATCAATGGTCGAACTAGGCTCTCTATAAACTTTAAAACCAACCTCCAAGAGTGAAAAGGCATGCAACTAGTGTAGCAGAAAATGTAGTGGTGGTCAACAAAATTGATATTTTATTAATCAACTAGCATCTATACTATTGCATATGAAATGATAAGAAGCTTAATAATGTTTGAGTGGTGTGTAAGAACTTATTGTCTCAGGGAGGGGGAGAATTGGTCTCTCAAAATTTTAATGATTATCTCTAAAATGTAGATATGAAGAGAGAGATAACTTGTAGATATACACCCCAACAAAATAGGGTAGGAGAACGAAGGAATAGGACCCTAGATGAGTTTTCTAGGGCCATGCTTAAACAAAACAATTGCCTAAATTATCTATGGTCTAAGACTATGAATAAAGCTAATTATCTTGTGAATATGTTTCCACATACAACTCGTGATGAAATGACTTCTTATGAAGCTTGGTGGAGTAACAAATTGGGTCATTGTAAAGTGTTTGGAGAGATCATCTATGCTTATGGTACCATCTCAACTTAAGCTAATCTAGAAAAAAAGGTTGTAAGCTAGCACCAAAGGCGATAAAGTATCTATTCACTAGATGTTGCAAAAAGAAAATGTGTTATAGGTTGTGAAATCCTCTAACCAAACAATTTCTTATTTCTAGAGATGTAACATTTGATGAACAGAAAAGTTGATATGCAGAAAAAAATCAGATAGTAGATCTAGGCCTCTATAATCAAGAAGAAATTAAGATGCACATAGGTTTGCTGAGGAGATGTATTTAGATACACATGAAGTGCATGAACTAAGAAGGTCATACATAATAAGAAGATAGTGGACAAGGTAATCTTATGATACTTCTTATATGACTTAGAAAAGCTATGCTTATATGGTCAAAGATGATGAAGAGCCTTGGAATTGTGATGAAGCAAAAGGAAAGAAAGAATGGGAAGAAGCAATGAAGGAAGATTTTAATGCACTTAAAGAGAAAAAGACATGGGAACGTGTTCCAAAATCTCAATGGCAAGAAATTAATTGGAAATAAAAGGGATTATAAAGTGAAGAAGCTTGTAGATGGTAGAATATCTAGACTAGTGCTCAAAGGCTATGCCCAAACGTTTGGTAGAGGATGGAAATGTCAACCATAAGCACAATCATTGCAATTACAACTCAAAAATGATGGAACTTGAGTCAGTTGGACATAAAGAATGCATTTATGAAATGATACATATCAAATGAAGTATATATAGAGAAACCACAAGTTTTTGGTGACTCTAGGTATCCAAATCATGTATCCAGGTTAAGAAGAGCAAAACAATAGCCTATAATTATAGTCTTTTGAAGTATCTCCATTATTTTGGATATCAAAGTTCATAAGCAGATGCAAGTTTACTCATCAAAAGAATTGACAAAGGTACACTCTACATTTGCATATATGTAGATGAGATTGTAATCATAAATACCTCAAATGAAGTAATTAAAGAGGTAAAGAGACTACTTGAAAAAGAATCTGAAATAAGTTATCTAGGAAAGTTATCACTTTCATGGAATGGAAATCACTTATGCACATCATGGGTCATATGTTTCATAAGAAAGGTGTCTTTTGAGCGTACTTAAGACATTTTACATGGAGAATTGCAGAGAAGCCTCCACTCCACTTGAACTCAATCAAAAACTTAGGAAACATGATAGTGTAGAATATAAAGACATGAGGAAATGTCAATCTCTTTTGGGAAGCTTGATCTATGCTACACTAACAAGACGTGATCTTAGTTATTCAGTGGGAGTCCTATCAAAATTTATGCATTGCTCAGAGGATCCATATTGGATTGCAGGTCGAAGAGTTCTTAGATGTATCAAAGGAACCTTACGTGAAGGATTATACTATCCTTTTACCTCTAGCATGAAAGTGAGAGCATATAGAGAATCAAATTTGGCTGGATGCCAAGATGATAGAAGGCCAACCCATGGATAAATGGTGTACCTATGAGATAATCTTGTGAGTTGGTGTTCAAGGAAGCAACACACATTAGCCATATCATCAACAAAAACAAATTTCAATAGATTGGTAGAGTCAACTAAAGAGATCATATGGATGCATACCTCATTCAAAATCTTGGACAGTGATCATTGTATTCCTACATTTCATGGAGATAATATGAGTTCACATTATCTTGAACAAAGTCCAATATTTCATGCAAGATTAAAGCACATAGAGATTCAAATATTAGTTTTTGAGAGAAAAGGTAATGGCAAAGGAACTTGAAGTAGTGTATACTCCTACAGAGAATCAAATAGAAAATATCATGACTAAAACCTTAAATGATGTGAATAAAAGAAGATTCAATGGAATGTAGGAATGAAAGAGAAGAAGAACATATGAAGACTCACACTATATCAATAAGTGATTGAAATGCAGCTCCTGGAGCTTAACTCACTAATTGAGCATGAAGATATGAAGTAGATGAAGACATAAGTGAAGGAAGGAAAAAGAAAATGATTATGAATCCATGCCATTCAAAACCATGGCTATGCGAAATGGATAAATTGACATGTGTAAGATATACTTATGAGTTGGATCCAAATTAGGTCCAAAAAGTTGCAAATTATGAGTTGGAGTAGTAGAAGCATAAGACCTTAATGCAGGTAAGTAAATTAAGGTCATAAAGTTGCAGAGTCGAAAGGCATCTATGGACTTAATAGAAGAAACAACCTTGGAAATAACATTTCTTAAATCTTACATGCAAGAGCATGTTAAATGTGAGGTTGCTCCTAAGTTTTCTTTGTTTTCCATAGGGGCATCCATAAGGCGAACTAACATGTTGATGAATTGCTGTATCTAGGAAGAAGGCCTATTCAGGAAAAATGGGAATTACACATGATTTGAGACTATTCTTTGTGTCCCAATGTTTCACATTTTGACTCATTCATACACTACAACATGTTATTATATGTTGATTGGAGTATATTAAATTGACACTTTAATATTAAGGATACTTGTATTATAAATAGGTTATGAGGGTTGGGCTCAAACTTAAGTAGTGAACATATTAAGTAATACAAATGGGACTTGAATAATTCCCAAATTTCCTGAATAGGCCTTGAAGGGAGATTTGGTGAATTCATCGAGAGTGGATATATGTTTGAGTTAGAGTAACTAGGAGTCCGCTACAAGTATTGTCTATAAAGACACACTATTGTTTCTAGAATCTACAATAATCCCACAGCCACAACTCTTTTAAGGCACTTCCTCCAAAATTTGTGATCCTGACTTTGGACGGGAGCTAGTCAAAAAGGAATTATTACAAGCCAAAGTTATGCTAAAAAAGAAACGGGCAGTTCAAATGTACAATGAAACTAGATTCGTATCATCGAAAGACTATTCAAAGACTTCGAAACATTTGAAAATGTATGTGCCCTCGAATGTAAGCCGGTGATATATATGTTGAAGCCATAGGAAAAGTGAAAGATATTCTGATTTCATGGTTCATTTTGCAAATTCCAAGCCAAAATATTGAAAGGAAATCTCCATTTTCTTACATAATATGCTGCCTTGAAGTCATCCTCATTCACGACTTTGTGATGCTTCCATTACAACGTTGATACGATACCTGAGTAGATCATATGGAGAAGTACACAAGCCTATTTGGTTGGTTCCGGAATGAAGTTATCTAATATGTGGAGCTTGAACTGGTAGAGAGGACCCTAATATGTTATTTCTTTAAGGAATATAAAGCTTATATAAGTAGAGTTTCCGTTTCTGTATGGGATGCATGATCAAACGTATACACCACCGTGTCGTTATTCTGAATGCAGAGAGTTGACATGTTACTCTTTTTCCACAGCATGGTTTCGCCTTGTCTATTCATTGATTCGTAATGAATACATCATGGTATACGTCAAGACATCGAAACCTTATGGTGGATTCCAAATGACTTCATAGGTTTGACAAGCTAATCACAAATGGCTATTTGGCTTCCACTGCCCTGAACTCATAGAATAAGTGGGAATTCTTTTATTGCGGAAGGATGATAGTGCCTATTAATTGCTATTCTAAATAGGATATTTTTTCCATTCTAAGATCTGCAACTATAAACTAAACTGAATCAAACAATCAATAAATGTCCGAAAAACAAAGCAAAAAAAAGCAAAGCAACGATTTCAATGGGAACATTCCGCAGCAAGTTATTCTATATATGGATTATAAAAAACACATAAAATGAATGTGATACGAGAGAAGCACAGCTTACATCATAAGGAGAAAATATCGCATAAAACTATGATACTTCCCTGAGATGGAGAATAAATATTGACTCGTTTACAAAGAAGCAGTTACCTCTTTTACATAGAAACAGTTACCTTCCAGAAATTATAAACACATATTTCGTGCAGCAATAAAAAAGAATGTACTAATATGTAATACTTATCAGAATACACGAAATATTATGTCCTATTCAAGAGAAAATCTCAAATTCTTTACTTAGAAAGATGCCGTGGATCCATCTTCATTTAGGACAGATAGTTCATTAGGTAGAGGACTTTGTGATGCATCCATCAAAACATTGATACCTAACTGAAGGAGTAGAATTTTGTCGGTGTCACCATGAATTTATATAATATGTGGAACTTCAACTGATAGACAGGACTCTTATATGCTAATTCCTTAAGAAACATGTTCGGTGACTAAAGGGGCGACCTTATAGTCACAAGTCCTTCTACTTAGACAACTAGGGGGTTTCTTTGTCGACCATCCTCTGAGAGGCTTATTAAGTTAGCCACAAAATTTTTCTTCAATATTTTTCTCGAGCATTTCACTTCTAATAGCATTCCATAAGGCAAAATTTTTCCTTTCATATTTTCTTGAGCACATAATTTCTAATAGAATTCCATACTGTGAAAGACAATATGATTGCTTTCCATACTGTTAAAGAGAAATGATTGCTTCATCAAGCACAACTTTTTTTCAATTGATATGATGATCTTTCACATAACCTTTGCACGACATGGCTGAACCATACTTAAAGAGAGAGGATGAAGAAGTAATCCTCATCCATGGCTTTTGGGGCTAGTAGTTAGCCCATCATACTCCTAGCTAGAAGGTTGTGAGTTCAATTCCCAACATCGATATCAAAGCATAGTTGAGAAACTTAGGGAGCATGGAGGTAAAAGAACCTTATATGTGGGCACTTGGGAAGTGCTTGACCATGGAGAAGTACGCAAACCTTTTTGGTTTGTTCCATGTCCTTATCAAGCTTATACACCACCGTGTCCTTATTGTGAATGCAGAGAGTTGACACGTTAGTATTTTACATAGAAACAGTTACCTTCCAGAAATTATAAACACATATTTCATGCACCACTAAAAAAGAATGTACTAATATGTAATACGTATCAGAATGTATGTAGTTTGGAGAAATATTATGTCCTATTCAAGAGAAAATCTCAATTTTGTTTCTTAGTAGGATGCGGTGTAGGCATCTTCATTTAGGACAGATACTTGATTAGGTAGAGGACTTTGTGATGCATCCTTTAAAACATTGATACCTAAGTGAAGCAGTAGTACACAAGCATATTTTGTCAGTGTCACCATGAATCTATATAATCTGTGGAACTTCAATTTGTAGACAGGTGTCCTTTATGCTAATTCCTTAAGAGACATGTTGGGTGACTAAAGGGGCGACCTTGTAGTCATGAGTCCTTCTAGTAACACGACTCTGAGATTTCTTTGTTGACCATTCTCAGAGAGGCTTATTAAGTTAGCCACAAACTTTTCTTCAATATTTTTCTCGAGCATTTCACTTCTAATAGCATTCCATAAGGAAAACGTTTTCCTTTCATATTTTCTCGAGCACATCATTTTGAATAGAATTCCATAGTGTTGAAGAGAATATGATTTCATCATCAAGCACAAAGTTTTTTCAATTGATATGATGATCTTTCACATAACCTTTGCACGACATGGTTGAACCATACCTAAAGAGAGAGGATTAAGAAGTAATCCTCGTCAATGGCTTTTGGGGCTAGTGGTTATCCAATCATACTCCTAGCTAGAAGGTTGTGAGTTCAATTCCTAACATTGGTATCAAAGCCTAGTTGAGAAACTTGGGGAACATGGAGGTAAAAGAACCTCATATATGTGGGCAGTTGGGAAGCATTTGACCATGGATGGGTCTGAAATTGGTCACAAATGAAGGCCCATGGGCATTTGGGCACCAATAGAGGGTTGGATAGGGACAAAATATGTTCAAGCACTAGAATTTGCGGCTGGTGGAGGTTCTCAAACAATGCTCAATCTAGGTGAGAAGGAATGTCACATAACCTCACCAAGGGATGGTTGAACCATACCTTACGAGAGAGTGTTAGGAAGTAATTTTCATCTTAGGCTTTTGGGGCTAGTGGTTAGCCCATCATACTCCTAGCTAGGAGGTTGTGAGTTCAATTCCCAACATGATCCAACAAAATGAGGTTGCTAAGGTGCCATGTCACCATGGTCCCTAGAGAACAAAACAAAAGAGGATCTAACTCCTCGTTGTAGCCAGAACATAACTTGCATCATGGAGGAGAGTTCCAAATTTTAGAGGCTTTCGCATTGGTCCATGTCCTCTATAGCTTTGTTCCATCTTTTCTATGTTTATAATTTCAAACGCTTTTGTATGAGAAAGACACATAAAACGAATGTGATCCAAGAGAGACAAAGGTTAGATCATAAGGATCACATAGATCTATGCTACTTCCATGCAATGTAGATTAGAGATTCATTCAACACAGATTCTCAAGTTTGAATGAAGACAAACGATTGGAGTGATGCGCAATTCCTTTTGTCACCTGGTCCATAGTGCAAATCACACTCGTACATTGATTTTTTGTTCATGTAAAGGTCGAATAATAATAATCCAAGTACACTGAGGAATGTTACATATAAAGTATCTTGACGCGATTTTGCCTATGCGATAAAATAAACATCCAACGAAGCATCATCGAAGTTGACAAAATAGTCATGTTTAGTCGCATCATTCTATTTTACCTGAAGAAATTTATCAAAGGAGCCAAAGAACAATCTATTCGGAGTCTTCTATAATGATTTTCCGATTATTTTTCTTCTTTTGGTTAACGTATGTCATCATGATACTCGGAACTTATAAAAAAAAATGCATTTCATCCATTGATCATATGAGGAAGAATGTCACACATTTTGTGACGTTTGGGTACCAGAATAAAGGTTAGTAGATAAAATTTGTAATTTTTCTCTCCAAAGAATGAGATTTCTTGATTGATTCAGAAGCTTTTTTGTTTTTTTTTTTTTTTGCGTAATTTTTTGTTTTTGGTTGCATGGAGAATGTCCATGTGATCCTCGCATAATTTTGATAAGTCTAAGGAAAACAAAGTTTTGTATTGTGTGACTTTTTAGACAACTTGTATCTTTTTTCTCTCTTGAGTTCTCACATCTGTCACGTCTTTTCCTAGAAAGTTGATATTCTTTTTTGTGTTTGAACTATAACATTTTTACAGAGATAACATGCTCCATTGAAAGCAATCCGTTAAATTTACTTTGACATATTATTCATTCTTCCCGTTATCAAATCCGCTTCACAGTGGATAAATTACCAAAAGATAAACTAATGAGGACTTCTAATATACCTTTCTGTACCTTCTAATCTGCAAAGCAGAAAAACACTAAAAAATAAAAGATTGGAAAAAAACAAATTTGATAGAACGAGTACTGAGATTGTCGGTGACTATGATGATCATCATCAGAAGATTACAAAAAAGATTACAAAAAAGAAAATTTGATAGAACGAATGATGAGATTGGCCGAGACTATGATGGTCATCATCGCGATAAGGCTACCATGGAAATCAGCATGACTCTTGACATCATTAGAAACGCATGCGATGACTTCGGTTATCAGAGTAATTGATCATCACTAAAAGGGACTGCACATGATATCAAAAATTCTTATAATAATTACAATGATAAGTACACTAAGTACCATCATAATAATGATAATAATCCAGCTTGAAATCGAGTTAATTGTATGACCTCAAGATCGTATCCGATGATCATATTATCATGAGGACTATAGATGTGATGGTGATAGTGAGCGTAAGTGACAATTAGGAAGGCAAGAATTTGTCGAGATTAGGGAAGGCGCTACAAGATCAACACTTGGAAGGAGTCGGCGCATCATATAAAAGGGACTAAGTGGATAAATGGAAACACAATTTTATTATGAAATCCGCTTTTGGAGGTTTGAACAAACACAATGGATAAGTAACTTTTTATAATATATAATAATTTGATTTCTAGACCATCGAGGAGTGGCTCCATGGAGGGCCAACCACACAATGGATAAGTAACTTTTTATAATAATAATAATTTGATTTCTAGACCATCGAGGAGTGGCTCCATGGAGGGCCAACCACACAATGAAGAATTTCAAAATGCCTTCTCAGTATCTTTTAATGTACAAACGTGAAAAACATAGAAAAGAAAAGGAACAAAAAAAAAAGAAGCAATTTTGATAGAACAAACCATAGAAATCAGCTGGAATCTCGTTATGGGCTTCCACATGACGAACATGCGATGACGTTGCAGATCAAAGTAATTCATCACTCCGAAAAGAGACTACACGTGACAACAAGAACAATAATAATGACACTTATAACTATAATAAAAAATACCAGAATCGTGTTTGCATGTGTAAGGCTGTTTGGTTCCGTCTTTCACCTCTTGAGGCAAGGCTGAGAGTTCAACCCCTCCATGTGACATGCAGTTGTTACACTTAGGCCAATATATTGCCTTCAGCAAAAAGGAAAGCAATTATATCTAGGTAGTTCTTTCCAAGTGTCACCTTTAGATCAGCTAACCTTTGCTTTCTGAGATACAGGGGTCCAATGGGTATTATGCCCTTTCACTTGTACATTCATCCTTACAATCAAGCAAGGGAGATTAGGCTTTGAGAGAGCATTCTCTTAAAAGAAAAATACCATAAAAGTCCAATTTGTGCTTAGTGTTTTGGTTGGCCTTGTGCACTCTAGAATGGAGACGGGGGTTCAATCTCAAGTGGTTGCAAACAATCCCGTCCTTCAATGGATGGTATGAACATGCCTATATGTGAGTCAATTACGAAATTCGGGCACACTTTGATTTCAAACCTTCATCTCAATTGTACCTTTCTTGTGACCCGCCTCCGAGCCAATTGATGTCATTTTTGGCCTTTGATTCGGTGAAACCTATCCTCTCCTCTCATCTTAAAGGTGTCCCTTTGTAAGGTCTACCCTGGCAAACCTTGGGGCTTTGTAATCCTGATCACGCCTAGTATCTGGTGTGTTCTTTGTGGGATATGAGGATTTCCATGGGTGCTAACCTACCATCACTTCTACTTTCAAATCAATTAAAGAATTTCAAATCAATTAAAGAATATCTAGAGAGATTAAGTCATATATCAAATTATATTTCTAAAAAAAAGCACTATAGTTGTAATGACATATTCCAGCCCAAAAATGGAGTTGAAACTATATGACATCAAGATCGTTTATAATCATGTTGTTATAAAGTCTATAGATGTGATGGTGAGAATGTGGGTAACTCAGAAACACATGCGATGACGTCGGTTATCTTAGTAATTGATCATCACGAAAAGAGGCTACATAATAACAACAATGCTAATAATATTTACAATAATAACTACCCTAAGCACCATCATGATAATGATAATTCTCCAGCTTCAAATCGAGTTTATTATATGAGATCAAGATCGTGTCTGATGATTATGTTATCATGAAGACTATAGATGTGATGGTGACAATGAGTGTAACTGACAATTAGGAAGGCAAAAATTTGAGATTGGGGAACGCGCTACAAGATCAACGCTTCGAAGGGATTAAGAAAACGTGCATCATATAAAAGAAAACGTGCATCATATAAAAGGGAGGATGTTTGAAGAATCAAAAAACTTCTTGAGTTTCACAAGCACTAAATAAGAAAAGTGATGTTTGCACTCGTCTTGGATCAGATCAGACGTCATGTTCTTTGGCACCCATAAGTGGAGTGCGACAAAGCAAGCCTTATTATAAGATTTAGAAAAACTTTAAAGGTACCAAGATCGATGGGGGGGTGCCAAAGAGGTTCCCCATGGTGCAAACGATGCTTCCGTGACTTGGAACACTTGGGACTTCTCTTCTATTAGTACCCTAAATCTTTATTGGTCTAGCAAGCCCTTGAGAAAATCATGTTATTACATGGACAAATCAGCTCAAGAAAAGCTTTGCTTGGTGAAGCTATTGGATGTTCCTCAGCCCTGTGGAATGCTATAAGAGGGGAGACTCTATGGAAAATATGTAAACAGAGGTGTGCAACCAACTTTGGATGCCCTCCTAAAGAATGGTCTATCAAAAATACTCTTTGCCTTTTAAGCAAAAGAATTTCCAATTCTAAGAAGCCCCACCCTTTAGACATCATAGAGTGTTCTTCCTAGAGATGAAGAAGATCAAAACCAAGTGGTCCCCACATGAGGGATATGCGAGAGTTATCAACCTTCTTTGTAAAATTCTCTCGTAATATTTAAGTAGCCTTTACTTTCTCGGTTACGAGGGGTCACTTATAGATTGTGATCTTTCCCACATAACCACTAAGGACAAGGACGGTCTATGTATTATGGTTGTTGAGGCCATGGCAAACAAGTTTGGAATGAAATGGATAATCAAAGCATCACACAATGAAAACGATTCTTGTGCTAGGGTTATTATAGGAAACTTTGATGCATTGCAAATCGGTCACACTCCTAATTGGAAAGGTCATTACCAACTCATGTTGTTGTTCTTCATAATTTCAACAATACCCAAAGGAGTAGATCTTATCTGCTCTTTGTGGAAAGACTAGAAAAAGATGAATCCTTGTTTCTCCATCAATACTGATTGACAATGAATAGTGGGTATAATAGATCATGATTCTTTTTGGTTTCCAATTATTGGTATCAACTACACTGATCAATAAAATAATCAAAAATCTATGAAGTTCTGGTCTAAGAGGCTTTGCCAATTGGAAACACTAGTGGAACCAAGATAGAAGTCACTAAATCAGATTCAAGGACATCAAACCCAATCATATAAGAACTGTAGTTTATTGATTGCATCTTGTTAAGGCATGAGATAAGTTCATAGAATCCTTCATAGGTTTCTTTCCTACTCAATAAAGATGTCATATCCCTTCAAAGTTTGCAATGGAGTAATGCAATAGGATGAGAGATATTTCTAGAATGGAAGGAGATGTAAATAATCAATTAAACTTGAACAATAAGTAGAACATGGATTGGACGTGGATAAGATGGGGCTTCAAGTTCAAAGATCTTTGGCACTCTCTTTTTGAGAACAAGAAAAGGCTCCTCATGTAATAAATCTTTATCGTGGAATTTTCTACTAATGTCAACTATTACAATTTTTCGCACTACCCCATATGGTCTAAAAGATGCTTGAATCGAAAGGAAGACATAGGTCACATGTTCTTCTGCTCGCCAAAAGATCTTTTTTTTTTTTCAAAAAAAGAAAGCATTGGGTAGGTTTTGTAAATAACATCTTAGTCTATGGGCTTGTTAGAAGCAAGATCCGAGTTGATAACCTTGGAAGAAGATTTCTTAAATCCTAGATGCAAGTGCATGTTAAATGTGAGATTGCTAGCTATCGTACACCCGGACCCCTACATTTGCTTTGTTTTCCATAAGGGCATCCACTAGGGGCACTTACTTGTTAATGAATTGGTGTCTCTCGAAAGGGAGATTTGGCGATTTCATTTAGAATGGATACATGGTTGGTTTAGAGTTACTAGGACTCCACTACAGGTCTGTGGAGACACAATATTGTTTCTAAAATCTATGATACTCTCACATGAACAACTCTTAGTAAGGCACTTCCTTCTGATTTGTGATCCTAAATTTGGATGGGAGCTAGTAAAAAAAAGGGGGGAAAATAGAAAACCAAAGTTATACTAAAAAAATGGGTAGTTCAAATGTACAATCAAAATAGTTTCGGATCATCGAAAGCAAAGCTCCCGATTTCTTGAGGCACTTTCGAAAACGGAACAAAGTTGTTGAAAAGACGTAGTTACAAAATGTTTTTCCCTTCGAATGTAAGCCGGTGATATGGTAAAAGATATTATAATTTCATGGTTCATTTTGAAAAGTCTAAGCCAAAATATTGAATGGGAATCTCTATTTTCTTACCTAATATGCTGCCTTGAAGTCATCCTCATTCCGGACTCTGTGATCCATCCATTACAACGTTGATATGATACCTGAGTAGATGATATGGAGAAGCACACAAGCATATAACATGTTGAACTTGAACTGGTGGAAAGGACTCCAATATGTTATTTCCTTAGGGAATATAAAGCTTTAGTGTGAATGTGGCGCATGTACAAGTAGAGTTTCCGTTTCTGTATGGGATGCATGATCAAACGTATACACTACCGTGTCCTTATTCTTTTTCCACAGCATGCTTTTGCCTTTTCTATTCATTGATTCGTAGAAATTAGGAATATTATATTCGTGAATATATTACAGTATACGCCAAGACATGGAAAGCTTCTGGTGGCTACGATAAACTTCATAGATTGGCTATTTGGACTCCAATGCTTTGAGCTCATGCAATAAGTGGGAAGGTGATAGTGACTATTAACTACTATTCTAAATAGGATATTCTTTACATTCTAACATTTGATAGTTCCACAAGAAAGGTGACTTTTAATCTTACTAAAGAAGTTTGACATGGAGAATTGCAGAGAAGCCTCCTCTCCACTTGAAGTTAATCAGAAATTTAGCAAACATGATGGTATATAATATAAAGGGATGAGGAAATATCAGTCTCTTTTGGGAAGTTTGATTTATGCTACACTAACGAGTCTTGATCTTAGTTACGCAACAAGAAACCTCTCAAAATTTATGCATTGTCCAAAGGATCCACATTGGATTGCTGGTCAAAGAGTTCTCGATATGTCAAAGGAACCTTAAATAAAGGATTATAGTATCCTCTTACCTCTTACATAAAAGTGAGAGCATATAGAGGCTTGATTTGGTTGGATGTGAAGATGATAGAAGGTCCACCCATGAATTCATGGTGTACCTAGGAGATAAGCTTGTGAGTTGGTGTTCAAAGAAGCAACACATATTAGCCATATCATCAACGAAAGCAAACTATAATATTGGATTAGTAGAATAAGCTAAAAAGATCATATGGATGTAGACCTCATCCAAAGTCTTGGGCATTGATCAAGGTATGCCTACAACTCATGGAGATAATATGAGTTCACAATACCTTACAAAAAGTCTAGTATTTCACGCAAGATTAAAGCACATAGAGATTCAATATCAATTTTTGAGAGAATTAACTTCATGGTATGAAGAAAAGAAGATTCAATGGAATGGTTGGAATAAAAGAGAAGAAGACCATATGAAGACTTAGTGATTCAATGGGAGCTCTTCGAGCTTCATTCACTAATTAAGCATGAAGATATGAGCTACATGACGACATAAGTGAACGAAGGAAGATCCAAATGATTATGAATCCAAGACATTCAAAACCATGCCTATGCAAAGGGGTGAATTTACATGTGTAAGATATACTTATAAGTTGGATCCAAATTAGGTCTAGAAAGTAGCAACTTACGAGTTTTAGTAGTAGAAGCATAAGACGTGAATGCATATAATTCATTTAAGGTCATAAAGTTACAAAGTCTAAAGCATGTTACTCAATGTAGGCCCTAAATTCATATATAGGTAGTTGTGACTCTTCGGATGATAGATTGTGAATAAAAGCTCATTATTGTTGGAGTCTTGTCTTTTGTTATGAGCATAAGGAAGCCAAACCTTTTTTGTACGCATCTTTGTAATATTGAATAAATATTTGTGTAGAAGGAATGGAGCTAATTCCGAATATGTGAAGAAGAGATCAAAGTTATTTTCTAACTGTATTTATGATAGTTGACAGATACAAGGATTAGGTGTTTATTTCAAGGAACTTCTTAGAGTCAGATCTTGAATTATACTATAAATTTTCTAATGAATAATAGTTCAATTGAAAGGAAGGATACTCAAATACAATTTTCCAAAAGATCTTTACACAAAAAGATGTGTGCTTAGAGCATTAAGCTTAAGACTAAAAGTGTGTCAAATCTAAGAAGGCAGAAGACATCTTTAGACATAGTACAACTTTTAAAGAGTAATGAAGTGATTTTTAAGGTAGTGCTTGAGGGTATTGATCAAAATTACTCACTCATTGTACGCGAAGACTTATATCATCTATGGAGAAACAATATTGTTTCTAAAATGTACAATAATCCCACATGAACAATACGTTTTAAGGACCTTCCTCCAGATTTGTTTTCCTAACTTTGGAGAGTTGTGATCCTAACTTTCGATGGGAGCTATTCAAAAAAGGGGTTAAAAAGAAAACCGAAGTAACGATCAAAAAGGAAATTGATCTGTTCAAAAGTACGATGAGAACAGTTTCGGATTATCGAAAGACTATTCAAAGAAGCCGATTTCTTGAGGCACTTTCGAAAACGCAACAAAGTTGTCGAAAAGACTTAACAACATTACAAAATGTATGTCCCTTCGAATGTAAGCCGGTGATATACATGCTGACGCCATAGGAAGAGTGAAAGATGTCCTGATTTCATGGTTTGTTTTGAGAATTCTAAGCCAAAATACTGAATGAGAATCTCCATTTTTACCTAATACGCTGCCTTGAAGTCATCCTCATTTAGGATTTTGTGACACATCCATTGCAACGTTGATAGGATACCTGAGAAAATCATATGAGGAAGTACACAAGCATATTTGGTTGGTTAACTAATCTAATATGTGGAACTTTCACTGGTATACAGGACTCCCATATCTTGTTTCTTTAAGAACTACAACGCCCTACTGTGAATGTGGCGTTTCAACAGTATGCTTTTGCCTTGTCTATTCATTGATTCGTAGAGATTAGAACTATTATATTTGTGAATACATCATGGTATACGTCAAGACATCGAAACCTTCTGGTGGCGATGATGAACTTCATAGGTTTAACAAGCGAATTACAAATGGCAATTTAGATTCCACTGCTCTGAACTCATACCATAAGTGGGAAAATTTTTTTATTTCGGAAGGAGGATGGTGCCTTTTAATTGCTACTCTAAATAGGATATTAAATAAATAAATGCTTAGGCCATAAACTAACCTCTTATTTTCTTCCAGACTTAAAAATTAAGAAAACGTATGAAAGTTTAATATTCTTTACATTCTAATATCTGGAAGTTTAAAGTAAACTGAATCAAACCATTAATTAATGTCCAAAACACAAAGAAATAGCAAAGTATTGATTTCCATGAGAACATGCCGCAATAAGTTATTACATAGTAGAAATACAAAAACACATAATATGAATGTGATCCAAGACATAGATCATGCTATAGGACCCTCTGTTGAATTTAATAGGCTACGCATGAGCTTCATAGGTTTGACAAGCTAATTAAAAGTGGCCATTCGGATTCCCCTGTTCTGTATTTAGACAATAAATTGGATTCTTTATGCGTAGGAATGATAAAGCTTATTTATTAATGCTGTAAAGATGCTATTCTTTAATAAAAAATATTTGACATTAGATCTTTAAATATTAGGAATATAAAAACACATAAAACGGATATGATCCAAGGGTGCCAAATGTTACACCAGAAGGAGGAAATATCACATAGATAGTGCTAATTTATTTATGTTGTACAGTGTTTATTCTTTAAACTCTAAAATATGAAAGCTCAAAGGAAAGGGAAACAAGTCATCAATTAATGTCAAAACACAAAAGAAACATTAAAACAACGTTATTCAAGTAAAAACAGGTGGACATAT
Organism: Ceratopteris richardii; assembly: GCA_020310875.1. Taxonomy (NCBI): domain Eukaryota; kingdom Viridiplantae; phylum Streptophyta; class Polypodiopsida; order Polypodiales; family Pteridaceae; genus Ceratopteris; species Ceratopteris richardii. Next base: position 49,796,616 of record CM035438.1, read on the forward strand.
CCTGAGTTCAAATCTTGAATTATTCTCTGGGAAGAAGTCTTTAGTTCAAAAACTGGTTGGAGATATCCATGATTTCTTCAAGATGGGTGTCCATGCGTTCCCCAAAATGGATACCTCTACCTCGCGAGGTCAGGTGTGAAAGATTCCTTTAATCTAAAAAAAAAAAAAGGAAAAGCTGAACGTAAATTAATACATATTAGGAACATAAAAAACACATAAAAGGGATCAACATGTTTGGTGCCTGAAGGGGCGACCTTATAGTTACGAATCCGTCTAGTTAGATAACTATGGGATTTCTTTGTTGACCATTCTCTGAGAGGCTCATTAAGTTAGCCACAAACGTTTTCTTCAGTATTTTTCTCCAGCATTACACTTCTAATAGAATTCCATCGGGAAAAACTTTTCCTTTCATATTTTCTCGAGCACTTAATTTCTAATGAAAGAGAATATGATTGCTTCATCAAGCACAACGTTTTCTCAATCGATCTAATGATATGTTACATAACCTTAGCATGAGTAGATAGTTGAACCACACCTTAAGTGAGAGGATTAATGTAGCATTTTGTTAATCACAATCTATCCTGAATCACAAGGTTTTGATCACTCAAGAATAGTGGAAGAGAGAAACATAAAACCTGCACAAGCTAAGAGAAAATTCGGCACACAAGAATAGACAAGATATGACTTAGAGAAAGAGAAGTTATGATATTATAAATGTGAATCAATTGATACAATAGCTTTGGAAAATAGCTTCTTGAGGAAACCTCTACCTCTCGACCAGGCTCGAGCTATCACAATCTCATTCATACTCTGACTCTCACTTCACTCTTACTCACAATCACAAGGTCATTCTCTAATTCCTGGCTACTTTATCTTTGATGCGCAGTTCTTCTTCTGACAGAGTTGTTTGCTACCAATGATCCACCAAATTTAGAAAAAAAAACAATTCTTTGCAAAGCTTTTGCAAAAAGCATGCACTTTAAGTAGTGGTTTCTTTAATAGTACCTACCAAAAGTAGAAGAGAAGCAATGAAAAGACATATCCGAAGACATCTGTAATTAGGCATGTCCACACATATGCATCAAAATCATGGATCAAAATAGAAATAGAGAAACCATCTTTTTTTCAAGTACCTTAAAAATAGCAATTTCCCAAGCCTTGTAGCTCAAAAATAGTGAGGAATGAGCTTAATCTTGTGAGAGAGAGTTTTATTCAATTTTTTTGATCTACACTAATTTTAAAGATGATGTACATCCAAATCTGCCTCCACGTATCACTTTTAAGTCCAAGTTTAGAAATTTTAGAGAGAGAATACTATGAAGGAATTTTCTTACAGTGAACTAAATATAGAGCCCTAAACGAGGTACTTAAACCATTCACACATAAACTTTTATTTTCTCATGCATTCTCTACCTTTCTCTCATACAAAAGTTTTCTTAGTTCTTTCGTCTTCGCCTTCAATTTTCAATCACAAAACATGATGTACATAAGGTCTAGAGAGAGAATATAAAACTTGTCACTTCAAACTTTTGCCTACATGCATAAAATGAACTAACTAGTCACTCTAGCATTATCCCAACAACGTAATTTGGAAAGATTAAAATGAATTATTTCACTACCGAAATATCCATTACAATTAAGAAGTAATCTTCATCCATGGATGTTGGGGCTAGTGGTTAACCCATCATACTCCTAGCTAGGAGGCTATGAGTTTGCTTCCCAAAATTGTAGTGATACTCAATTTCTTTTGTCACATGGGCCACAGTGCGAATCACAATTGTATATTGATTTTTGTTCATGTAAAGATCGAACAATAATAATCGAAATACAGTAAAAACTGTTACATAAAAGTATGCTCATTGATTTTGCATATGTAATAAAATAAACATCCAACGGAATAAAACAAACGTCGACGTTCACAAAACATCGAAGTTGACAAAATTGTCATGTCTCGTCGCATCATTCTATTTTACTTCAAGACATTGATCAAAGGAGCCAAATAACAATCTATTCGGAGTCTTCTATAATGGTTTTCAGATTTTTTTTTCTTTTTCTTTTGGTTAAGCATCTCATCATGGTACTGGGAAGTTATAAAGAAAATGTATTGCTTCCATTGATCCTGTCAGGAAGAAGATCACAATTTTGTGACGTTTCTACCAGATAGCATTTGTAATATTTATCAATGGTAAGAAAATGATTGGAAATAAATGTGTTTATGAAGTGAAGAGGCTTGGAGATGGTAGAATAGCCAAATACAAAGCGTGATTGGTGGTCAAAGGCTATGCTCAAACGTATGGTATAGTTATAATGAGACATTTAGTCATATGGACAAATTGTCACCCATAAGGACAATCATAGCAATTTTACATTTTCAAAAGGGTGGAATTTGAGTCACTTAGACATAAAGAACCCATTCTTGAAAGGATACATATTAGATGAAGTGTATGGGAAGAAACCACAAGGGTTTGGTGACTCTAGGTATCCAAATTATGTATGAAGGTTAAGAAGAGCACTCTATGGATTAAAGCAAGTAGCAAGAGCTGGGAATTATATTATTTTGCAGTATCTCCATTATTTTGGATATCAAAGCTCAAAAGTAGATACAAGTTTAATCATCAAAAGAATAGATGAAGGTACACTCTACATTTTCATATATGTGGATGGAATTATATCAAAGGTACCTCAAATAAAGAAATTAAAGAGGTAAAGGGATTAGCTGAAAACGAATTCAAAATAAGTTTTTTAGGAAAGTTATCATTCTTTCTTGGAATGGAAATCACTTCTGCACAACATGGGTCATATGTCTCACAAGAAAGCTATCTTTTGAACTTACTACAGAAGTTTGACATGGTGAATTGGAGAGAAGTCTCTCCTCTAGTTGAAGTCAATCACAAAATTAGCAAATTGCAGCCTCACTAACTAATTGAGCATGAAGATATGAAGTATATGAAGATATAAGTGAAGGATGAAAGGATAAAATGAATATCATACTATAACGTACAAAAATAAGTGACCTGTTAGGGTTGTTAGCATATATACAAGCCAAGGGGAGAAAACCTCGTAAAGAGGGAAAAAATTGCCCCGAGAGTCCTAGTGTGTTCACACATATAAATACCTAAATATATCAACATATCCTCTCATACCAAGCACATGGTGCTTGCTTCAAACCATATAATGCCTTTTTTCAACCTGCATACCTTGTTTTCATGCCCTTTCTGCACGAAACCATGCATTCTTAAAACATACACTTCTTCATGCAAGTCACCATTCAAAAATTATAGTTTTAATGTCCAATTGATATATGTTCCAACCATGATGAGTTGCAAGTGTAGAGATGCCAGAAACAATAGTCATTCAACATGTAGGAGCAAAGGTCTCATGAAAATCAATTTCTTTTTCTTGAGCATAACCTTTTGCAACAAGCCTAGTCTTATACCTATCAAGTGTTCCATCACACTTACACTTTAGCTTCTATACCCACTTAGTGCCAACGGCCTTCCTTCCATGAGGCAAGTCGCATAAAGACTAGGTACTAATGTTTATAACAACATTATATTTTGATTGCATAACAACCATCCAATTTTTTGAAATTTATACTTAATCAAATGAAAGAGGCTCATTCTCATCACAAAGACTAGAGGCAACCATAGAGGAAATAAATCATTAGTACGAGGATAAGTAAAAAACAATCATGAGGTAAAAGTCTATAGTTTACTTTGATCATTTTTCTATTTTTTATTTTCATTCTATCATATTTCTCTTTTGACTTTTCATAGATTTTACTTCTTATAGTTTCATTTCTTTTATTTACATATTTCTATTTCTATTTTCTTTTTATTTACAATTACTTTCTTTTATTTTTATTTATGCTTTTTACTTTTCTTATTTATTTAAATTATTCACATATTTCTTTTTAATTTACTTCATTCATAGTTGTTATTTACACTTTTATTATCTATTTTTGTATGACGTTACTTTTCTTTTATGTTTTTTACTTATTTTCGTAATAATTAATTCGTAATTGTAATTTACATTTTATCAATCAGGTATTTGATTATGTAATCTTTTTCTTTCTTTTTTGTTAAATAACTAATTACTCAATAGCACTAACAAAATAAAATAAAGTAAAATAACGTAAAATCAAAAAATCTGATCCTCTCTTTCTCTCTCTCTCTCTCTCTCTCTCTCTCACACACACACACACACACATATTTCTTTCCTGCAGCCCGATTTATCCCAATTCCTCCTCCTCCTCCTCTCTCTTTCTCTCTCTCTCTATATATCTCTCTCTCTCTCTCTCTCTCTCTCTGCGCATTGAGCTCTCTGTTTGACCGCAACTGATCCCCAACGTTTTCCAGCGTCGTAGGCCAAACCTTAGAATGTTCTTAATGTTCCTGGTTGATAAAAGTCCTTATGAGAATTAAGTTCACACACACAATCGTTGTGGTTCCCAAGAGTTATTTCTTCATGCTCTGATTCATTGCATTTATCAATTGGATAGGAATCCTCTTCTAGCGTCAGAAATCGACATGCAGGACATGATCTAGGGCCTGAGAGCCATTGAAGTATTCAACCAACATAGTAAATATGTTTACATGGCATTTATCTCGCATCTTTGCTAGTCTCAAAAAGGTTCCTAGCACAAGGTACAATTGTTTTTAATTTCTTTTTTCAAATGGAGGTTCGGGCAAGGCCTACTCCCCCGGGCTTTAACTTTGAAATTGCAATTGTACAAGGAAGGGCATAATATCCACGGGATCCATATTATCCCACAAGAACAGGGGTTTACATGGCTCCGTTAAATGGTGGTCAAAACTACCACGGGGCTGGACAAACAATGGCACATCAACGATATTTATAAATTCTACGTCAAGAGGCCTCCCATCAATGGAGGCCTTCGACATTTGAGTGAATCCATAAAAAACTTCATCGTAGTACATGTAATCTTCATATCCATCACTTAAGTTCATGTGAGTATTGGACATCATAGGAAAGGATGTCGGAAAATGACATCGTGGTGGAGTTTAGATAAATAGTTGAAGCTTGACCACCAATAAAACTTGACCAGGTTCAATTGCTACAGGTATGCACAGTCCTAGAAATATGTCTCCTATTTTCATGAAAATTTGAAGGTGCATTTCTAATGTCCTTATCGTAGGATTCGTTTTCTCTACCTTCGTTTTCTTCATAACCATAGTCCTGTTCTATTCTGCTTCTGATCTAAAAATTAAATGAAAGTTAAATCATCCGTAAGCCATGCATAGCCTCCAAGCCATATCGTTAAGCACTAACAAGGCCAAGAGCTCCTTGTACATCGTCTAGTGCTTGTGGTACCCTAAGAAAAGAGTACTTATAGTTGTAAAAGAAGTGTTATTGCTCTCATTTCTTGTGTGTCATGCATGTGCCATTGGCTTGGCAAGGAAACAAATCTCTCTCTTCCTCTCTCTGTGATCAAACTCTCCTCTTGCAGAGAATGATGATCAGTATGTGCCTATGTCACAGCACCTTTTCTAGTAGTGCTAGTGATTTTTTCTACATTACCAAGAAGTAGGTGCACCGCATCAATCAATAACGTTGTAACAATTGTTAACTGACTACCACAAAGGTTGAATGACTCATCCAAAATGTGTTCATTCGCAGCATGGTAAGCGTTGAAATAGACCTACGATGTGCACTTTGACTCTTCCATTCCACAACTGACCTTTGACTCTCTCTCTGTGTGATAAAATTCTCCTCTTGCAGAGAATGATGGTCAGTATGTGCCTTTATCACAGCACCTTTTCTAGATAGAAGTGCTAGTGAATTTTCCTACATTAGCAAGAAGTAGGTGCACCCCATCAATATTCCATAACCTTGTAACAATTGTTAACTGACTACCACAAAGGTTGAACGACTCATCCAAAATGTGTTCATTAGTAGCATGGCAACCCGAACGACCATTGGATATAACGAAAAGCGTCACCTTGTGGGATCCGATCCTTCGAAAATCTGTAACATGAAAATCCTCAATTTTTGCACCTTCTTCGACGCACCTTGCTGTGGCCTTACTTTACATCACGGAGAACTTGGCTTGCCGCACTACGTTCGCCTTTTTCATTAAGCCTTGGATTGGTAGAGTTCAAAGTAGCCACAAATCAGCCTCTCTCTCCTCCTCTCTCTCTCTATCTTTCTCTGTCTCTCTCTCTCATCACTCCGTCCATCTTTGTGGAAACTATTTTTCCATACCAATCTCTCTCTCTCTCTCTATCTATCTATCTATCTATCTATCTATCTATCTCTGTTGCGTGCACATTTATTAGCTACTGTAGGTCGTTTGTGAAAGCATAGAGATGGAATACTCTCTCCCTCTCTCTCTCTCAATAGGCTGCCATCGGAAATAGAGATGGAGAGTAGAGGAGGCTAGAAAGATAACATTCTCTCAAAAATCACGAATCATGTAGAGAAGAGAAGATAAAAATGACCTGAAACCATTAGGAAAAGACCAAAGTTTGATCAAGCTCTTGTTTTTAGAGAGAAAAATCCGAATTTCACAATTTGACGATTTGCACGTATGCAAATACATGCACCTCTCTTCTCTTTTTTTTTTTTAATATTTTAAAAGGAAGTTCGGCAATAGCCTACTCTCCCGGACTTGAATTAAATTAAGAAACAAAGGTACAATAGAAGGGGACTAGTGCCCACGGGACCCCCCAAATCCCACAAAGCAGGGGAAGCTTGGTTGATTCCTAGGTTGCATTACAAAGAAGGTTGATCACCCTCTCGTCGCCCTCATGCGGGACCCACTTGGGTTTGAGCTTGTTGTTGATCAAAAGGAGGACTTGATGGTGCCTGAAGGGGGGGGATTTCTTACTGTTGACAATCCTTTTGCCAAGGAGGAAAAGAGATTTTTCAATCGACCACTCCCTGGGGAGTCGCCGAAGTTGAGAGCACACCGCTCCCGCCAAATTTTCCACAGGACTTCCCCTCTGATTGCGTTCCAGAGAGCCGCAGAGCACCCAATCGCTTCACCCAAAAGGACTTGTTTCCAACTAAGCTGTTTCTGAACTCTGATTTTCAGTCCAACCATCTGCCAGATTCTGTAGGAGTTGGGGCAAGTAAGGAAGATGTGTGGGACATCTTCGATTGCGCGGTGGAAGCGTTTGCACCACGGAGGGATCCCACAAATTTTGCTTGCCTTATGGTTAGTCCAAATTCCTCGATGAAGAATTTGCCATAAGAGGACCGACTTCTTAATCTCTATAAGTGGGTGCCAGATACCCATGAATTTCATGTCCCACCGAAGCCGCGTCCAAGACAGGCACCACTTCTTGTTGAGGCTGATCTGGAGGTCAGTCGTTTCATTGATGTTCGGGATTTTGAGTAGGCTATTTCCATTGTGCCATTTGAGACCACGCGCGTTCGGAGCGTCATGTCCCATGAGAAGGCGAGTTTTGTGACGATCCCAAGCGAGGCATCTGCTTTGCAAGGTGTTCCATTCTTCGTAGGAGATGTTTATGCGAGGGTCGATATCCTCGTAGTTGATCCAACTGTTGGTGTCATGATTCCAGAGGTGTTTCCATTTTTTGAATCCTTTGTTCCATAACTTCTTGGCATTTTGAATGTTCCACGGCTCCACACTCCGGATGCCATGAATCGGAAACCAGATAGAGTCGTTTTGTCTGATTCCGGCCGCCCACTTCCAGTCCTCACTAATTCTTGTGAAGCTTTTGACTTTATTCCAGCCCTTCCAAAGAGAGCATACGAGATTGGAGCCTTTCGGGAAGACAGGTATCGGGGAGAATAGCAGGGTCATGATGTCAAGGTTCTTCCAGTTCGGGGATCCCGTGAGGGCCAACTCATTTTTGTTTCTGAAGATCAGCTTGGCCCACGAGGCCTCCCTATTGCACCAAGCTTTAATCATCCATTTGGCTGCCAGCTTGTTAGCCATGCACCCAATGTCCAGGATGCCAAGCCCCCCGCTATCTCTAGGGCTGGTGCAGATGGCCCATTTGATTTTAGGCACCCCCCTTCTGTTATGATCACCCGTCCAAAGAAAGTTTCTTCAGATGCTATTCAGTTTGGACAGGCCTTGCTCATTCGGTCTCCAGCAAGAAAGGAAATAGATGGTAGACGAGAGGAGGAACGTGTTGATAACCATCGCCCGTCCAGCGAGATTGATTTGCATGCCTCTCCAGTAATTGAGCTTGTTTTCAAGTTTGACCAGCACCCAGTTCCATCGCTGCTCCATAGAGATGCCAAACCCCAAGGGTATTCCGAGCAGCCGAAAGATTTGGCCCTGCGGAATGATTTGACAGCCCCGATCAATGAGAAGGCCAGGTTGATGTCCCACAATGGCCCCAAAGGCGGTCTTATTGTGGTTGATTTTGGATCCAGAGGCCTCACAAAAGGTATCAAGACACCTCCAGAAAGTCTCCAGGCTGGTATTATCATTGTGAACGAACGCGTTCATATCGTCGGCAAAAAGTCTCATGATGATTTGACTGTGGTCGTGAGGTAGCTGGAGGCCTTTGATATTGCCAGCCTCCACATGATGAGCCACAAGTCTGCTCAGCCCTTCAGTGGCGATGGCAAAGAGAAGGGGGGCAAGAGGGCATCCTTGTCTAATAGATCTTTTAAGATGGATCGCCTTCGAAAGTTTGCCGTTAACGTTAATTTGGGTCGTTGCATTGCCGAGAAGGGTCGCGATCATCTTGGTGAATTTCTGACTACATCCGAGGTCTTGGAGCGACTGCAGAATATAGTCCCATTCTAGCCTATCGTAGGCTTTGTCAAAGTCGATCTTGAGGAAGACCACGTCTTGATTAGACTCATTTGCAAATTGAATACCTTCCCAAATATCCAAAATGGTTTCCAGGATGGACCTGCCTTTGATGAAACCTTTTTGGTCCTCACTAAGCCAAGATCTCAGGTGGCACGCAAGTCTGTTGGCAATGACTTTGGCGATGATCTTGTATCCTGTTTGGAGCATCGTAATTGGCCGCCAGTTCTCGATTCTGTTTTTTTCCCCCTTCTTGTGAATCAGCTTGATAATTCCATTATTTATACAAGAAGGAAGAGCACCAAATTTTAGCGCTTCTTGCCAAACCATCCGAAGAGGGGTGGCAACCACCAGCTTGAAGGATTTAAAAAACTCGTTAGTGAGTCCGTCGGGTCCCGGGCTTTTACCGAGAGGGAGGGCATCAATGACCTCAATGATTTCTGATTCAGAGATCGGGGCATGAAGCAGGGAGTGGAGGTTGGGTGGTATTCTCCGGGGGGAAACCCTAGAAATGGCAGCCATGCAGTCCCTTCTATGGTGGGAGAGGGGATTCGAGGTTCCCAAGAGTCTCGTGAAGTGCTCTTCGATGATGCCAACATTATCTTCTTCCGAGTTGCATACATTGCCATGAGTGTCTAGCAGTAGGGGAATCGTCTCTCTGTTGTGTTTCCTTTTAAGGATACTGCACATCTCTTTGGTGGGTTTGTCGGCTTTTCCAGCCCACCACTCCTTGAAGAAGATTTGCAAGTTTTCCTTTGTATTTCTTCCTCGTATCTCAACGCTGCTCTGATTTTTCGGAGACCTTTCTGGGCTTGGTGTTTTCCTTTGTTTACTTCCTCCTCGAGTCGCCAGAGTCTGTGGTAAAGCGCTTCCCTACGAGCCCGCCGCACAGTCTCGAGCATCTTCTTAGTTCTGATCATGATCTTGCGAGACTTGTCGACCGCACTTCTCCAGCACTTGGCTGGGGCCAAGCCAGAGGCGAACGCCATCTTCCACACATCGGCAATCTCTTGATGGACGGAGGGGAGAGAGAAGGTGGAAGCGTTGGCATGGAACCACGGAGCCTTGTGGGTCCTGTTGGAAGGTTGAAAAGTGATAACGATCGGGTAGTGATCAGAGATGGTGAGGTCAGTACGTTGCGTGATGGAAGGGTGGCCCCACAGATGAGTAAAGCTCTGAGAGATGTAGCATCTATCAAGTCTGGCTTTCCTCAGATCCTCGCCCGCTTGGAGATTCGACCAGGAAAAGCCATTCGAGTCCTTGAATTCGACCAGATCCAAGTGGAGTTTGGTCATGTCCCACGTTTCTTTCTCCCGACTGTCGATGACCCTGCCCTTGCCCATCCATCTGTCCATAGGGTCCTCCACCATGTTAAAGTCTCCACATATAAGCACGTTGTGGGGAAGCGAGTCAAGAGAAGTCCAAGTGTTCAGCCTCTCCAAATCCCTGTTGGGGGCGTACAAAGAAACCATAGTAACACAGAAGGGAGCACCAAAAGAGACCGCAATCCAGCGGTGATTTACATCTTCAATGGAGTTCTCAAGCTTTTTAAGCCAGGGTTGTTTAACACCGATAGCCGTTCCACCGGACCCCCACTGGTGCTTTGTTGGGATCCACACATGGGCCGAGGAAACCTGTCTGAGCCGTTTCAGAAGGTCTTCTCCGTCAATTTTAATCTCTTGAATGCATATAATGTCTGGTTTTAAGCTAATGTCGCGGAGCCATTGACCAATGATGGCCGCTCTTGAGGGGTCGGTTAGCCCCCTTGCATTTAGCGAGATGACAATCATTTTTGTATTGATCCCTCTTTGCGGGAGGGAGCCTTGTCCTTTCTTCTCTTGGCTTCATCTTTCTTTTTCGCTGGGATCTGATCCCGACTTAGAAATCTGTTCTTGTGGGGGCTTTTCCAGGGTAACTCCATGGGCTGTTTTCCTTTGCGGGACGCCCCTTGCTGGGGAGACTTGTGCCCCGTGCTCGGCACCGTTTCCGGGATCGTCGATCCAATGATGGAACTCTCTTCTCTTCTTCTCTAGTCTAAGACAATGCATTTATTGCATTCTAATTTCCATTTTATATTTTCTTTTTGTTTTTTATTCACTTTTTCATTTTTTGTTTTTTATTTTTCTCTTCCTTACTTTATGACAGGTTTAACTGTTACATTAATTTAGATTTATGCATATACAAGGGTCTTCGGACGTTTCAAAAAGTGTTAATCATCACACATGTGACGATGGATATAAAAGTGTTTAATTTATAAAGGCGTTTGGGTTAGAATAAAGAGTTTCTAAGGTTTCAAGCTAGTTTCTAGGGTTTGAAGTTGGTTTTCAAGGGTTTAAAGTTGGACTCCTGAGTTTTTTCACTTTTTATATGGTTTCTCAATCATACTTTTTGATGTTGTTTTTACGCAGCTTTTGGTTTTTCTAGCTAGGGTTTGAGTAGCTCAAGGGTTCTAAGATCTCTAAGCACAATGGTGTTAGGGTTTCCAATTCGGTATATGTATATACGAGGTTTAAACGATTTCAGACATATAACTGATGGTTTTGAAAGATTAAGTTTAACAATCAATTGGGATTCCAAGGGGTAATGATCCTAGTTTTTGGACAGTTAGGGTTTCTATTGAGGGTTCTATTAGGTTTGGAGGCTTTCAGGGTTCATAGGATCTCTATATATGGGTTTTGATGGTTAAAGAATATGAGGTCTTTATATAAGTAACTTCATAGGCTCCTAGGGTTTTTAGGTCAATATATTCGGTAATGCTCACACATGCACACTCTATTATTCAACTGAAGGGTTTGTTAGACACAGACATCTAGGTATTTGAATCATATATACATCTTTAGTTCTTGTTCTCTCTACAAATAATATCATCAATTACCGTTCATCAAATCATAATCAATAAAGAGAGAGGTAATAAAAAAGAAATTAAATTTTAAAACTTCATATACACTATCTGCAAGCTCGCTAAATGTACGCATAGTCTTCATGGGCCAATCAGCAAAGCCAAATAGAAGCACATTAAGATTCTTTTTTCAAACAATTTTTAGTTTTTATTTGAAAATTTTTCCTTTGAAATTTCAAACATGAATTTCTTTTGCGAATGCAAGTCGTAACAAAAATAAAGATGACTTTACAATATCTAAGTCATGATTCAAAATGCATTCAGTCAGCATATACTACAAACAATAAACCAAAATAGTCCTAGAGAAATCATTTAGAATTTCCACAAACAATCTTTTTTATTAATGCATTTCAAAGTCAAGTATCCTTTTATATCAATTTTCTTATGCTTTTCTCCTACACCTATTAGACAATACTACTAGCTCCACTATTGCATAGCTCCATCTTGTGGAGCCTCAATAATAGTTATTAGAAATGGTTTCAAGAGTACATCTAAGATATGAGTATTTATTTTTATCATTTTTATCTCCATAATTCTCATTACTTCATAACAACCCTAAATGTACTACAAGTTTATTTATTTTATGTTTACCTACCTTAATGTACTATTTTTATCTTTTTCATTTCCTCAATTCTCTTTACCTCACAAAAACCCTCAATGTACTACTTTTTTGGGACGGAAAGTATAAACTTCCTAAAATCTACTACAAATTAGTATCTTCACAACTTTCTTGTTTAAGGGTTGAAAGGCCTAGCACCTAATTGAAGCTGAGTATTTAGAGATATGCAATAGAAGAATTCAAGATATCACTTTGGGAGACATCGCATAATCTATCTTTAGAAAAAAAGGCTTTCTTTCTATTAATAGCTTCAAGTGCGAGTGTTCTATCTAGGTCTTCATACTAGCTATAAGGTATCTCAAGCTACTATCTCAAGTGTACACATTCGTACTAGCATTTCTAATCATTTGTTATTGTCATTTAAAATCCTCTTTTAAAATTTGAGAACATTTACAAGATGCAAAGAGGATATGCATAAAATCAAAGTAAAAAATAAGGTCTTAAAATTGAAAAACCAAATAGAATTCATTCATCTAATTAATTTACTTCATTAAATTCAATATCATCTTCATCCTTACCTTCATCCTCAAGTCCTTACCTTCATCCTCAAGTACTGCTTGATCTATATGATATTCATCATCCTTTCTTTGTTTTAATAGCTTGACTGCTTTTCTTGTAGTTAAAGACTTTAAAGGATTTCCATAACATTCACGAAGTTCATACAAATCAGCATTAAACATTGACATAACTACATATGGCCCAAACCATCTTTTAATGATGTTCCTTCTTGTTTCATATTTAGTATCAAATGGATTGTCGTACGCTAGTACCTAATCATTAGTCTCTATCTTACATAGCCTAAATCCATGAGTTTTGTCAAAGTATATTTTATTTTTAAACCTTGACTCCTAAACTTTTTCACTACTCATTTTAGATTTTTGTTTCCGTGTTATAGCTATTTAGTTCTTAACCTTAATAACTCTTATCTTGACATATCATCATTCGAAGGAATCCTCATCTATGTTAAAATCTATCTTCCCATAACACTAATGTATGATATCTAGAACACTTCTTTATGGCTCATTGTAGGCCTTAGATATCCCCTTTACAATACAAAGGTGACCTCTCTCAATCTTTCCATAGGTCTTAGGTTTATAGGAAACAATTAGAGATTAAAACCATATAATATACCGATAAATCACTCGACCAAAAACATCCATTGAGTGATTAGAACACGTGCAATATCTATTTTATTCAACATCTTTATCGATAAATGAACCTAAATATCAAAAAATGATGTTGGAAGCTCTTTCTCAATCAGACATAGTAGCTTCCTGCATTCATGGTTCATCTGTGAGATTGAGGATTTGTCAATATGTTTTGATGTAATCCATCTATTATCAATCACACGTTAAATGATAAATAAATAGATTGAGATAAAAGAATATCAAATAACCTTATATGTTAAACATAAAGTTATGATAATTACCCTATAAGCAATCCAAGATGATAGATCACATCTCCTACTCTTTTCTCTACATGTCCATTAATAACAAGAAGTAGAATGTGCTTCAATAAATTATGCAAATTATGTGTCTCTATCCCACATAAGCACTTGTCTTCAAAAGTAAAGATGTTTTCGAAAGACTCCATATCCTATATGTGTGCAAATCTGTTGAATCGTGTTGTTGATATTTTTAAGTTTTTATCATTCATTTCTCGATGTTGCCATGTCTTTAAATCCAAGAAAATGTTTCCATAATGAAAAATGAACATTATTGATTATATGCATATTATCTAGAAGATGACAAATCTTTAAGTCTCTCCAATATTCCAAATAATTCCATATGAAAATATTCTCTTCTAATGACATTTTCCCCTTACCTCCAATCTTTACATTTTCATAATATGTATGTGTATGTATGTATATGTATGTATGTATGTATGTGTGTATGTATGTATGTATGTATGTATGTATATATATATATATATATATATATATATATATATATATATATATATATATATATATATATATATATATATTATGTGTGCATGTGTATGTGTGTTTGTGTGTGCATGTTTGTGTGAATGAATGTGTGTATATATGTATGTGTATGTATGTATGTATATGTGCATGTGTGTGTATGTATGAGTGTATTTGTGTGTATGTGTATGTATGTGTGTGTATGTGTATGTACATGCGTGTATATGGGTGTTTATGTATGTGTATGTGTAAGTTTGTATGTATTTGTCTGTATGTGTATGTATGTGTGTGTATGTGTATGTATATGTTTGTGTGTTGGTATATGTATGTGTATGTGTGTGCATGTGTATGTGTATGCATTTATGTATGTGTATATGTATGTGGATGTGTGTGTGTTTATATAGGTATGTGTATATGTATGTGTACATGTGTATGTATGTGAGTATGCATGTGTGTATTTGTTTATGTGTATGTATGTATGTATATGCACATGTATGTATGTGTATGTATGTATGTATATGTGCATGTGTGTATGTGTGTGTGTGTGTATGTGTCTGTATCTATATACATGCAAATGTGTATATCTGTATGTTTATGTGTGTGTTTGTGTGTGTATGTGTGTGTGTATGTAAGTGTGTATATATGTATGTGTATGTATGTATGTATATGTGCATGTGTGTGTATGTATGAGTGTTATTATGTGTATGTGTATGTACGTGTGCTTATCTATATGTATATGTGTGTGTGTGAGTGTTTGTGTATCTGTATGTGTAAGTGTGTAGGTATTTGTATGTATGTGTATGTATGTGTGTGTATGTGTATGTATATGTATGTGTATGTGTGTGCATGTGTATGTGTGTGTGTGTATGCATGTGTATATATATGTGGATGTGTGTGTGTATATATGTATGTATATATATATGTGTATGTGTGTGTATGTATGTGTGTATATATGTGTGTATGTATGTGTATATGTATGTGTTTATATGTTTATGTCTATGTATGTATATGTGCATGTGTGTATATATGAGTTTGCATGTGTGTACGTGTGCACATGTGTATGTATCTACATATGTATATGTGTGTATGTGTATGTGTTTGTGTGTATATGTGTGTATTTGTGTGTATGTGTATGTGCGTATGTATGTGTATATGTATGTGGATTTGGGTATGTGTATGTGGTTGTGTATGTGTGTGTATGTGTATATGCGTGTGTGTATATGTATGTGTATATGTGTATACGTGTGTGTATGTGTGCATGTCTATATGAATGTGTATGTGTGTGTATATTTGTGTATGTGTTTGTATATGTGTGTATGTGTGTATGTATATATTTGTATGTATTTGTGTGTATGTGTGTATGTGTCTGTATGTATGGATATATATAGGTAGACATAAAAATAAATAATATACCTTAATAGTGTCAAAAGAGATACATTACATCATCCAAAAACATTGTAAAGATTGAGAATAAGCAAACTTGAACTTAGTTGTTTCAAGAAACTTCCTTCATAGATGCTCTTTAGACATTACTCTCAAAGATAATTCTGATTTTTAGATACATTAATTCTTTTGTTGTCATTCTGATACCAATCCTCAATACAATCTACCATGCATCATCATCATCATCATCACACAAGTCTTGTAGTTTTTCTTCTTTTCAATATAGTTCTTTCAAACTTGCATATTCTACATGATCACTTTTGCATAGCCTCCTCGTGGATGCTTCTGATAAAGGATATCTTAGTGAAAAATCTGATGGTGTGGTGGAGGATCATCAATATCATTCGTTGGAATCTACATGCATGAATAAAACTCATTACTATTCCATCATGAATGAAAAATAAACTTAAAATGAAAATTTCATGTAGGACATTTGGAACTCTTAGAGCTAGCTACCATGTATTAGTGCCAACTTTTAACATGGGTAAATGGTTAATGTCTTTTTGCAAGACATGTCTTCTTGGTTTCAAATGCTCACTAAAAGGTGCTCTTGAATGTCTATTCCATCCATAATTCACTAATAATTCATCATGAGCACATAATGAAGTAGTAGCATTGACAACTAAGTATCATCATACATCTCTATTCAGGAATATTCTCAGACTCTTCAAATGTGCAATAAGTCATTCAAATATTATATCCTCGACTATTTATTAATCTTTCTATATTTGCATTGTAAGGTCTTCCATCAATATATAGTCCTCTATTTTGTTGCATGTGCAATCCCTCTACTAGCAAGAGAAGCTACATTAAGACATAATTTTTAGGTATTCATGCTTTCAATGTAAGCTACAAGTTTAGACCAATCTCCCCATCTATATATAGGACCACAAAATGACATAAGATTTACCTTCGACATTGGAGGAACATACCAATCCTCTTCAATAAAGAGACCACCACCAACTTTAATGATAGTGGAGGGAGCAATCATATAACCATTAACACAAAAGTTAAAAACCTCTCAGTTTGAAGGAAGTGGTCCTCTATGCCATCCTCCATAACTTCTTCTATAATATGATTTTACTAGAGGATGATCAGGATATGCTAATAGATAATCCCCATTGGTTTCAGATTGTAAACTAGGAGGTAGAGGATTTCAAGAAACATCAACTTGTCACTGCTAAACGCAATGTCTGTGAAAGGTACAAGGAATATTAGCATTATTTTTTGAGAATCATCATCATCATGGAGTACATATTGTTGTATATTTAGTATGTTTTTATTTTGTATATATGAGTTTAAAATAAAATAATGACCTTCGTTTACAGAATGAAGATATACCCAAGCTACTATCACATCGATCAAGCAGTGGCACATGCTCAAAGAAACAATAATCTACCTCATGTTCAATACCTTCTAATCGTGGTCTTTGATGTGTGCCATAGGAAACATTACACAAATATATTATATGCTCTTGATACTAAAAATCATCATAATGCCTATCAAACGACACATGTGAAATCTTTGCATAGGTCGGATGTCCTGGAGTAGCCTTTGATTGGTTGAAACATTATAATAAAATGACACTAAAAGAAAATTATATCATTCATGCACATATCTATCAAATATTAGACCTATAAGTTTAATATACTTAGAGTAATTATGCCTTGCAAAGTTAGAAGGTGGTGGTGGAGTTCCCTTTGACTAACTAGAATATGATTTTGTAGCATAAGAAGGAGTGTTTGATGTAAATAATTTGAATATA